>CM033472.1:52183034-52582489 GCA_019447015.1 Hymenochirus boettgeri
GACCTTAGGCTAGTGTAATCTCTGCTTCCAAGGTACTGTCACAGATAGAGCAAGTGCCTTCCACTGCTGCATGTAGATTTCATATGTGTTTGGGTCTTAAATGAAAACTTTAGTGTGTATAACTTTTTTTTTTAAAAACTGTTAAAATGAAAATACTTCTGATTGGGTATTCCTACCTCCCGGGGCGGATTTACACCTCAGGAACCTGTAGGCCCAAAAGCCTGGTGCCCTTAGCCCCACCCCTAAACATCAGACCACACCCCTGAACTGCAACCATTTCCTCTTTTTGGGGGGAAGAATATAGACTATAAAGGGGTTGGACTGGTGGGAGGAAATTAACAGCCGCCCCTCCAAACCAGGCGCCTAGGCGCATGCCTAATGGTAAATTGAACATGCTACCTCCAGTATTGATTGTCTGAGGAGCACCAACCCAAGGAAAACTTATTGCCAGTCTTCCTCCTGGCTTCAGCACTTACAGGACTAGTCAGGACTAAGCTGGCAAATGAAAACTGCATGTGCTCTAGCCCCTCAAGAAAACAAAATGTGAAGTGCCTCAGGTACTTTTTAAAAAATTTAATTTTTAGTTACCCTTTAAAGGTAAAGGTTGCAACCCTTTGCATCACGCTTGATGTAAATACTGGTGAGCTTTTCAGTAAAAGCAAAAAGAAAGGCAACCTAGAAGGAAGTGTGTGTGTGTGGTGGGGGGGGGGTATGGGTCCCAGAGCTATGCTGCTTTCTGTATAATTCTGTAACCAGATTTCCAGATTTTAGCGCCTCCAGAGCGGGAGGGGTGATGGCATCACAGTTATGTCACAGTGGTGGGGAAGAAAACTGCGCGTGTGGTTGACCAGAGGCAGTATTTGGGGTGTAACAGGATGGAGTGTCAGCATTCTGGGAGCGGGGCTGCCAGGATTTCAGCCCAGACTATGCGACTCAGGCAGCCAGGAGATTGAAACTCCAGTGTGTCACTGCTCAGTTACATCATAAATAAATGCTTTGCTATTTAAAAACGCGGTCACTGCTCTGTTACATCATAATGTAAGGAAATGTATCTCTCTGCTTGCTCTTATAGTATGAGGAGCATCAAGTATACTTTTTAAGCATTGGTGCTCTCAGAAGGGATTGAAAAGGGGGACCCCAGTGGAGCTACCACTTCTGGGGCCTTGGTTCCTCTGATTTCATCACGCTCTTTTAGATTTGATTTGCTGAGAGACAGCCAATCACAGATGCAGCTGCCGGCAGTTCAGAACGCCAGAGGAGGGAGGGATGGTAAGCAGAGTTCGAGGAGTCTCTGGAAAATATAATATAGTAGTTGGGGCTGGGGGAACTAACACTAATATTTGGCAAAGGGTTTTTACACTAGGAGGGAGAACAAAAAAAGGAGGGAGGGGGGGGGGGGCAGTGAAGGGCTGCTCGAGCAAGCCAAAAACTCTGGGAGGACAGCTCAGAAGCGGAAACAATTTCCCTGGTTGCCAGGTTCCTGGTGGTCAGTTTTCTGGACTTTGGGGGGACTTTACAGGAGAACCATTTGGAGCTGGGATGTAAGGTAAGATTTTTATACACTACAGAGTGGGGCCAGTAGTGTGGGAAATTAGTTTTGGGGTGGGACATGCCCTTTAAGTATAATTATTCCTCTATTCTGGCAGAGTAAGTTGGCCCCTCCCTCCCTACAGTCAGCCAAGGTTGTGACTGCTGACATCACAACCAATGATTGACTGCCGTTTCACCTGCTGCCTCCTCTGCACATGCTCAAACTTATAAAAAGCTCTGTGAAACAAGGTTGGTTGCAGAACCTTTCCATAACAGGAAAAGAAACTTTAAAATTTTTAATTTCAAGTAAAAAAAAAATTAAATTAATTAAATATCTGGTTATAAATGCATGTATAAACTGAAAAAACCGCTATAATAATTTTCCAGAGGACTCCCCCGATCTTTACTTACCTTCCTCTTATTCCGCAGCACTGCCCAGCCCTCTGCTTGCATGGAACTGCAGCAGGGGGCGGGACCGGCAGCTGCGTCCCTGATTGGCTGAGAGGCAGCCATTCACGAACGCGGCTGCCAGCAGTTCAGAACGCCAGAGGAGGGAGGGATGGTAAGTAGAGTTCGGGGAGTCTCTGGAAAATATAATATAGTGGTTGGGGCTGGGGGAACTAGCACTAATATTTGGCAAAGGGTTTTTACACTAGGGGGAGGGAGTGAAGGGCTGCTCTGAGCAAGCCAAAAACCTCGAGAGGACAGAGCAGAGGCGGAAACAATTTCCTGGTGTCAATAGAATAATTCACCACATCCAATTATTAAAAAAAAAGGTCTCCGTAGTGCCGAAGGACTCCTCGCTGGCGAAACACCCAAACATAAAAAAAACAAAGTAATGCTTTGTGATTGCCTAAAATGTCAACACTAGCTATGATTGGTATATTGGTTAAGGTTTCGAAAGTATTGTTTTACTGTTCACCTTCATACCCCACCCTTGACTGTACCCATAATAGAGAAAGGAATTTTCAGAGGTCAACAAACGAGAGAAATATAAAGCTCCAATCTAGACCACACAGTTTAATTAATGTTGAACCTGATTTGGACTAAACCAAAAAGTTTAACTGGAAAAATGTAACACATTATAGAATGGACGCAGAGTCAAGTTATTATACAAACTTTTGCCACAGAAAAAAAAAAGATGGACTATAAAAAACTCTGCGACCTGACGTTATACAGGTTCAATAACCCCACAACCTACCCTTTCAAAATTTTGACAGTGAAAATGAGTTATATTTATATAATTTCGTAAAAGTTATAAAAATAAAGTTATTAAAAAAAAAAAGCAATAGTGCAACACTGCTAATTAGTTAACTGCCTCTAATCATCAGATGATCTACTAACTAAGCTAACTAAAATACTGGATATGTTACTAGATTGCTTCCTGCAAAATATAGGATATTATATAATATAAAGTCTTTGAAAAGTTATATGATAAAAAGTCTACTAAAAAGGTTAAATCTTTTTTTTTTTTTGATTGAATGATTGTCTAGCTCGTACTTCTCTCCAGAATCACCATTTGAAGGACAAAATTAATGTGGTTCTTATTATAATCTATTCAACAATACACAAGTCCCCTCAGGAGAAACCACTCTCCATAATTACAAAATTTTTATAGAGAATGTTACACCAGTTATTATAGCCTTTAAACAATAATACGCATATAATAAATCACGGCTGGCCAGCCCTGAAAATACTCTTAAAACCACGTGTGTCCCCTCCTCACAACCATATGTGGTATAGCCAAATAGTTGTATGTAGCAAAACATAAACGTAGTTCCAAAGTGGAAAATAAAGTTCCACAACATGTCCAGCAATACTAAGTCATCCCTTACATTGGTGAGATCCTAAGAAACTGCGTGTCCCTCCTACAATCGTATTTGTTCAGCTGAGGTACACTACAGCTAGGTACACAAGTAAAGATTTCTGAAAGATGACAGACAAGATCTGCAAGATCGTCTGCCACTTTCAAAGATCTGCACACACACAGTCCCGAGCATTCTCCCTATGAATCATAAGGAGAACACTCGGGAGAATGCTTCGGCGGCCGCGCGTCGTTTGGGAAACGAGAGCGTACACACATAACGATAAAGCCCGATACCGTCGGATCCGACGGTATCGGGGCTTTATCGTTACTCGTGTACCCAGCTTACCAATTTCCAGGGGCCTATATAACAAAAGAGGTAATAGGGCACTAAGCACTAATAATCAAAAACCCTGTGGTAAGAGGTGCAAATATGATCAAAATATAATCAAAAGAGAGAAAAAGAGCAGATTGCAACACTCTAAGATGCAGACTAAAAATTCTTTAAAGGGCAAGTCCAGCCCTAAAACGAAAACTTACATACAGGTAAATCACCCCCCAAAACCCTAAACGGTAATAGTTTGAAATCTGAAATAGATAAGTCTAACCTGAATCCTGCACAATGTCCTGTTTCCGTTTCTGCTTCCTGGTTCTTCCAGTTAGCAACTGTCAGTTATGGATTTGACAGTTGACATCACAGCCAATGACTGAATGTTAATCCCCTATCTGCCTCTTCAGAGCATGCCCAGGCTCAGTACCTGCTCAGTACAAGGTTTCTAAATTGCTCAGTTTCCATGAGGCATCCAGAAGCATAGCAGGCATACAGTAATGAATTCATAGGACAAAGTAGATATATCAACATATTTTAAAGAGGCCATTCTTTCTAAAAGATGTTCTTATGAGGGTGGGAGTCGTCCTTTAATGTGCAGGGAATTATACAATAAAAACAGTTAAAGGGCATGTCCACCCCAAAACTATAATCCCCCAACTACTGGCCCCACCATGTAGTGTAGTTTAATCCTTACCTCACATCCCAGCTCCATAGTGGTCTCCTGTAACCCCCCCCCAGTCCCAAAACTAACCACCAGGAGGATAGTAGGGCTCTGCCTGCTATTGCCTCGGTAGATATTTGCCATGCGCACTGCAGCCCTTCTCCCCCTCCCTCCCCCTCCCTCTCCCTCCCGTTCTACTCTCCCTCCTAGCATTAAACCCCCTTAATACTCTGCTCCCCCAGCCCCAACCGCATGTTTTTTTTTTAAAAAAAGCTCCCCAAACTCTTACTTACCTCTCCGCTTTCCTCCGCTGCAATGAATGACCGGCAGCCGCGTCCGTGATTGGCTGCCGCTCAGCCAATCACAGACACGACTGCCGGTCCCGCCCCTGCTTGCATTCTCGCAAGCAGAGGGCGGCCGTGCGGCGGGGAGGATCGAGGGGAGGTAAGTAAAGAGTTTGGGGAGCTTTTTGAAAAAAAAACATGCGGTTGGGGTGGGGGACATGGGGGAGCCGAATATTAAAAATCGATTTCGGGGTGGACTACCCTTTAAAAAACGCCCCGCCTAATCTCCAAAGTAAATAAATACAAAAATATACATATAAACAATGGCAGTGCATGGGGGTTTTACAGTATGAGGCAACAGTGTGCATAACCCCCCCACTATAGCATATCTACCAGTCTGTGTCAAGTCAGTGCAGTCAGGCAAAGTGCATCCGGAGAGATGGCAGGATCTAAAAGAACACAACCATGCTACCGTGTTGCCCGTTTCAGCCGTTATTAAGTAAACGTGAAACAAAGGAAGTTCCTGGTGGTGAGTGACATCACTCGAACTATACATCAGCGCCTGCCTATTGGTGGCACTGGCGAACGTGCGTACTCCTTCAGTGCTGGTAAAGTCTGAGCAGGAAGTGTGGCTCAAAATATGGATGGGAATAGTGCAAGAAAAGTCAAACAAATAAAACTTTATAAGTCTCCAAATAAGTCTTCAAATTAATAATCGTTTTTAAAGCCATAATACTGTTCATAATCACCCGCAATATTCATATGCATTGTAAATAGTAAAACTATAACACTTATAATGCAAATACTACAAATAAGGCAGATATATGAATGTTTCAACAAAATGTTTCGCATTGCAATAAACGGCGTTAGTATTTTAAAGTGTTATTCTCTTAAAAACCAAGTGGTATTATAGTCACTCCATAGGGGCTTGTGTTCAATGTTCATGTAGATATAGAAAATAACTTTTGCCACAGTATTTCTTCATAATATTCCTTGAAGACAGACCTTATTTAATAGGTATCTTCAAATCTAGCATCATACGGAAACATTTCAAAATATCAGTTACTTGGATAAGATGGGTGTAATCCAATAGACATAGTCCATACAGAGTCACTTGGAAAGTATAATCAATCATCTCCTAGGTGAATATAATGTCTGTGTACCTTTCAATAAAGATCTGGAAGACATATGGGGAAACATTTCAAAATAAAATAAACGTTACTAGGATGAGACAGGTGTAATCGTTAAACAGTGTCTTTGAAGAGGAAGTGCAGTCCATGATCTACCGTACTTGGTAAGTATGATCAAATATCCCAAAGTAAGTATAATATCTGTGTACCTGGATAAATAAAATCGAATAAAGGCAAATATATGGAGTTAGATCAAATTCTTCATTCAGTCCCTAGGAACTCTATTACATTTTTACAGGGACAACTAAGTCCATATATCACATTCTTAGATTTATAGTTTAAAATTTCTTAATGTTAAAATATATGTCCCCTGTTGCATTCCAGATTTTGTCTATTTGTCATTTCTGTCAATAAAAATACAGAAATTACAGTCACCCGTGGATAACTACCTTGCCAACGGAAGCCTCTGCCTAAACGTTCAGTACGAATCTTAAAGGGGCTGTGCATAAGATGGTCTGCTAAATTCCGCCCTTTGCTGTGACTGCTGGTCTTTCTGTTAAAATATTGTGAGAGAACAAAATCGTTTGTTAGAATATGCCAGTTTCTATCAAGAATTTTTTTAATTAAAGGCCATTCTGTATTATATCGAGTGATAAAGCATGTTTACCATCTGTGGTATGGGTCCAAGATCTAGAAGCTCGTTTTGTGTCAGCCTAACAGTCTTTTTTGTTTTTTTCAAGGCGATTACGAGGAGACCCTCTTGCCATAAACTGCTTTCTAGTTCTTTCAATTCTCTCTGTAATCTTAGTCTGTGGTGCAGTTTCTTCTCACCCCAGGAACGCCCCTTGAGTATGCCCTGAGCAGCCCCTGAGGGTGCGCACTGCGAAAATGTAAGAGAGAGTTAGTAGCAGTATCTTTAGGTACAATGTTGTAGCCAATTTAAGACTATGCCTATAGCTATGAGTAAGAGCCATATCGGGCTCGAAACGCGTAAGGCCATTTTGTGTCTTTCTGCATATTTTTTTAATAAATACTGATTTACTTCGGTGTGTGCCAGTAGCCTTCTTGTGGATTGTCTTGTGGATCGAATCAAGCGAAGGGTTGGGGCAGGGTGCACACCGACACACCACGCTGTAGTGGTGAGTTGAAACATTGTTTAAATTAATCGGAAAGTTTGACTCTGTAGCTGTGAGCATTACTTTGCAGCGAGGGTCCGGGGTTTGATCAACACCGGACCACCTGTACTCTGAAGTAAGATTTCTTTAAGAGTTGATACATTTTTACCATCTAAAACAGAGTCCATGGAACTGCACTGATCTAACTACTTTTCATATATGCAATTTAAGACTATCTATTTTCACTGTTAAATCTAGAAAATTTACTTGAGTATCTGAGATTCTCTAGTTAGTAGATATTCAAATTGTTGTTATTCAGGAGATTAAGGAATGTATGCAAAGATAGTCTATGTCCACTCCAAACTATAAAATGTCGTCTATTACCTAGACCAGTGTTTAACATGTGATTTATAGGTGGGCATAGTTTCGACTATCAGCTCCTCCCACCAGCAGAGGTTTGCTAAGGCGGTGCGCAACAAGCGCCCATTTGTACCCTTTGTTGTAAATACAGCTTGTTATTAACACAAAATAGTTATGTCTAAGACAGAAGTCTAATAATGCTAGTTGGAAATTACATAACTTAGGATTTCCTACCTTATTGTGTGTCAGGAAATATTCCACTTCTTTCAATCCATCTGTATGTGCTGATGTTTGAATAATCTCTTGTATTCAATTAGATCAACTGGACTTGAAATGTAGTTCTTGAAGACGTTTCGCTAGTCATCCGACTGGCTTCTCAATTCAGAATGACTGTACAAGAATCTGTGGGCATTATGTACCCTGGAAAATCCCAATTAGCATATCACAGCCAGGTGTTAAGGGTGTGATTGGATAGTGGCTAAGAGGTGTTATAGGAACACCCAGAGTAAGGTGTTAAACAGCATTGTACATGGCAGACAGTTGGTGTCGAACCCCCCCCCCTCTATTAGGCTTGGTTCTTTATTTTCACATAAATGGCCTCCTTAACACCTCTCTTGAACCAGTCACATACAGTGCAAAAGACTGGAGATGATTGGAGGCTTCAGGGATTTCAGCGTGGAGCGGGTCCACAGGAGTGTCTCCTCCTCTCCTGGAAGATTTACTGAAGAACGGGAGGTAAGAGATGTGCATTTACCTCCTATTCTTCAGTAATAATATTTAGAAACATACTTATTTTTTGCTGGACATACCTTTTACTTTATTAGCAAGCTCAAAAACAAAAACAGCACTGTTTCGGGAGTGAAACTCCCTTTGTCTAGTTTTGCAAGCAAGTGGTTCATTCTCCATTAAACATTTTTAAAGGGAAAACCCTCCTTGGAGGGAAGTGACAATCAACATATTCAAACATACATATTACAGGAAACCTTAAACTTCAACATATACAGGCAAGAAAAATGCATAACTATATGTGATATATGGATACACCCTGAATTCATTGATATAAATATAAATTGTAGTACCTATTTAGACCACCCAGAGTTAGTCTACTGATCCACCAGGTCTCCTCAGTTACCTGGCCTAATCAGGTAACTATTTCAAGCTAGTGCTGTTTCCAATACATTTATTTTACAAGTCGCAGCTGTTTTTTAGCCTTGAAAATGAACTGGTATGGTCTCTTATACCATAAACCAGAGATTATCCCATGTGTATCATGTCTAAATAATGTTTTGACACTGGCAAATGTGTGTGTTTAAGATTAATGGAAGACCAATTATATAAAACCAGAATTTTCAGCCACGGAAAACTGGACCCATTTGGTTGTGCTGAGGTGCTGGCATGAACTGAGGCAAGTTAGCTGAGAGAGAGGGGGGCAGAGAGAGAGAGTGTGGGGAAAGAGAGAAGGGGGAGAAAGAGGGAGAAAAAGAGAGAGGGAGAGAGAGAATGGGGGTAGAAAGAGAGAGGAGAGGGGAGAGAGATGGGGAAGAGAGAAAGGGGGGAGAGAGAGGAAAGGGGGAAAGGAGAGAGAGGAAAGAGGGGAAGGGAGAGAGAGAGGGAGGAAGACAAAGAGGGGGAAGAAGATCGGGGGGGAAAAAGGGGGAAAAATAGAGGGGAGAGATCTTTATATGCAGGAGTGTGTGTGCAATTCTTTAAAGAACCAGGGTCTACGAGTGTTGACTAATCCTAACAGTAACTTTTCGTATAGTTTCACCCACATAAATTAAATGACAGGTATATGATGGCATAAATAGCTAATTTGCAATGTACCCATTAGTTTAATCTCTTCCTTTGTCTTAGATTTGTTTTCTGCCATAGGTTTTGTGGTAGTAATCATAGAGCTCATGGTTTTACTCCTCTTGAATTCCATCAAAGGGGGTTTCGAAAATTCCTGTATGTCTAAACAAGCTTTTTTAAAATCTGCCAATGGCATTTAAGAATTTGGTAATAAGCAATTATGTTATAACTGTGAATGTAACAATGATAAATGTACAAATACGAGCATGGACTGAGGAGAAGTAGAGATAAAGATTAAGGTCTGATATATTTCCTAAGGTGTGCCCAGCAAGGCTCGGGTGGTGGCGGCGGCCAAACCAAACCAAACAGAAATATGCATAGGATTATTGGCTTACGACTCCACGTATCCAATTATTTTCAATGCGATATGGGAGCTCCTGGTCATCATAATCGCAGGTATCCAAGAAAGAAATATTTAATAATGTTATGGTCACTGTGTGCAATGGTTTATAGAAGTTAATGCTAAACCAAAACGGACCGCAGTGCCTACCACTGGCCCACTTTAGGACCAAAAAGGGTCCATGAAACAATTTCAAGAAAGCAGTGAGATAGTTTTAAAATGTTTTTTAGTTTTATTTGTAATTCTCTTTACAGAAAAGTAAAAATAACAATTCAATTCAATTATAGATTGAGACTACGACCAGATATACAGTGATGTGTACAGTTGGTTTAATAATAATAATAGCACTTATGTTCAGTATTCTTTATCTAAAATAAAAGAGAAATTTGTTTAAAAATAAAGAATATTGGTAAATCTTGTAGCTGTAAATAAAACATATTATAGTATAGCATAGTAGTATTTGAGGTTGAATAAAGACATATGTCCATCTAGTCCAACCCATCTAGCAATATCTTAATTTCCTGCCTAACTGTTGATCCAGAAGCAGGCAAAAAAATCCCCCCACAAATTTATGATCAACTCTACTTTATGTATCAATACCAGTAACTTGTAACATTCCTTGTTTGCAGAAACTCATCCAGCTTTTTTTTGACTGTCCAATGAACCTGCCATAACAACGTCCACTGGAAGACAGTTCCATAGCTTTACCGTTCTCACAGTGAAAAACCCTTTCCGAGCTTGAAGCCTAAACCTTTTTCTTCAAGTCTTAAGGGATGTCCACGTGTCCTCTGACATGCTCTGTGGTGAACAATGCCCCAGATAGTTTATTGTATGGCCGTTAATGTATTTACACAGTAATCATATCCCCACGCAAGCGCATTTTTTCCAGCGTACATAATTGCAACTTTTCCAGTCTCTTCATATTCAAGCTCCCCCAATTCCCTTATTAATTTAGTTGCCCTTTCTGAACCTTTGCATTTCAAAGATGTCCTTTTTGTACACAGGATTTCAAAATTGCAATGCGTATTCCAAATGAGGCCTTACCAATGCTTTGTAAAGAGGGAGAATTACATTTTCCTCCCTTAAATCCATACCTCTCTTATACAAGACAATACCATGCTGGCTTGGCTGTTGCCATTGGCCATGCTTGCTACCTTAAAGTTTATTATCAAAGTCAAAGAAGCTCATCAAAAGTTCCAAGGATTTCAGAAATAAATCAATTTCCTCTTCCTTGTAAAGAGTGCTCTGTATTAGCAGTTTTTTGGAGGCCTTGATGCCATCTAGGTGAGGGATGGAGCATACAAACTGGCCATATCCATGGTGTCTAGGATGATGTCTCTCCAATCCTCACCAATATATATATATTCACTGTATCTATCATCATGCTCCGTTTTTTAGATATGAGATAAACACATGTTGGAGGTCCTTTAAGTTACTTTTTAAAAAGGAGTCCAATTCTGTGCGGGGGGACTAAAAGTGGCTCTGGAGCCAGCAGGAAGGCATGAAACAGATATGCTGACATTTTGGATTTCTCCGGCCACATGTTTTCACACGCAGTTCAGAGGATAATTTGCTTAAGGAAGCACCTCTAACAGAACAAGAGGGAGTGGAGGAACAACAACCTCAGGAACACAAGGCACCCAGATGAAACTTCTGTGAGGAACCCAGTGTTTCTGCACTTTTGGAACAAACCTTATGGAGGCCAGTCGCCTAGATCTTGCCTGAGTCCGCAGACAGACAAGATAGGTGCTTAAGGCAAGAGGGAACTAATTTGCTTCCTCATAGAAATCGGTAATGGTCATGATCAAGAAGAGGAATCAGAAGGGAGAGGATTGAAAAGCAGAGAATGCACTTTCGCTGCAAGCATTTCCCACTTTTGACTGGGGGGATCTTAATCTCTTGGCTAGAGTGCCAGTTCAGGGAATACAATACTGTAATCTGGCCCCTGTGTTGTTATTTAAACAAATTCTTTCGAAATTAGACTGGTTAGGATGTAGGTTATCTTTCGTTATCCTGTTGTAGAAATTAATATTTGTAAAATTGGTACCATTTGGAGGTATCTAGCTTGAATTTGGCTTGTAATTGTTGCATGTTAGCATGTTTTTGTTAGAGTCACAGACATCTGATAATCTGAATATACCTTTTTGAGTCCAGGACATAACTGGTGGGAAACCTGGGTTGAAAAGAGTGGGACTGAGTGTGTGTAATTGGGATCAGCTTATATTTGGAGTTTTTGCTATCCCAGAATTTTAAGTTTGAGACTATGTTGCAGATTAGTCGTGTGGATAGAATTTGTCTTTTACTGATGGAACCCATAGAATGAATATACATTTAAAGGGGTAAGTAGTTTGTTTTCTATGTCCACCCAACCTGTTTTACCTGTACCTGACACACTGAATTGTCTGAGCGAGTCTTGCTGCTTCGTAATATTTAATTAATATTGGAAGACCAAATCCCCCAGAGGATTTGTGCCAGCTAGATAAAGTATAGCGATTTTTAAAAACTTTTTTAAAAATTTCAGTCCACCTGGGACCGTCATTAGGATTACAGATACCTCATTTCTGCTGAATTTACGGTAAGTTGATTAACACATCAATTAGTACACGTCACACATAATTAATAAACCCTAAACCCATGTTGCTCCATTACACCATATGCTGTGCAAATTATACAGATATTAAAACTTGTGCTACAAACAGTTCTCATAACATAATATAGCCTATGAAAGTAACTATAAACTGTGCAAAAGTAGATACAAAGTGCTATGGTCTAATATTGGAAAACTGCCCACAAGAAAATTACAATAGCTACAAATTACAATATTTCCTAAAGTAGCGTAAAAGTGTGAATACCAGTAATTCCCAATATTATATAGTATCCCGTACCAACCAGAACTACAGTATAGTATTAAACCAGTAATTATTATTATATAGTATCCCTGTACTAACCAGAAATACAGTTATATGTATTAATACCTAATTCCCAATATTTATAGTATCCCAGTACACAACCAGAAACTACAGTATATATATAAAACCAGTAATTTCAATATATTATAGTATCCCTGTACCAACAGAACTACAGGATATGATTAAAACCAGTAATTCTCAATTTATATAGTATCCCGTGTACCAACCAGAACTACAGTATATGTATAATACCAGTAATTCCAATATATATAGTATCCCAGTACCAACCAGAACTACAGTATATGTATTAATACCAGTAATTCTCATTATTAATAGTATCCCTGTACCAACCAGAACTCAGTATATGTATTAATACCAGTAATTCTCATTATTATATAGTATCCCTGTACCAACCAGAACTACAGTATATGTATTAATACCAGTAATTCCCAATATTATATGTATCCCGTACCAACCAGAAACTACGTATAGGTATTAATACCAGGTAATTCTCAATATTATATAGTATCTATGTACCAACCAGAACTACAGATATGATTAATACCAGTAATTCTCAATATTAATAGTATCCCTGTACCAACCAGAAACAGTATATGTATTAAACCAGTAATTCTCAATATATATAGTGTCCCGTACCAACCGAACTCAGTACATGTATTAAACCAGTAATCTCAACATTTTTTAATTTTAGAAACTTATCTACCCCACTTTTGAAGCTATTTAATGAACTTGCCATTACCACATCTGTGGAAAAAAGTTTCCACATTCTCACTGTAAAGAAACCTTTACTAACCTTTCTTCTAATCGTAAAGGATGTTCTGTGAGTCCTCTTATATAACCTATTATTGAGCAATGTACCAGAGAGTTTATTATTTGGCCCCAGTAATATAAACGTCGCTTCTCCAATGTAAACAATGCAGGCAGTCTAATCTGCCTGCATAGAAGCCCCTCCATTCCCATTATTATTTTTGTTGCCCTCTTTAAACTCCTTCAATTTCCAAAACTGCACTGCATATTCCAAATGAGGCCTTACCAGGGCCTTGCAAAGAGGGAGAATAAATTTTCTCTCTTGAATCTATTCCCTCTTTATACAAGACAATATCTAGCTAGCTCTAGTCGTTTCTGCATGACACTGTTTATGCTAGAACCCCCAAATCTTTTTCATTAGAGATGCACTTAGCACAGAGTTGTTTATGGTGTAGGAGGCACCAGGATGTTGAACCCAAAATACATCACCTACATTTCAACATTGAATCTCATCTGCCATTTGCTGCCCATTTTGATAATCTATCTAGGTCTGCTTGAGCACATCATTTGAAGTTTCCAAAGTTTTGATAGTTAGTGTCACAGACAACACTGAGACCTTGCTCTCAATGCCCCCTCTAAGTCATTAAAACAGATTAAACAGAAGTGGCCCCAGTGCGGACCCTGAAGCACTTGCTTAAAGGAGAACTACTAGAATGCTTTGAAGTGAAGCACAAGCCATATGTTATTTAGATACATTTCCCAGTGCCCATATCAAAATGAGAGGTAAGATATAGATCTGGTATATATCAAGGGGTTCTGCCTTCTGGTTCAGTGTTGTTCTGAGACTTAGTTGTGCATTAAACTTGTCATCAGCAAACACATAGACCTTGCTCCCAATGCTGCTTCTAATACTTTTCACCTTAATTATCGTTCATTCACCCATAAGTGGCCTTGTCTATTTTTTACTGTTAGCCAATGACAATTCTGATTTCTTATTGTCTGCATTGCAGGATTTTCCACTAGCATGGTATTCTTGCCATCTTGATTCTTGATTAGGGCAAAAAACACCTAGAAAGGCATCTAAACAGCCTTAGACAAAATCTTGAGAGAATCTTAACTCAGAAAGCCAGTTATTTAACAAAGCGGGGATTCATATATATGCTGCCTACAGTGTAATATAAGGATATTACGCACAGAGGAGTTCCATGACATATAGGGCATGGAAACTCCGAGGTGAGTAAATCCAATATTACACTATAGGTAGTGTATTATTACTTATAATACATAAGGCCAGCCAAAAAAATAAACCTGTCCACTACCAGTCTCTCCCCCTTCCTGTATTAGTCATTTATATAGGAATCCCTGTTAGTGTATAAATAATTATTATTGAAAAGAGAAAGAGGGACCAAACATTATCTGTCAACAATAACAGGGATTTCCTATATAAATATAAAATACAGGGAATGGGAAGAAAGGGGGAGAGGCAGTTGATTCTTGCCACTGAATCTTCCCATTGAAAATGCCTAGCCTTAGTTTTTATATGATTATAGCTTCTTTCTAAAGTTTCAGTTTCCTGTAAAATCAGGGAAGAAATTCTATATCAATGAGTCTAACCTTACCAAGAGTCACCAGTATACATTCCCTCTCTACGATGTATTCCAAATTCTGTGCATCATGACAAAATCTGCAGTTTCACAAAAATTCCAATTCAAATGCTGGATTTTGTATATTCCAAGTAAAAAAAAAGTCCTATGCACACTCCAACGCTGGGTGCAGAAGACTCCTCCAAGGACCCACCCACACTGGAATAGGTATGTAAAATAAAGAAGTGATTGACGGTTGCACTCCAAAGTTTTGGATTTTGTATTCACATAAAAACAATAAATAATTAAAATAATAGAAATCCACACGTGGTGCAGATCTAATTTGCTATTACATCAATCAGAAGCTATGTGTTGTCACCCTATACAAAAGTCTACTCTTTGCTTTCTGCAAATAAATAACTGTTGTCTCTTAGATGTTATCACAGGAGAAATTATCACTTCAGGACCAGAACAATCTCTTCCTGTCCCAAATACACAGCCTGAGTTGTGATAACAGAGTTATTAGAGCGCATATAGTTTAAAGTGGAGAGCTGAGACAAGAAGAGGAGAGACGCTACAGGTTGGTATGGCAAAAATGTTTACCCTCTACCTAACCATGGACATGACCAGGATGCGCACACATAGGCACACATAGGCATATAGGAACAGGACCAGATAATACGGTTTTCTTTATGCCTATCAGAAATAACCTAACTGCACTGAAACCTTCCATAACGCTGTGAGGTTAAGTGAGGATGAAAAAGGGCAACCAAAGGGCAACATTCCATCAATGTATTGCTGCATATCCAGTCTATTCTAAAAAAAACAAAGGATAGAGACCCCACATAGAGAAAGGATTTATATCATCATAGATGATGAATGACAATGACAGTTGTTCAGAAGGTATATGAACGACCATGTACACACAGTCACAACACAATTGTTCACGGACAAACTGTACTGCAGGCATACATGTACTGTCAGGGGCAACTTCTAGGGTTTTTGCTGCCCGAGCAAACTTTTTATTGCTGCCCTTTCACGCCCCTCCACCCACGTTAAAATGGGTGTGACTTTTTGGGCATGGTGAAAGTTTTCCAATTTTAACTTCCTATCACTTAGGTATAAACAGTGTCCACAGACAGTTCAATTAGCAATAATGTAAATTACTAGAAATGTACATTACATCCCTTTCTCAAACAACTTGTGTTGCCACCTACCATATTGCTCCTTTCAGGTTTTTTTACTTAAATCAAATAACTTATTTTAGGTCTGTGCTATACATGTTGGTACAACTTACAATACATTAGAAATGCCATACCTTCTGTGGTATAAAGATATTAAGCACAAAAAATTTGTAAGTCTGCTACCATGTCAAGTTAGACATTTCAGCAGGGCCCTGACTAACCAAACTAGTCAAACTAACAATTACAAAGCTAACCTAAACATATAAAAAGGATTTAACAACATCATATCGTTACTAGGGAAATTCTATATTTTCCTTGACTGGTCAAGGAATAAAAAATACTTTCTTTCCCACAGCAGCTCTCTGCTGCCTTCTCTAGTGCAGGGGTGCCACCTGAGACAAATGTCTCAATCATGGTAGATGTGGCCGTGACCTGTGAAAATTATGTGTGTGGTTCTTTAAGCATTCTAAAGTACGTGATGCTTGTCTGCAAAGCTCTTTTAGATTGAAATAATATAAAATACTGGTATAAATATAGAAAAAGTAATCAGCTAGGCCCCAGGAATGTGCATTGATTTCTATGGTTTATTAATGTTTGACTAGATCAGTAGCACTCCCCACAAAATGTAGTTGTAATTTAGGAGTGCTTCCACAGTCCTTCTATTGTATAAATACTGGTCTCTCATACTCAGGAGAAGTTGACAGAACTGAAACATGAGAAACAAAAGCTCCTGGATAAAATTATGGATCAATACGAGGTGCTGGAACCAGCGCCATAACCCACAGGTAACAGAATAAGAAAAACCCCTAATGCAAAATTTGCTTGTAGCAATAATGTGCTGCAAAAGAGACCTTATATTGATCAGCCCCTAATCTTGTCATATCTGGCAGGCAATGTTAGATCAATTTATGGCATTATGGTTTTCCACATCATACTGTACTGCAGCTACTGATACTAATACTGAGAGTGACAGACTTACATTACCATTGCATGAGTGTTTTGTCACTCACTCTCCTCTGCTAAGATCTGAAATTGTTGTTCTCTCCTCCCTCTAATTAATAAACTAATTTCAGGGAGATTGTATACTATCATGGAGTCTGGCACCTGCTTTAATATCAGGGAGACTTTCTGAACTTCTGGGAGAAGTAAGTCACACACAGGGCCATTTCTAGCCATCTTGGTGCCTAGCATGATCAGATCACAATCCCATTGCCTTAAATTGCGAGTAGTGTGACCTAGTTCCACATGAGTATTAGCTTTGGCACTTTCCTAGAGTACTTCCATTAACCTTCTGCTGGAAGACTTCCCCAGAGTATTGCCATCAACCCTTAGTGCCAGCATTCCCCAGAGTATTGCCATTAACGCTTTCAGTACCAGCAGAGTATTACCTTTAACCCTTTCAGCTGCCAGCATTGACATGATTACAGAATGTACCTGCTTTCCATGTCTCCTCATTGAGTTCACTCCTCACCTACTTTAAGTTCTAATTGAAGAATTAGGAGAAGATAGGAAGAAAGGGGCAGGGATAGTGATATTATGGCTGCTAGTCCAGGGGCCACATGTTTAAAGTCTGCAGCAGCTTTTACCTGGCACGGTGAGCAGGGTGGCTAGCACTGAGGCTTGCAGCACTAAGGTCCTGAGTTCGAATCCACCATTGGACACATCTGCAAGGAGTTGTATGTTTCCCTGGCTTGCGTGGGTTTCCTCCGGGCACGGTTTCCCCCACAATCATAAAGACATACTGATAGGTTGTATGTGTCAATAAATGTGCTTATATGTAAGCTCTCAGTTATTTTAGCTGAGCTCATCCTCCTCCCTCCTTCCTTCCCCTACAGTTCAATTGCAACATTGTTTCAAGTAGAGTGAGTTGAGTTCAGGCTCTCTTCTCATACAATGTTGCAAATTGCAGCAGCAGAACAGAAGAGCAGTTCTAACACAGCAAGTAGAAGCTGACAGGGAGAGGACAGTGCTAGACCCTTGCTCTTGTCTAGGTGGCCTTGCCTAAAAATGGCCCTGGTCCCAAGGGGCAAAAGTGCTATAGAAATGTTATTGTATTATTGAATTTTGTAAGTGGGGTTCCGGGACATCAAACAACAAGTAAAACAACAAAATCACTTTTCATTGTTTTCATTTTGTCTTCATTATTGTTTATCCCATATACTAAATGGCAGGTGTAAAACATTTGGCCACGGATGCAGAAGCTAGAGCGCTGCGTCATCAAACTCCTCCCATGTCCGGGTGCCGTTAGAGAAGCCGACCTCTACTTGCACAGACTCCACAGTGGGAGGAGGGTTGATGACATGGTGCATGCACGAGACAACAGGATTGAGACGCGCGGTGGAGGAGGAGAGAAGCACCGGGGGTAGGAGGAGAGAAGCACCAGGGGGTAGGAGGAGAGAGATGACCGATTCTTTTAAGAATCAGGGGTTTGCTGGTTTAAAAGAAGATGCAAGTGAATTAATTATGATTGGAAAGGAAGGCAGTGACATTTTACATATTTACTTTCACATATTTTACTTTTCACTTCCAAATTGTGATACAAGTAGAAATCTATTTCTATATACTGAAAAAAACAAATGGGCAAGGACATTTTCACCTTATTATTAAAAACATGGATCTTGGGGGGGGGTAAACATACTTTGTTTTCTCTTTGCTAAAGCAGGAAAAGTAATGGATAACAGATAAGATGAAGCGATTGCTACGGGCAAAAGACAGACCCCAACGAGGACCAGGGGATTCCCCCGAATCCTCATTCCTCCAGTGGAACCAACTTCAGAATCAGAAAAAGGCTCTAAACGTAAGAAATAAATATAATGTTCATTCTATCTGTCATGTAAAATGTAGTTCCACAATAAAGAACAGGTTGGTATTAAAGGACAATTATACTCACCCTTTCTCCATTCCAACCATAATAGTAACCAGGGTGAGGAGCTAAATACCTAAAGCCCTCACCTCTGGGTACTTAACAGACAACTTACTTGAAGTTTCCCTAACACTCCACCCCTCTGTTACTGACAGTGACAGTCTTCGGTTCACCATAGGATACCTGTTTTTGAGTGCGTGTCTTCCTATTGGCTACATCATGGACTGCAGACAAAAAAAGGAAGAAGCTGGAGCAGTGAGAGAACCTTCATTTAAGAAGATTAACACTGTATTGTGAAGTACCAGGTGTGAGCGGTTTGGACCTCACCTGGGTACTATTAAGGACGGAAGAAGAGAAGCGACGGGAGGTGGGTATAATTGCCGTTTAATGGAATAAATCTTTAAAATCTAAAAAAAAACAACCATGTTTTTGTAAACATGACTATTCATCTATAGAGTATTAATGGGCTGATGCAGAACCATAGTTACGTTTAACATTAACAACTGGTTGGACCACTACTGCCGCTGTGGCTCTAGGCTTTATCTCAAAATACTACAGGGTCTCCATGCTAAGATAAGATATGGTCGATTGTGACGGGCAAAAACAGGCTTTGCTCCGAAGGCTTTTTTGGTAGTCCTTGCACCACTACATATTTTGTGTATCAGGTACCCTTTCTCAAATGAGGGTACCTGATACCCGAAACATGTAGTGGTGCAAGGCCTACTAATAAAGCCTTCACAGCACATACACCACAGTAGTAAAGGCATTAAGGTTAGCTCAAAATCGTTGCACAAAGCTTAACATGGCCTTTTACAGTAACAATTTTGGAAATGGCCCGTCCAGCGTGAAATTACTGCAAAACCACATTAACCTGATGGCTCGGTTAGCGTGGGTTTCACTTATTCAGACCCAAATGGCAGATATAGCATCAGCCTGTAAGTTCCTGATGTGTGAAGAAATCACCGATCTTCCTGGCTTGACATCACCACCAGGTCTTTCTGACCCTTAACGAAGGTCAAGGAGGTGCAAACAGAGGCAGGTTGAAAAAAGCTATGGACATCGGAGCTCCATATCTTCATGGATCTTGGCAGGAGAATCCTTGTGGAGGAATTATTTTAAAGGTTAGACAAAGGGCTTTTATGAAAAAGTTTTTTCATCACAATTACCTTGAAGTTCCATGTGTTTCAAGATTTCAGGCCACACTAACAGTTTTTGATTTATGGACTAGGAGTGTTAATGTTTATGAAATCCATCATTACAGGCATTTATTAATGTCATTATCTAAAACTAATAAATGCATTTCTTCAGAGACAGCTACATTCGTCGAGTAGAAGTTCTATACACCATCAAGCCCAGTTCTTCAAGGGACTTTTCGGTCACGCAATGCAAGCTAGTTCAACTATTCGTAGCAGTGAATCCTTTAGCAGTAATGATGATTCACACCCCGGGAGAGATTTCGGCTTAGGCGCAGGGGGCAGGTCCGTGTGAAAGCGATGAGGAGGATGGTTGTAGGTAAGATGTGGGTATAGGAGAGGGACACAACTATAAAAGATGTGTACAGAGAAAAATAAAGGGAAACAAAACAAATCAAAAAGAGTCTCAGTCTGGATAGAAAAGAAGTATAAATATGGGAGGCAAGCTGGACCAACTTAAAGGAACACTAAACCATAAAAAATAAACATGTGGCATCCATTTCTATTATTCACAGGGAGGTGAGAACGCTTATTCTCAACCTCCTGTGAATAATAGGACGCTCGGGGGACCTGGAACTTACCTTACCGTGCCCCACTCGCAAGCCGCTCCTTCACTGACAGCTGTTCTCTCCCAATGCGGGCCTATCTTTGTATTGGCGCGCATGCGCCTAAGATAGGGCACACGGTCGGGACAGAGTGGCTTTCAGTGAAGGAGCGGCTTGCAGTGGAGCGGCAGTCAGTAGTAAAGTCCAGATCCCCCGAGCGTCCTATTATTCACAGGGAGGTGAGAATAAGCGCTCACCTCCCTGTGAATAATAGAAACGGATGGCACCTAGTTATTTTTTAAGGATGATGGGGAGTTTACAGTCCCTTTAAGAATTTTGTGACCTCTCTGATGCAATAAAGCAATAGCACATTACATTGTCATTTAGGCTTAAATCCAAGATACAGAGATAATTCACTGTCAGAGAAACAAATAGGGGATGATGCAATAAAAGGTGCACAAGTTTTCCGTGCTATTAATAGGCAGCAACATATTATATAACTGTAGTAACCCAATAACAAGCTAACATCCGATTGGCTGCTGCAAATGAATAGCACAGGCAAACTTTTGCACCTATTAAATCAGCCCCATAGTGTTGCAATGGAATTAAGGAGAACCATAGTGCTTGTAATCTAAAAGAAATTACATTTTATTGCTCTTGCACCTTCAGTTAATTCTTTATATAATTATCATGGCTTTTCCTTGCTCTCTTTTGTTCCAGGTGAAGAGACTGCAGCGTCAAGTACACCATGATTCAGCTACATCACGCCCTTGACTGTACATACCAATACATTGCTTTGTTTACAGTAAATTATATTAAATATAGAAAGTCAGGGTTGGGGGATGGAGAAGGTAAGAATAGATTTTACTGATGGCGGTGGACACTGCCCCTTAACTATTGTCCTTGAACTTGTAATACATGACAGAATCCACTGATCTTATGTTTGACACCTTGGGCCTGGTAAATACAGGTAGATTTTGGTCCCATACTTCCCGCCAATAAATAATTTCCGCTCTTATACTGTTTAGATTTTCATTTCGTTCAAAGTCTCCAGGGGTTGTCTTAGGGTTTTTGGCCACTGAAACAACTTTTGAATGGCAATTCTAGGCAGATATGCGGCGGACGAGGGGAAGTGGGGGTGGCTTTGTGTGGGGGGGCATAGCTTTGTGGTTGTGGGCAGGACTACTTTGATAAATTTGTATTTGAAAACAGTTATTTATTCAGTTCTCCATTATTATAAATGAAACGTCTTCAAGAATTACACTTTAAAGCTGGGTACACCAGTATAGTATAGTATTAGTATAGTATTTGAGGTTGAATAAAGACATACGTCATCCAGTCCAAACCATTATCAATATCCTCATTTCCTGCCTAACTGTTGATCCAGAGGAAGGCAAAAAACCCCACCAAATATGAAGGGGAAAGAATTCCTTCCTGACTCCAAGTGGCAATCGGAAATTCCTGGATCAACTCACTTTATGTATCAATACCAGTAACTTGCAAACATTCCTTGTTTGCCGAAACTCATCCAGCTTTTTTTGAAACTGACCAATGAACTGCCATTACAACATCCACTGGAAGACAGTTCCATAGCCTTACCGTTTCACAGTGAAAAAACCCTTGAGCTTGAAGCCTAAACTTTTTTCTTCAAGTCTTAAGGGATGTCCTCGTGTCCTTTGACATGTTCTATTGGTGAACAATGCCCAGATAGTTATTGTATGGCCCGTTAATGTATTTATTACACAGTAATCAATATCCCCACGCAAGCGCCTTTTCTCCAGCGTACATAATTGGAACTTTTCCAGTCTCTCTTCATATTCAAGCTCCCCCAATCCCTTA
The DNA here is from genome assembly GCA_019447015.1 of Hymenochirus boettgeri. NCBI lineage: Eukaryota > Metazoa > Chordata > Amphibia > Anura > Pipidae > Hymenochirus > Hymenochirus boettgeri. Next base: position 52,205,325 of record CM033472.1, read on the forward strand.
TTAATTTAGTTGCCCTTCTCTGAACCCTTTCCATTTCAAAGATGTCCTTTTTGTACACAGGATTCCAAAATTGCACTGCATATTCCAAATGAGCCTTACCAATTCTTTGTAAAGAGGGAGAATTACATTTTCCTCCCTTGAATCCATACCTCGCTTATACAAGACAATACCATGCTGGCTCTGGCTGTTGCCGCCTGGCAATGCTTGCTACCTTTAAGTTTGTTATCCACCCAAAACTCCAAGATCCCTTTCCAACGGGATTCACTTAACACAGAGCCATTTATAGAATAAGTAGCAAAAGTATTTTAAGTCCAAAATGCATCACCTACATTTATAAACATGAATTCATCTGCGATAAAGCTACTGTGTCTACCTTGCTTTTCTGAATGAGCGTGGCAGCGCGAACGACGCCGAATGCTCATTTGAAAAAGAGGGAAAATTTCCCTCGGCCGTGGTAGACTGCCTATAGGGGAGTTGTCCACGGCCATGGAAGACCAGAGTTGTGAGCATTCTTCCTATGCTGTGCCAAGGGAGAATGCTTGGGACTGTATGTATCGGGGATCTTTGAAAATGACAGACGGATCTTTCAGAAATCTGTAGTGTGTGTACTAGCTTAAGTCCAGTTGATCTAACTAAATACAACAGATATACCATGACCTGGATGAATGAGAACCGTCTCAAGCTTATTGCAAATCTTTTATATTACTATTTACCATGTAAAACATGCTGGAAGAAAAAGAGTTTTATTGAAAAATCATGTGCTTCTCAAGCAAAATGGGCCCAATGTTCATCAGACATTGTTAGGTTGCACACCAGTTTAGCAGAAACTGTTAGGTGGACCGTATGTTTACGAGACAGTGTTGAGGGCCTACATATATATGCCACAAGAATATGCCTCCCAAAAGAAACTGGTAAATATAAGTTGCCCACAGTGAGTGGTAAATATAAGTTGCCTACAGAGACTGGTACAAATAAGTTGCCCACAGTTGACCACAGTAAAAGGTACATGCAAGTTGCCTACAGTGAGGGTACATGCAAGTTGCCCACAGTGACAGGTAGATGCAAGTTGCCCACAGTGAATGCTACATGCAAGTTTCCCACAGCAACTGGTGCAGTTAAGTTGCCAACAGTGATTGGTAAATATCTTATTACATATAAGTTGTATCTTACTGTGGCAGGAAATGTGAAGGAAGGCAAAACCACGGTCCGATCACATCACACAGCTACTGTGGGCGATAGTGAGTGTGCCCGCTCGCACCTTAACACCCCACCCCCTGTGGACTGCGCACATCCAGATGTGGGAGGGACTATTTCTAATCTAAGTGCCGCATTCTATTATCACAGGGCTGCTAAGAACTGACCAGATCCATTGAACTAAATCAAATTAATATTTTTTTCAAACATGTTATTGAGGTTACTCTGTTATTAGCAGTAAGCTAAACGTTTACTAACCAGTGCCTATTGGGATGCAAGTATTGGAAAATTTACAATGATGTGGTTAATACAAAGCAAAAATCCAGTTATGAAAACTCATTAAAAATAATTACAGAATTAATATCTCATGTTGTGACTGTAAATATAGTAATCCCAGGAGAACAATAGTTCAATTGTCAAATCTGAACTATGGTTATTCTCCAGCTTTTATCCCTTTCCTAATGCTCTTGGGACGCAAGTGACTAATACAAGAAGCCCCTCTCTCAGACCAAACAGAACTTTCCCAGCTCACCGGGTCAAAACCAGTGTGAAGGTTGTCATCCCTTACAAATACCACTTACCAGGTATATAAACTGCTGCCAAAACCCTCTTACTAATGGCTGTGGGAACCGATTCCAGCCTTAATGGCTATTAATATGAAATAAATATAATATCTGCAGTGGTGATTCTATGTTAAAACATTCGGGGCACGGGCCCCGGATATTCGGCCAAGTGCCCCGAACGTTTTAACTGTCTGTTCCTCCTGATCTTCTAGACCCTAGATATGCCCCTGAATATCTGCAATCCTTGTTGCTGCACTCAGGCAGGAATAATAAGAGATATATAAACAAATAAAAATACAATTATATAGATTAGCGTCTCAGAAGACAGGATCTTACTTAAGTACTTAAGAGCACTAGGAGAATCAGCTTAACGATTGTATGAAATATGTTTAATAAAAGAATAAAAACGGTGCAATGTATTTATAAAAACAATTAACAAACAGACATAAATATAACAACAGTAAATAAAAGGGGTAAATGGTGAAAATACTTCTATGCTGGGGTAAATAGTCCATAGATGAAAGAAGAGTTCCTGCTCCAAATAAGTAACTATGATAATTCACTTTGATGTTACATAACATGTAAATCAGAAGCTCCCTTTCAGTAGCTGTGTGGCTCCTTATCTACCCCCAGGCTAAGGGGGGTAAAGATTTACCCCCAAACAATCACCAACAGGTGTAGGCTGGACTGAGGGTGTGTCAGTATTTGATTACCTTGGAAGACACACTCTCAGTGCCATTATTCTTGGTAAATTCGTATCTCAGTGGTCCAAGGAGTACCAACTGGAAATCACTAAATTAGTATTGTGATGAATTTACCAGTTGATCGACACCAAACGTGACAGATATGGAACTTCAGTTAACCAGAATGACATAATGTAGGTTTCCAGACTCTACTAAGACCTACAGCTAGAAAGCTTAGGGAGAGAGTGGCCAAAAAGAGCAAAAAGCTTCAATGAGCATAAATATGGAGAAACTCTTCTTATAACAGAAGGCATCTTTTAGTCTCATGCTATATGAATAGCATTGCCCACAAAAACTAAGAAACAAGAAGAAATTTCTAACTCCCATGTATCCGGGTAAGGGTGGAGATATGCAAAATACTCCTTTATGTCCCTTAGCTTATGCATGATCCAGAACCACTGGCTAATAACATGCCATATAGCTTAATATATAGAGCCAATAATCGACCTGTAGACATGACGTGTTCGATCTTGTTAGATCTCACAGTGCAAGATACAGATTCATGGCTCTATACAAAAACATCTATAGGCACAAACATCTGCAATAAAGCCAATATAGTGTAAAATTTCCACTTGGTGATGTGTGTTTAAGGTCACTAAAATGTTTGACTGATCGTAGAGAAAGCAGATCCCAAATGTGGAGCATAGGAGAACATTTATATAAATTAGAGAAGATGGATTAAAGGATAACTATCGTGTGTATAAAGTTTTCTTAAAAAAATAGTTAAAATGAAAGTACATGGGACAGGGATATAGGACTGGTAATTCCTACCTCCCAATATTGTTTCGTGAGGGGCACCAGCTCAAAGAAAACAGATCTTGCCAGTCTTCCTCTGGCTTGCTCTCTCATTACTACAGGAATTGTCCAGTGCTGTCCAGAAATTCGCAAATGGAAAACGTTAGTGCTGTATCTCCTCAACAAATGATATTGGGAGTAGGATAATCAATCCAACCTCCTGCCCCAGGTACTTTCCATTTTAAACAGTTCATTTTTACAAGTATAATTATCCATAAGATAGGATGGAGCCATAGGCAAGCCGTCATTTAGTTACCCCTTGTTCTATATATATACAAAGCTTTTATACTAAAGCAGGTGTCTAGGTACCTTGTGTGATAATTAGTAACTATTACTACAATTAGAATGCTGGAGGGGTAAGTGCATCAGAACTGAGAGAATGATGTTAGAAATGTGTCCCTATAGGGCACCAGTCTTTTAAATACTCACTCCACATAATACACACACATATAAAGCACAAAATACAGTTTATATATCTAAAAATAGATTTTATTCCAATAAATAGATTTACTAAACAATATTTTTCATTTATAGTTGTTCCACACTTTCTGCTTTAAAGGAAAGATTTGAGATCCCCATTTCTTCTCCCCTCATTAGGTTCCTGGTCCTACTTCGCCTTTTCTTCCCAACCATAAACCCAACACAGATAAACCCATCACCACTGCAACAGCCGCAAGGCTTACTCCTATAACTAAATAAATCCTGGATTTGTTGAAGCTAAAGTATGTAGCATCATGCAGGGGCTTGGTTTATTCCAGTCCAAACCTTCCTCTTCATCCTTATTAATTTTGATCTTGCTTTCTCCAGCTTCATTGAAAGCTATCACACACAATGTAGGGAGTATCTGGTACCAGGTTCTCTAGGGAATAAAAGCGAAAGAGCATTAAGACTAGGCCCTCTATCCAACAGGCTCCCTTTGGTTCCATTAAGAACCCTATAACCAACACAGTGGACAGTGGTGAGCACCAGCTTAGACTTGCTCCACTTTCTCCAGGTATTACCCGCACCAAGCGAGGAGGGTCCGGGGGGATTGAAGGTCCATCAATCCCAGGGCATAGACAATGGTATCCTGAACCTCTCTGTGTCTCTTCACATGGGGTCTCCAGGTGTTTGCAACGATCATATGAGCATGCTTAGCAGATCCATACATTGGGGTACTACTTTCATTTGGTCACTGTTATTATCATCTTCATAGTAATCTACACTCCCCCATCTGAGATGTACTGGATCTTCCCCTGGGTACTTAGAAAGTTCCATGTATCATCTGGCTTTGACAAAACAGCTGCAACACTGCTGTCCAGAGTTCTGGTATTTATGGTCTTGTTCTCCATAACACTTATCTGAGAGGTGTTGTGTCCTTCATTGGAAGAAGCTCTGATGCCTGTGGGGTAAGAGGAAACGAAAGAAAAAAGGAACAAAAAAGGCCACTTTGGAGAAATCTTAAGAGAGGGATAGAGGAAGGTGAGAAAAAAGAAAAAAAGAATAAAATATTAAGAAGTGACAATGAGAATAAAAAGGTTATTATTATAATCTAGTAATAATCTAGTAAGACTAGAACGGTGCACTCTGGGTCTATTATGGGTAGGGTATAAAGGTGGACTAGATGATGTATGTCTTTATCAACCTACAATACTATGTTACTATGTAACTTTTATACAGACATTATGGGTAGGGTATAAAGGTTGGACTAGATGGATGTATGTCTTTATACAACCTCCAATACTATGTTACTATGTAACTGTTATACAGACATTATGGGTAGGGTATAATGGTTGGACTAGATGGATGTATGTCTTTATACAACCTCCAATACTATGTTACTATGTAACTGTTATACAGACATTATGGGTAGGGTATAAAGGTTGGACTAGATGGATGGATGTCTTTATACACCTCCAATACATATGTATTTTGATAATACTGATTTGCCTTTATTATAAACTTCAGTGCCAGGTCATACAATCAGATTAGCAGATCTTGTAAATGACCTGTTTATTAGGTTTGAAACACATTGGTTATAATTCCAACCCTATCAACCAACTATAGAGCTACAGCTGTCCCTATAAGAGTACAGGCTGTCCACTTAGAGAGTACAGGCTGTCCACTATAGAGAGCTACAGGCTGTCCACTATAGAGAGCTACCGGCTGTCCACTATAGAGAGCTACAGGCGGCCAATATAGAAGGCTACAGGCTGTCCACTATAGAGAGCTACAGGCTGTCCCATAGAGAGCTAGGTTTCCACTATAGAGAGCTACAGGCTGTCCTCTATAGAAAGCCACAGGCTGTCTAAACTAGAGAGCTACACGCTATCTAAACTAGAGAGCTACAAGTGAGAGAGCTACAGGCTGTCTAAAATAGAGAGCTACAAGGAGAGAGCTACAGGCTGTCTAAAATAGAGAGCTACAAGTGAGAGATTTCAGGCTGTCCACTCTAAAGTGATATAGGCTGTCCACACTATATAGCTACAAGTGAGACTGCTAAAGGTGTCCACTCTAGAGACCTACAATCTGTCTACTTTTAAAATCTAGAGAGCTGCAAGCTTGAGGGCTATAGGCTGTTCCATGCACAGTCCAATATTTGGTGGAACCCTAAAGGTCTGCTAGATACAGCAATCTCTTCACAGCTCAAAAAAACGGGCCCTTAATATACAGATAATATATGAGGTCTAATGATGCAGGTTCCATAATCCCACGGTAACTTCTATACAGGTTTTTATTTACTATTGTCAGTGGTCTGTACTTGTGATTTCATAATTAGTGTGATAGTTTTTGGAGAAGTAAGAGCAGCTGGGCCGTTATACAACAATATAATAACAACTGTGTATTACTGTGTATAACTGTGTACAAATGTGTATTACGTGTGATTACTGTGTTAAAATGTGTATAATGGGTATTACTGTGGTATAACTGTGTATAACTGTGTATATGTATACTGTGTATTACTGTGTATTACTGTGTATAACTGTGTATTACTGTGTATAACTGTGTACAAATGTGTATTACTGTGTATTACTGTGTAAACTGTGTATAACGTGTATTACTGTGGTATCACTGTGCATAACTGTATATTACTGTATATATGTATATTACTGTGTTATAAATGTGTATAATGTGTATAACTGTGTACAAATGTGTATTTACGTGTATTAACTGTGTATTACTGTTATAACGTTGATTTACTGTGATAAACTGTGTATAACTGTATATTACTGTATATTAGTGTATAATGTGTATAACTGATTATATTATGGTATAACTGTGTTTTAGGTATAACTATGGTATAACTGGTATGTATTACGTGTAACTGTGTATTACTGTGTATAACGTGTACAAATGTGGTATTACTGTGTATTACTGTGTATAACTGTGTATAAACTGTGTATACTGTGTATAACTGTGTATAACTGTATATTACTGTATATTAGTGTGTATAACTGTGTATACTGTGTATAGTTATAACTGTGTATTACTGTGTATAAACTGTTGTACAAAGTGTATTACGTGTAGTTAATTGTGTTAACAACTGTGTATACTGTGTATAACTGTGTATTAACTGTATATTACTGTGTATTAACTGTGTATTACTGTGTATAACTGTGTATAAACTGTTATACTGTGTATAACTGTGTATTACTGTGTTATAACTGTGTAAATGTGTATTACGTGTTATGTTGTATAACTGTGTATACTGTGTTATAACTGTGTATAACTGTATATTACTGTATATTAGTGTGTATAACTGTGTATAACTGTGTACAAATGTGTATTACTGTGTATTACTGTGTATAACTGTGTATTACTGTGTATAACTGTGTATAACTGTATATTACTGTGTATAACTGTATATACTGTGATATAAACAGTATTAAGTGTATAACTTGTAAAAGTGTATTCTGTGTATTACTGTGTATAACTGTGTATAACTGTATATTACAGTGTGATAAAATGGTATTACTGTGTATAACTGTGTGTATTACGTGTATACTGTGTTGTTTACTGTGTATAACTGTGTACAATGTGTATACTGTGTATAACTGTGTATTACTGGTATAACTGTTGTATAACTTGTGTTTTTATAGGTACTGTGTATAACTGTGTATTAATGTGTATTACTGGTATTACTGTTTAAAACTGTGTATTACTGTGTTATAACTGTGTTTTACTGTGTATTACTGTGTACAAATTTGTTTACTGTGTATTACTGTGTATACTGTGTTATAACTGTTTAAACTGTGTATTACTGTGTATAACTGTGTATAAACTGTATATTTACTGTGTATAAATGTGTATAACTGTTATTACTGGGTATAACTGTATTACTGTGTATTTCTGTGTATAACTGTGTATATATCTGTGTATAACTGTATATTACTGTGTGGTATTACTGTATACTGTGTATTACTGGTATAAACTGTGTATAACTGTATATTAAAGTGTATTAACTGTGTATTACTGGTATTACTGTGTATAGTGTATAAATTTATATTAATTGGTATAACTGTGTATTACTGTGTATAACTGTATATTATTGTTTACTGGTATTATGGTGTGTATTACTGTGTATTATAACTGTTTTAACATGTATTACTGTTATAACTGTGTATACTGTGTTATAACTGTATAAACGGTATTACTGTGATGTTGTATAACCGTATTTACTGTGTATTACTGTGTATACTGTATACTTGTGTATTTACTGGTATCTGTGTTATATATTAACTGTGTTTTATTGTATTACTGGGTATATTTTTTCTAATTAACTGTGTATACTGTGTTTAGTTATAACTTTGTGTTTATTTTGTTGTGAATCTGTGTATTACTGTGTATATTACGTGTATAACTGTGTATTTTACTGTGTATTACAGTTGTATTTTAACTGTGTATACTGTGTATATACGTTGTATATGTGGATTTAACTGTGTTATAAACTGTGTTATAACTTTGTATACTGTGTATTTATGGTTTATACTGTTACTGTGTAATTATAACTGTGTATACTGTGTATTACGTGTTATAAACTGTGTATAAACTGTGTATTACTGTGTATAAGTATACTGTTATAATGTGTTGTATTACTGTATATTACTGTGTATAAACTGTATATTTACTGTGTATATGTGTGTATTACTGTGTATTACTGGTGTATAACTGTGTATTACTGGTTGTATAACTGTGGTATTACTGTGTATAACTGTGTATAACTGTGTATTCTGTGTATAACTGTGTATAATGTGTATAACTGTGATTACTGTGTAACTGTGTATTACTTGTATACTGTTATGTGTATAACGTGTATTACTGTGTTTACTGTTGTATAACTGTGTATAACTGTGTATTACGTGTATACTGTTGTATTTGTATTACTGTATAACTGGTGTAACTGTGTATTAGTGTATAATGTTATTACTGTGTTTACTGTGTATAACTGTGTATAACTGTGTATTACTGATATAACTGTGTATGTGTATTACTGTGTATAACTGTGGTTATATCTGTGTATTACTGTATATTACGTGTATACCTGTGTATTACAGTGTATACTGTGTATTACTGTTATAACGTTTTGTTTGTATTACTGTGTATTAACTGTGTATATAATGTGTATAAATTTGTATAACTGGGTATTACTGGTATTACTGTATAACTGTGTATAAAAAAAACTGTGTTATAACTGTGTATTGTAATTACTGTGTAATTACTGTGTATAACTGTGTTATTACTGTGTATAACTTGTATAAATGTGTATGGTTATTACTGTATATTACTGTGTATAAAAACTGTATCTGTATATTACTGTGTATACTGTGTGTAATATACTGTGTATTACTGTGTATACTGTGTAAACTGTGTATCTGTGTATAATATGTATAACTGTGTATTACTGTATACTGTGTATTACGTGTGATCTAAATGTGTGTATAAATGTGTATTTACTTGTATAGTGTATACTGTGTATTAACTGTGTTTAATTATAAACTGTGTATTACTGTGTATAACGATATACAGTTATACACAGTTATACACAGTAATACACAGTTATACACAATAATACACAGTAATACACATTTGTACACAGTTATACACAGTAATACACAGTTATATACAGTAATACACAGTTATACACAGTTATACACACTAATATACAGTAATATACAGTTATACACAGTTATACACAGTAATACACAGTTATACACAGTTATACACAGTAATACACAGTAATACACATTTGTACACAGTTATACACAGTAATACACAGTTATACACAGTAATATACAGTTATACATAGTTATACACAGTAATACACAGTTATACACAGTAATATACAGTTATACACAGTTATACACACTAATATACAGTAATATACAGTTATACACAGTTATACACAGTAATACACAGTTATAGACAGTAATACACAGTAATACACAGTAATACACATTTGTACACAGTTATACACAGTAATACACAGTTATACACAGTAATATACAGTAATATACAGTAATATACAGTTATGCACAGTGATACACAGTAATACACAGTTATACACAGTTATACACAGTAATACACAGTAATACACATTTGTACACAGTTATACACAGTAATACACAGTTATACACAGTAATACACAGTAATACACAGTAATATACAGTTATACACAGTTATACACAGTAATACACAGTTATACACAGTTTTACACAGTAATACACAGTAATACACATTTGTACACAGTTATACACAGTAATACACAGTTGTTATTATAATTGTTGTATAAACGGCCCCAGCTGCTCTTACTTCTCCAAAAACTATCACACTAATTATGAAATCACAAGTACAGACCACTGACAATAGTAAATAGAAACCTGTATGAAGTTACCGTGGGATTATGGAACCTGCATCATTAGACCTCATATATTAATCTGTATATTAAAAGGGCCCGTTTTTTTGAGCTGTGAAGAGATTGCCTGTATCTAGCAGACCTTTAAGGGTTCCACCAAAATATTGGACTGTGCAGTGGACAGCCTATAGCCCTCAAGCTTGCAGCTCTCTAGATTTTAAAAGTAGACAGATTGTAGGTCTCTAGAGTGGACAGCCTTTAGCAGTCTCACTTGTAGCTATATAGTGTGGACAGCCTATATCACTTTAGAGTGGACAGCCTGAAGATCTCTCACTTGTAGCTCTCTATTTTAGACAGCCTGTAGCTCTCTCCCTTGTAGCTCTCTATTTTAGACAGCCTGTAGCTCTCTCACTTGTAGCTCTCTAGTTTAGATAGCGTGTAGCTCTCTAGTTTAGACAGCCTGTGGCTTTCTATAGAGGACAGCCTGTAGCTCTCTATAGTGGACAACCTGTAGCTCTCTATAGTGGACAGCCTGTAGCTCTCTATAGTGGACAGCCTGTAGCTCTCTATAGTGGACAGCCTGTAGCTCTCTATAGTGGACAGCCTGTAGCTCTCTATAGTGGACAGCCTGTAGCTCTCTATAGTGGACAGCCTGTAGCTCTCTATAGTGGACAGCCTGTAGCTCTCTATAGTGGACAGCCTGTAGCTCTATAGTTGGTTGATAGGGTTGGAATTATAACCAATGTGTTTCAAACCTAGATAAACAGGTCATTTACAAGATCTGCTAATCTGATTGTATGACCTGGCACTGAAGTTTATAATAAAGGCAAATCAGTATTATCAAAATACATAGTATTGGAGGTTGTATAAAGACATCCATCCATCTAGTCCAACCTTTATACCCTACCCATAATGTCTGTATAACAGTTACATAGTAACATAGTATTGGAGGTTGTATAAAGACATACATCCATCTAGTCCAACCATTATACCCTACCCATTATGTCTTTATACAACCTCCAATACTATGTTACTATGTAACTGTTATACAGACATTATGGGTAGGGTATTGGAGGTTGTATAAAGACATACGTCCATCTAGTCCAACCTTTATACCCTACCCATAATGTCTGTATAAAAGTTACATAGTAACATAGTATTGTAGGTTGTATAAAGACATACATCCATCTAGTCCAACCTTTATACCCTACCCATAATAAGACCCAGGAGTGCACCGTTCTAGTCTTACTAGATTATTACTAGATTAATAATAATAACCTTTTTATTCTCATTGTCACTTCTTTAATATTATTCTTATTTTCTTTTTTCTTCACCTTCTCTTCTATCCCTCTCTTTAGATTTCTCCAAAGTGGCCTTTTTTGTTCCTTTTTCTTTCGTTTCCTCTTATCCCCACAGGCATCAGAGCTTCTTCCAATGAAGGACACAACACCTCTCAGATAAGTGTTATGGAGAACAAGACCATAAATACCAGAACTCTGGACAGCAGTGTTGCAGCTGTTTTGTCAAAGCCAGATGATACATGGAACTTTCTAAGTACCCAGGGGAAGATCCAGTACATCTCAGATGGGGGAGGTGTAGATTACTATGAAGATGATAATAACAGTGAGCCAAATGAAAGTAGTACCCCAATGTATGGATCTGCTAAGCCATGCTCATATGATCGTTGCAAACACCTGGAGACCCCATGTGAAGAGACACAGAGAGGTTCAGGATACCATTGTCTATGCCCTGGGATTGATGGACCTTCAATCCCCCCGGACCCTCCTCGCTTGGTGCGGGTAATACCTGGAGAAAGTGGAGCAAGTCTAAGCTGGTGCTCACCACTGTCCACTGTAGTTGGTTATAGGGTTCTTTATGGAACCAAAGGGAGCCTGTTGGATAGAGGGCCTAGTCTTAATGCTACATTTCGCTTTTATTCCCTAGAGAACCTTGTACCAGATACTCCCTACAGATTGTGTGTGATAGCTTTCAATGAAGCTGGAGAAAGCAAGATCAAAATTAATAAGGATGAAGAGGAAGGTTTGGACTGGAATAAACCAAGCCCCTGCATGATGCTACATACTTTTAGCTTCAACAAATCCAGGATTTATTTAGTTATAGGAGTAAGCCTTGCGGCTGTTGCAGTGGTGATGGGTTTATCTGTGTTGGGTTATTGGTTGGGAAGAAAAGGCAGAAGTAGGACCAGGAACCTAATGAGGGGAGAAGAAATGGGGATCTCAAATCTTTCCTTTAAAGCAGAAAGTGTGGAACAACTATAAAATGAAAAATATTGTTTAGTAAATATCTATTTATTGGAATAAAATCTATTTTTAGATAATATAAACTGTATTTTGTGCTTTATATGTGGTGTTATTATGTGAGGTGAGTATTTAAAAAGGACTGGTGCCCTATAGGGACACATTTCTAACATCATTCTCTCAGTTCTGATGCACTTACCCCTCCAGCATTCTAATTGTAGTAATAGTTACTAATTATCACACAAGGTAACCTAGACACCTGCTTTAGTATAAAAGCTTTTGTATATATATAGAACAAGGGGTAACTAAATGACGGCTTGCCTATGGCTCCATCCTATCTTATAGGATAATTATACTGTAAAAATGAACTGTTTAAAAATGGAAAGTACCTGGGGCAGGGAGGTTGGATTGATTATTCCTACCTCCCAATATCATTTTGTTGAGGAGATACAGCACTAACGGTTTCCATTTGCGAATTTCTGGACAGCACTGGACAATTCCTGTAGTAATGATAGAGCAGAAGCCAGGAGGAAGACTGGCAGAATCTGTTTTCTTTGAGCTGGTGCCCCTCACAGAAACAATATTGGGAGGTAGGAATTACCAGTCCTATATCCCTGTCCCATGTACTTTTCATTTTAACTATTTTTTTAAGAAAACTTTATACACACGATAGTTATCCTTTAATCCATCTTCTCTAATTATAATAAATGTTCTCCTATGCTCCACATTTGGGATCTGCTTTCTCTACAGATCAGTCAAACATTTTAGTGACCTTAAACATCACATCACCAAGTGGCAAATTTTACACTATATTGGCTTTATTGCAGATGTTTGTGCCTATAGATGTTTTTGTATAGAGCCATGAATCTGTATCTTGCACTGATGAGATCTAACAAGATCGAAACATGTCATGTCTACAGGTCAGATTATTGGCTCTATATATTAAGCTATATTGCATGTTATTAGCCAGTGGTTCTGGATACATGCATAAGCTAAGGGACATAAAGGAGTATTTTGCATATCTCCACCCTTACCCGGATAACATGGGAGTTAGAAATTTCTTCTTGTTTCTTAGGTTTTGTGGGCAATGCTATTCATATAGCATGAGACTAAAAGATGCCTTCTGTTATAAGAAGGAGTTTCTCCATATTTATGCTCAGTGAAGGGCTTTTTGCTCTTTTTGGCCACTCTCTCCCTAAGCTTTCTAGCTGTAGGTCTTAGTAGAGTCTGGAAACCTACATTATGTCATTCTGGTTAACGGTAAGTTCCATATCTGTCACGTTTGGTGTCGATCAACTGGTAAATTCATCACAATAACTAATTTAGTGATTTCCAGTTGGTAGCTCCTTGGACCACTGAGATACGAATTTACCAAGAATAATGGCACTGAGAGTGTGTCTTCCAAAGGTAATCAAATATCTGACACACCCTCAGTCCAGCCTACACCTGTTGGTGATTGTTTGGGGGTAAATCTTTAGCCCCCCTTTAGCCTGGGGGTAGATAAGGAGCCACACAGCTACTGAAAGGGAGCTTCTGATTTACATGTTATGTAACATCAAAGTGGATTATCATAGTTACTTATTTGGAGCCAGGAACTCTTCTTTTCATCTATGGACTATTTACCCCAGCATAGAAGTATTTTCACCATTTACCCCTTTATTTTACTGTTGGTTATATTTATGTCTGTTTGTTAATTGTTTTTATAAATACATTGCACCGTTTTTATTCTTTTATTAAACGATATTTCATACAATCGTTAAGCTGATTCTCCTAGTGCTCTTAAGTACTTAAGTAAGAATCCTGTCTTCTGAGACGCTAAATACTATAGTAATTGTATTTTTTATTTGTTATATTATCTCTTATTATTCCTGCCTGAGTGCAGCAACAAGAGATGCAGATATTCAGGGGCATATCTAGGGTCTAAGAAGATCAGGAGGAACAGACAGTTAAAACGTTCGGGGCACTTTGCCGAATATCCGGGGCCCGTGCCCCGAATGTTTTAACATAGATACACCACTGCAGATATTTAGTATTATTTCATATTAATAGCCATTAAGGCTGGAATCGGTTCCCACAGCCATTAGTAAGAGGGTTTTGGCAGCAGTTTATATACCTGGTAAGTGGTATTTGTAAGGGATGACAACCTTCAACCTGGTTTTGACCCGGTGAGCTGGGAAAGTTCTGTTTGGTCTGAGAGAGGGGCTTCTTGTATTAGTCACTTGCTGTCCCAAGGAGCATTAGGAAAGGGATAAAAGCTGGAGAATAACCATAGTATCAGATTTGACAATTGAACTATTGTTCTCCTGGGATTACTATATTTACAGTCACAACATGAGATATTAATTCTGTAATTATTTTTAATGAGTTTCATAACTGGATTTTTGCTTTGTATTAACCACATCATTGTAAGATTTTCCAAATACTTGCATCCCAATAGGCACTGGTTAGTAAACGTTTAGCTTACTGCTAATAACAGAGTAACCTCAATAACATGTTTGAAAAAAATATTAATTTGATTTAGTTCAGATGGATCTGGTCAGATTCTTAGCAGCCCTGTGATAATAGAATGCGGCACTTAGATTAAAAGAAATAGTCCCTCCCACATCTGGATGTGCGCAGTCACAAGGGGGTGGGGTGTTAAGGTGCGAGCGGGCACACTCACTATCGGCCCACAGTAGCTGTGATGATGTGATCGGACCGTGGTTTTGCCTTTCCTTCACATTTCCTGCCACAGTAAGATACAACTTATATGTAATAAGATATTTACCAATCACTGTTGGCAACTTAACTGCACCAGTTGCTGTGGGAAACTTGCATGTAGCATTCACTGTGGGCAACTTGCATCTACCTGTCACTGTGGGCAACTTGCATGTACCCGTCACTGTAGGCAACTTGCATGTACCTGTTACTGTGGTCAACTGTGGGCAACTTATTTGTACCAGTCTCTGTAGGCAACTTATATTTACCACTCACTGTGGGCAACTTATATTTACCAGTTTCTTTTTGGAGGCATATTCTTGTGGCATATATATGTAGGCCCTCAACACTGTCTCGTAAACATAACGGTCCACCTAACAGTTTCTGCTAAACTGGTGTGCAACCTAACAATGTCTGATGAACATTGGGCCCAGTTGCTTGAGAAAGCACATGATTTTTCAATAAAACTCTTTTTCTTCCAGCATGTTTTACATGGTAAATAGTAAATAATAAAAGATTTGCAATAAGCTTGAGACGGTTCTCATTCATCCAGGTCATGGTATATCTGTTGTATTTAGTTAGATCAACTGGACTTAAGCTAGGTACACACACTACAGATTTCTGAAAGATCCTGTCTGTCATTTTCAAAGATCCCCGTACATACAGTCCCAAGCATTCTCCCTTTGCACAGCATAGGAAGAATGCTCACAACTCTGTGTCTTCCATGGCCGTGGACAACTCCCCTATAGGCAGTCTACCACGGCCGAGGGAAATTTTCCCTCTTTTTCAAATGAGCATTCGGCCGATCGTTCGGCGCTGCACGCTCATTCAGAAAAGCAAGGTAGACACAGTAGCTTTATCGGCAGATGAAATTCAATGTTGATAAATGTAAGGTGATGCATTTTGGACTTAAAAATACTTGTGCTACTTATTCTATAAATGGCTCTGTGTTAAGTGAATCCCGGTTGGAAAGGGATCTTGGAGTTTTGGTGGATAACAAACTTAAAGGTAGCAAGCAGTGCCAGGCGGCAACAGCCAGAGCCAGCATGGTATTGTCTTGTATAAAGCGAGGTATGGATTCAAGGGAGGAAAATGTAATTCTCCCTCTTTACAAAGAATTGGTAAGGCCTCATTTGGAATATGCAGTGCAATTTTGGAATCCTGTGTACAAAAAGGACATCTTTGAAATGGAAAGGGTTCAGAGAAGGGCAACTAAATTAATAAGGGGATTGGGGGAGCTTGAATATGAAGAGAGACTGGAAAAGTTACAATTATGTACGCTGGAGAAAAGGCGCTTGCGTGGGGATATGATTACTGTGTATAAATACATTAACGGGCCATACAATAAACTATCTGGGGCATTGTTCACCAATAGAACATGTCAAAGGACACGAGGACATCCCTTAAGACTTGAAGAAAAAAGGTTTAGGCTTCAAGCTCGGAAAGGGTTTTTCACTGTGAGAACGGTAAGGCTATGGAACTGTCTTCCAGTGGATGTTGTAATGGCAGGTTCATTGGTCAGTTTCAAAAAAAAGCTGGATGAGTTTCTGCAAACAAGGAATGTTGCAAGTTACTGGTATTGATACATAAAGTAGAGTTGATCCAGGGAAATTTCCGATTGCCACTTGGAGTCAGGAAGGAATTCTTTCCCCCTTCATAAATTTGGTGGGGTTTTTTTGCCTTCCTCTGGATCAACAGTTAGGCAGGAAATGAGGATATTGATAGATGGGTTGGACTGGATGGACGTATGTCTTTATTCAACCTCAAATACTATACTATACTATACTATACTGTGTGTACCCAGCTTTAAAGTGTAATTCTTGAAGACGTTTCATTTATAATAATGGAGAACTGAATAAATAACTGTTTTCAAATACAAATTTATCAAAGTAGTCCTGCCCACAACCACAAAGCTATGCCCCCCCCACACAAAGCCACACCCACTTCCCCTCGTCCGCCGCATATCTGCCTAGAAGTGCCATTCAAAAGTTGTTTCAGGTGCCAAAAACCCTAAGGACACCCCTGGAGACTTTGAACGAGAATGAAAATCTAAACAAGTATAAGAGCGGAAATTATTTATTGGCGGGAAGTATGGGACCAAAATCTACCTGTATTTACCAGGCCCAAGGTGTCAAACATAAGATCAGTGGATTCTGTCATGTATTACAAGTTCAAGGACAATAGGTTAAAGGGCATGTCCACCGCCATCAGTAAAATCTATTCTTACCTTTCCCATCCCCCAAACCCTGACTTTCTATATTTATATATAATTTACTGTAAACAAAGCAATGTATTGGTATGTACAGTCAAGGGCGTGATGTAGCTGAATCATGGTGTACTTGACGCTGCAGTCTCTTCACCTGGAACAGAAAGAGAGCAAGGAAAAGCCATGATAATTATATAAAGAATTAACTGAAAGGTGCAAGAGCAATAAAATGTAATTTCTTTTAGATTACAAGCACTATGGTTCTCCTTAAATTCCATTGCAACACTATGGGGCTGATTTAATAGGTGCAAAAGTTTGCCTGTGCTATTCATTTGCAGCAGCCAATCGGATGTTAGCTTGTTATTGGGTTACTACAGTTATATAATAGGTTGCTGCCTATTAATAGCACGGAAAAACTTGTGCACCTTTTATTGCATCATCCCCTATTTGTTTCTCTGACAGTGAATTATCTCTGTATCTTGGATTTAAGCCTAAATGACAATGTAATGTGCTATTGCTTTATTGCATCAGAGGAAGGGTCACAAAAAATTCTTAAAGGGACTGTAAACTCCCCATCATCCTTAAAAAATAACTATGTGCCATCCGTTTCTATTATTCACAGGGAGGTGAGCGCTTATTCTCACCTCCCTGTGAATAATAGGACGCTCGGGGGATCTGGAACTTACCTTACTGCCGCTCCACTGCAAGCCGCTCCTTCACTGAAAGCCACTCTGTCCCGACCGTGTGCCCTATCTTAGGCGCATGCGCGCCAATACAAAAGATAGGGCGCGCAATTGGGAGAGAACAGCTGTTCAGTGAAGGAGCGGCTTGCGAGTGGAGCGCGGTAAGGTAAGTTCCAGGTCCCCCGAGCGTCCTATTATTCACAGGGAGGTGAGAATAAGCGTTCTCACCTCCCTGTGAATAATAGAAATGGATGCCACATAGTTATTTTTATGGGTTTAGTGTTCCTTTAAGTTGGTCCAGCTTGCCTCCCATATTTATACTTCTTTTCATATACAGTACTGAGACTCTTTTTGATTTGTTTTGTTTCCCTTTATTTTTCTCTGTACACATCTTTTATAGTTGTGTCCCTCTCCTATACCCCACATCTTACCTACACCATCCTCCTCATCGCTTTCACGGACCTGCCCCCTGCGCCTAAGCCGAAATCTCTCCCGGGGGGTGGAATCATTACTGCTAAAGGATTCACTGCTACGAATAGTTGAACTCAGCTTTGCATTGCGTGACCGAAAAGTCCCTTGAAGAACTGGGCTTGATGGTGTGATAGAACTTCTACTGCGACGAAGTGTAGCTGTCTCTGACAGAGAAATGCATTTATTAGTTTTAGATAATGACAGTAATAGAATGCCTGTAATGATGGATTTCATAAACATTAACACTCCTAGTCCATATATCAAAAACTGTTAGTAGTGGCCTGAAATCTTGAAACACATGGAACTTCAAGGGTAATTGTGATGAAAAAACTTTTTCAATAAAAGCCCTTTGTCTAACCTTTAAAATAATTCCTCCACAAGGATTCTCCTGCCAAGATCCATGAAGATATGGAGCTCCGATGTCCATAGCTTTTTTAACAACCTGCCTCTGTTTGCACTCCTTGACCTTCAGTTAAGGGTCAGAAAGACCTGGGTGGTGATGTCAAGCCAGGAAGATCTGGTGATTTCTTCACACATCAGGGAACTTACAGGCTGATGCTATATCTGCCATTTTGGGTCTGAATAAGTGCAAAACCCACGCTAACCGAGCATCAGGTTAATGTGGGTTTTGCAGTAATTTCACGCTGGACGGGCCATTTCCAAAATTGTTACTGTAATAAAGGCCATGTTAAGCTTTGTGCAACGATTTTGAGCTAACCTTAATGCCTTTACTACTGTGGTGTATGTGCTGTGAAGGCTTTATTAGTAGGCCTTGCACCACTACATGTTTCGGGTATCAGGTACCCTCATTTGAGAAAGGGTACCTGATACACAAAATATGTAGTGGTGCAAGGACTACCAAAAAAGCCTTCGGAGCAAAGCCTGTTTTTGCCCGTCACAATCGACCATATCTTATCTTTAGCATGGAGACCCTGGTAGTATTTTGAGATAAAGCCTAGAGCCACAGCGGCAGTAGTGGTCCAACCAGTTGTTAATGTTAAACGTAACTATTGGTTCTGCATCAGCCCATTAATACTCTATTAGATGAATAGTCATGTTTACAAAAACATGGTTGTTTTTTTTAGATTTTAAAGATTTATTCCCATTAAACGGCAATTATACCCACCTCCCCGTCGCTTCTCTTCTTCCGTCCATTAATAGTACCCAGGGTGAGGTCCTAAACCGCTCACACCTGGGTACTTCACAATACAGTGTTAATACTTCTTAAATGAAGGTTCTCTCACTGCTCCAGTCTTCTTCCTTATTCTGTCTGCAGTCCATGATGTAGCCAATAGGAAGACACACTGCAAAGAAACAGGTATTCCTATTGGTGAGACCGAAGACTGTCACTGTCAGTAACAGAGGGGTGGAGTGTTGAGGGAAACTTCAAGTAAGTTGATCTGTTAAGTACCCAGAGGTGAGGGCTTTAGGTATTTAGCTCCTCACCCTGGTTACTATTAATGGTTGGAATGGAGAAAGGGTGAGTATAATTGTCCTTTAATGACCAACTGTTCTTTATTGTGGAACTACATTTTACATGACAGATAGAATGAACATTATATTTATTTCTTACGTTTAGAGCCTTTTTCTGATTCTGAAGTTGGTTCCACTGGAGGAATGAGGATTCGGGGGGAATCCCCTGGTCCTCGTTGGGGTCTGTCTTTTGCCCGTAGCAATCGCTTCATCTTATCTGTTATCCAATTACTTTTCCTGCTTTAGCAAAGAGAAAACAAAGTATGGTTACCCCCAAGATCCATGTTTTTATAATAAGGTGAAAATGTCTCTTGCCCATTTGTTTTTTCAGTATATAGAAATAGATTTCTACTTGTATACAATTTGGAAGTGAAAAGTAAAATATGTGAAAGTAAATATGTAAAATGTCACTGCCTTCTCTTTCCAATCATAATTAATTCACTTGCATTCTTCTTTAAACCAGCAAACCCCTGATTCTTAAAAGAATCGGTCATCTCTCTCCTCCTACCCCCTGGTGCTTCTCTCCTCCTACCCCCTGGTGCTTCTCTCCTCCTCCCACCGGCGCGTCTCAATCCTGTTGTCTCGTGCATGCACCATGTCATCAACCCTCCTCCCACTGTGGAGTCTGTGCAAGTAGAGGTCGGCTTCTCTAACGGCACCCGGACAGTGGGAGGAGTTTGATGACGCAGCGCTCTAGCTTCTGCATCCGTGGGCCAAATGTTTTACACCTGCCAGTTAGTATATGGGATAAACAATAATGAAGACAAAATGAAAACAATGAAAAGTGATTTTGTTGTTTTACCTTGTTGTTTGATGTCCCAGGAACCCCACTTACAAAATTCAATAATACAATAACATTTCTATAGCACTTTTGCCCCTTGGGACCAGGGCCATTTTTAGGCATAGGCCACCTAGACAAAGAGCAAGGGTCTAGCATCTGTCCTCTCCCTGTCAGCTTCTACTTGCTGTGTTAGAACTGCTCTTCTTGTTCTGCTGCTGCAATTTGCAACATTGTAGTGAGAAGAGAGCCTGAACTCAACTCACTCTACTTGGAAACAATGTTGCAATTGAACTGTAGGGGAAGGAAGGAGGGAGGAGGATGAGCTCAGCTAAAATAACTGAGAGCTTACAATCTAAGCACATTTATTGACACATACAACCTATCAGTATGTCTTTATGATTGTGGGGGAAACCGGAGTGCCCGGAGGAAACCCACGCAAGCACAGGGAGAACATACAAACTCCTTGCAGATGTGTCCAATGGTGGATTCGAACTCAGGACCTTAGTGCTGCAAGGCCTCAGTGCTAGCCACCCTGCTCACCGTGCCAGGTAAAAGCTGCTGCAGACTTTATAACAGTGGCCCCTGTGACTAGCAGCCATAATATCACTATCCCTGCCCCTTTCTTCCTATCTTCTCCTAATTCTTCAATTAGAACTTAAAGTAGGTGAGGAGTGAACTCAATGGAGGAGACATGGAAAGCAGGTACATTCTGTATATCATGTCAATGCTGGCAGCTGAAAGGGTTAAAGGTAATACTCTGCTGGTACTGAAAGCGTTAATGGCAATACTCTGGGGAAGTGCTGGCACTAAAGGGTTGATGGCAATACTCTGGGGAAGTCTTCCAGCAGAAGGGTTAATGGAAGTACTCTAGGAAAGTGCCAAAGCTAATACTCATGTGGAACTAGGTCACACTACTGCAATTTTAAGAGCAATGGGATTGTGATCTGATCATGCTAGGGCACCAAGATGGCTAGAAATGGCCCTGTGTGTGACTTACTTCTCCCAGAAGTTCAGAAAGTCTCCCTGATATTAATAGCAGGTGCCAGACTCCATGATATAGTATACAATCTCCCTGAAATTAGTTTATTAATTAGAGGGAGGAGAGAACAACAATTTCAGATCTTAGCAGAGGAGAGTGAGTGACAAAAACACTCATGCAATGGTAATGTAAGTCTGTCACTCTCAGTATTAGTATCAGTAGCTGCAGTATCAGTAATGATGTGGAAAACCATAATGCCATAAATGATCTAACATTGCCTGCCAGATATGACAAAGATTAGGGGCTGATGCAATATAAGGTCTCTGTTGCAGCACATTATTGCTACAAGCAAATTTTGCATTAGGGGTTTTTCTTATTCTGTTACCTGTGGGTTATGGGCGCTGGTTCCAGCACTCGGTATTGATCCATAATTTTATCCAGGAGCTTTTGTTTCTCATGTTTCAGTTCTGTCAACTTCTCCCTGAGTATGAGAGACCAGTATTTTATACAATAGAAGGACTGTGGAAGCACTCCTAAATTACAACTACATTTTGTGGGGAGTGCTACTGATCTAGTCAAACATTAATATAAACATAGAAATCAATGCACATTCCTGGGGCCTAGCATTGATTATCTTTTCTATATTTATACCAGTATTTTATATTATTTCAATCTAAAAGAGCTTTGCAGACAAGCATGCACGTACTTTAGAATGCTTAAAGAACCACACACATAATTTTCACAGGTCACGGCCACATCTACCATGAGTGAGACATTTGTCTCAGGTGGCACCCCTGCACTGAAGAAGAAAGGCAGCAGAGAGGCTGCTGTGGGAAAGAAAGTATTTTTATTCCTTGACCAGTCAAGGAAAATATAGAATTTCCCCTAGTAACAGATATGATGTTGTTAAAATCCTTTTTATATGTTTAGGTTAGCTTTAGTAAGATTGTTAGGTTGACTAGTTTGGTTAGTCAGGGCCCTGCTGAAATAGTCTAACTTGACATGGTAGCAGACTTACAAATTTTTTGGCTTAAATCTTTTATACCACAGAAGGTATGGCATTTCTAATGTATTGTAACAGTTGTACCAACATGTATAGCACAGACCATAAAATAAGTTATTTTGATTTAAGTAAAAAAACCTGAAAGGAGCAATATGGTAGTGGCAACACAAGTTGTTTGAGAAAGGGATGTAATGTACATTTCTAGTAATTTACATTATTGCTAATTGACTGTCTGTGGAACTGTTTAAATACCTAAGTGATAGGAAGTTAAAAATTGGAAAACTTTCACCATGCCCACAAAGTCACACCCATTTTAACGTGGTGGAGGGGCGTGAAAGGGCAGCAATAAAAAGTTTGGCTCGGGCAGCAAAAACCCTAGAAGTGCCCCTGACAGTACATGTATGCCTGCAGTACAGTTTGTCCGTGAACAATTGTGTTGTGACTGTGTGTACATGGTCGTTCATATACCTTCTGAACAACTGTCATTGTCATTCATCAATCTATGATGATATAAATCCTTTCTCTATGTGGGGTCTCTATCCTTTGTTTTTTTTTAGAATAGACTGGATATGCAGCAATACATTGATGGAATGTTGCCCTTTGTGTGCCCTTTTTCATCCTCACTTAACCTCACATCGTTATGGAAGGTTTCAGTGCAGTTAGGTTATTTCTTGATAGGCATAAAGAAAACCGTATTATCTGGTCCTGTTCCTATATGCCTATGTGTGCCTATGTGTGCGCATCCTGGTCATGTCCATGGTTAGGTAGAGGGTAAACATTTTTGCCATACCAACCTGTAGCGTCTCTCCTCTTCTTGTCTCAGCTCTCCACTTTGTAAACTGCGCTCTAATAACTCTCTGTTATCACAACTCAGGCTGTGTATTTGGGACAGGAAGAGATTGTTCTGGTCCTGAAGTGATAATTTCTCCTGTGATAACATCTAAGAGACAGACAGTTATTTATTTGCAGAAAGCAAAAGAGTAGACTTTTGTATAGGTGACAACACATAGCTTCTGATTGATGTAATAGCAAATTAGATCTGCACCACGTGGTGATTTCTATTATTTTAATTATTTATTGTTTTTATGTGAATACAAAATCCAAAACTTTTGGAGTGCAACCGTCAATCACTTCTTTATTTTACATACCTATTCCAGTGTGGGTGGGTCCTTGGAGGAGTCTTCTGCACCCAGCGTTGGAGTGTGCATAGGACTTTTTGGTTTACTTGGAATATACAAAATCCAGCATTTTGAATTGGAATTTTTGTGAACTGCAGGATTTTGTCATGATGCACAGAATTTGGAATACATACGTAGAGAGGGAATGTATGACATGGTGACTCTTGGTAAGGTTAGACTCATTGATATACGAATTTCTTTCCCTGGTGATTTTACAGGAAACTGAAACTTTAGAAAGAAGCTATAATACAGTATATAATACATAAGGCTAGGCATTTTCAATGGGAAGATTCAGTGGCAAGAATCAACTGCCTCTCCCCCTTTCTTCCCATTCCCTGTATTATTCATTTATATAGGAATCCCTGTTTATTGTTGACAGATAATGTTTGGTCCCTCTTTCTCTTTTCAATAATAATTATTTATACACTAAACAGGGATTCCTATATAAATGACTAATACAGGAAGGGGGAGAGACTGGTAGTGGACAGGTTTATTTTTTTGGCTGGCCTTATGTATTATAAGTAATAATACACTACCTATAGTGTAATATATGGATTTACTTCACCTCGGAGTTCCATGCCCTATATGGTCATGGAACTCCTCTGTGGCGTAATATCCTTATATTACACTGTAGGCAGCATATTAGTGAATCCCCGCTTTGTTAAATAACTGGCTTTCTGAGTTAAGATTCTCTCAAGATTTTGTCTAAGGCTGTTTAGATGCCATTTCTAGGTGTTTTTGCCCTTAATCAAGAATCAAGATGGCAAGAATACCATGCTAGTGGAAATCCTGCAATGCAGACAATAAGAAATCAGAATTGTCATTGGCTAACAGTAAAAAATAGACAAGGAACACTTATGGGTGAATGAACGATAATTAATGTGAAAAGTATTAGAAGCAGGCATTGGGAGCAAGGTCTATGTGTTTGCTGATGACAAGTTTAATGCACAACTAAAGTCTCAGAACAACACTGAACCAGAAGGCAGAACCCCTTGATATATACCAGTAATCTATATCTTACCTCTCATTTTGATATGGGCACTGGGAAATGTATCTAAATAACATATGGCTTGTGCTTCACTTCAAAGCATTCTAGTAGTTCTCCTTTAAGCGAAGTGCTTCAGGGTCCCGCACTGGGGCCACTTCTGTTTAATCTGTTTGTAAATGACTTAGAAGGGGGCATTGAGAGCAAGGTCTCAGTGTTTGCTGATGACACTTAACTATGCAAAACTTTGGAAACTTCAAATGATGTGCTGCAAGCAGACCTAGATAGATTATCAAAATGGGCAGCAGAATGGCAGATGAGATTCAATGTTGATAAATGTAAGGTGATGTATTTTGGGTTCAACAATCCTGGTGCCTCCTACACCATAAACAACTCTGTGCTAAGTGCATCTCTAATGGAAAAAGATTTGGGGGTTCTAGCATAAACAGTGTCATGCAGAAACGACTAGAGCTAGCTAGATATTGTCTTGTATAAAGAGGGGAATAGATTCAAGAGAGAAAAATATTATTCTCCCTCTTTGCAAGGCCCTGGTAAGGCCTCATTTGGAATATGCAGTGCAGTTTTGGAAATTGAAGGAGTTTAAAGAAGGGCAACAAAAATAATAATGGGAATGGAGGGGCTTGTCTATGCAGGCAGATTAGACTGCCTGCATTGTTTACATTGGAGAAGCGACGTTTATATTACTGGGCCAAATAATAAACTCTCTGGTACATTGCTCAATAATAGGTTATATAAGAGGACTCACAGACATCCTTTACGATTAGAAGAAAAGGTTAGTAAAGGTTTCTTTATAGTGAGAATGGTGAAACTTTTTTCCAGCAGATGTGGTAATGGCAAGTTCATTAAATAGCTTCAAAAGTGGGGTAGATAAGTTTCTAAAATTAAAAAATGTTGAGAATTACTGGTATTAATACATGTACTGTAGTTCAGGTTGGTACGGGGACACTATATAATATTGAGAATTACTGGTATTAATACATATACTGTAGTTCTGGTTGGTACAGGGATACTATATAATATTGAGAATTACTGGTATTAATACATATACTGTAGTTCTGGTTGGTACAGAGATCTATATATATTGAGAATTACTGGTATTAATACTATACTGTAGTTCTGGTTGTACTGGGATACTATATAATATTGGGAATTACTGGTATTAATACATAACTGTAGTTCTGGTTGGTACAGGGATACTATATAATAATGAGAATTACTGGTATTAATACATATACTGTAGTTCTGGTTGGTACAGGGATACTATATAATATGAGAATTACTGGTATTAATACATATACGTAGTTCTGGTTGGTACTGATACTATATAATATTGGGAATTACTGGTATTAATACATATACTGTAGTTCTGGTTGGTACAGGGATACTATATAATATTGAGAATTACTGGTTTTAATACTATACTGTAGTTCTGGTTGGTACAGGATACTATATAATATTGAGAATTACTGGTTTTAATATATATACTGTATTTCTGGTTGGTACTGGATACTATATAATTGGGAATTACTGGTATTAATACATATACTGTAGTTCTGGTTAGTACAGGGATACTATATATATGAGAATTACTGGTATTAATACATATACTAGTTCTGGTTGGTACGGGGATACTATATATTGGGAATTACTGGTATTAATACATATACTGTAGTTCTGGTTGGTACGGGGATACTAAATAATATTGGGAATTACGGGTATTAATACATATACTGTAGTTTTGGTTGGAACAGGGATACTATATAATATTGAGAATTACTGGTTTTAATATATATACTGTAGTTCTGGTTGGTATGGGGATACTATATAATATTAGGAATTACTGGTATTAATACATATACTGTAGTTCTGGTTGGTACAGGGTTACTGGTATTAATACATATACTGCACTTCTGGTTGGAACAGGGATACTATATAATATTGAGAATTACTGGTATTAATATATATACTCTAGTTCTGCTTAGTACGGGGATACTTTATAATATTGGGAATTACTGGTATTAATACATATGCTGTAGTTCTGGTTGGTACAGGGATACTATATAATAATGAGAATTACTGGTATTAATATATATACTCTAGTTCTGCTTAGTACGGAATACTATAAAATTGGGAATTACTGGTATTATAATATCCTGTAGTTCTGGTTGGTACAGGGTTACTGGTATAATAATATATACTGTTCTTCTGGTTGGAACAGGGATCTATATAATATTGAGAATTACTGGTATTAATATATTACTCTAGTTCTGCTTAGTACGGGAGACTATATATATTGGGAATTACTGGTATTAATACATAGGGGCATTTTATAAGGTTCGTTAACTTTTCGCGCCATTTCCGCATGAATCGCGTTTACCGAAATCTGATTGGTTAATGTAAAGCAAGTATTAAAATTGACCAATCAAAACGGATTATGATTTCTGCAAACCTATATAAAGAGGAGCTTTCCGCTGCGGAACTCAGATGCCATCGCAGTAGATGGCTGAAGAAAGAAGAAAGAAGCGGCTGGCAACATCGGCTCCGCTGAGGCCGGCGAGGCCAGCGGCCTCACTGGCGGCCGCAGTGAGTCTCCTGGCATCGGCGACCTGAGTGGGGTTGGTGTCGCCACCCCGAAGACGTCGCGTCGGATCAAGACGCCGGCAACATCGGCCTCGTTGAGTCGCCGGCGCCCGCCGGGGTACCCCTGGCGGCCGCAGGGGTACCTCTCGGGGGTCGGCGGCCTCGGCGGAGCTGGTGTCGCCGGGACTGGAAGAAAGAAGACGTCGCCCAAGGGCTCTTTTAAGAGCCGCACGGGGGTCCCGGTTCAGCTGCGGGACCCCCGCCAAAGGCACTTGTCAGTGCCGCAAGGGCCCTTTGTAGGGCCGGGAGGGGGGTCCCGGTTCGAGCTGCGGGACCCCCTAAGCCCCAAAAGGCCCTTCTCAGGCCCCGCTGGAGGGAGCCTCCACCCCCCCAGCGGCTCCCTCCCGTCCCCTCCCCAGGAGCGGCCGGGGCGGGGGGCTTGGAGGGGTTGCCGGGGAGGGGGTGCGCGGCGGGTGGTCCGACCACCTGCTGCGGCCCTTCCGGCAGTCCCTTCTAGCCTCCCGTTCCGAGATTGCCGCGAACGGGGAACGGGTTGGGAGGGGCTGCTGGGAAGTGGCGGCGGCGGCGGGTGGTCGCCGCTGCCGCCGCGGGGGGTGTGGGCGGGGTGGGTGTGTCTCCCGGGACGGGTGCGACCACCCGCCGCGGTTGCCTGCCCATCCCCGCCGCGGAGGTTAGTACGGCTGACTTCGCCTCCTTCAAGGTGGCGAAGTAAAACAGCCGATACTAGCCAGCGAAACCAGTACCGCCGCTTTATAAATAGAAGCGGCGGTAACGGGTAAGTATCGGCGCGAAAGGTTAACGCTTCGTTAACTTTTCGCGGCCGTTTTCGGGCCTTTATAAATCCGGTAAACGCGATTCATGCGTTAATGGCCGCGAAAACGGCCGCGAAAGTTAACGAACCTTTATAAATATGCCCCATATGCTGTAGTCTGGTTGGTACAGGATCACTATATAATATGAGAATTACTGGTATTAATATATTACTCTAGTTCTGCTTAGTACGGGGATACTATTAATATTGGGAATTACTGGTATAATATATATATTGTAGTTCTGGTTGGTACAGGGATACTATATAATATTGAGAATTACTGTATTAATATATTCCTGTAGTTCTGGTTGATACATGGATACTTTCCAATTGCTTTGGAGTGAGGAACGAATCCCCTGACTTCCTCTTGTTTTTATTCAACCTCAATTCAAATGTTACTATGTTACATATAATCCATTGTAAACTCATGCTAACCTATTTGCAGAGACGTACCAGGGGTTAGCATGGGTTTAGATGGTATTTGCGGATTGGGTAAAGCATCAGAAAAGTATTATAGACACAAACATTGTAGCCAACTAGATAGAATTAGCATGACATTAAAGAATGTCACTAATTGTTTTTCTGCATTTTGAGTGGTCATGCCAACGTTCTGGCTGTTGGTGCCCCATTATTTAATCATTTTTAACATTTTAAAATCTTGAGTATTTTAAAACCATAAGACTTTTCACTGCCCCATCTTTTAATTGGCCATCTAATGGTTTTATCATGTGTAGGCCATCAAGGATGGGAACTTCTCATCATTTTAATATCTTGATTCCACCATCAGCTATCCCACATTAGGACATGTAATAATGGAGCTTAACAGAGGGAATAGACCCCTTTCTGACCTTAAATGTCATTTAGTTGTTCTTGGTCCCTACAATGTCTGGATTATATGTATACCTGGCACTGTTCAGTGAGTGCCTTGTTGCTGATCTCCATGCGCTGCACTTGCTCTCTCAGCTCTCCGTGCTCCCTTTCTAGCAGTTCCTTTTCCCTTTGCTCTGTCCCTAGCTGCCTTTTCAATTCCCTAAGCTCTGAAATTCTCTCTTCTGAGGTCTTGACCATCCTAACAGCTCTTCTTGAAGCCTGTGGAGAAAGTGATATTTTGAGCTCCCTGCATCATGCTCAAAATTTGGAAACATTTGCCTGCTCCTTACCTTCATTCTTTCTCACCTATGATTTTGTTCCTCCACTTTGGTTTTCTAGTTGCAGTTCTTGGATTGTTTCCTTTTTTTCCTGTTTTGTCTCTTTACTTCTTGCTGTGTCTGCTCTCCTTGTACAGTCAGCTGGGAAAACCTAATAGATTAAAATATAGAACCGTGTCCTCTAACACCGTCATGATGCTAATGCAAGTACATATTAAGACTGCCGATCCATTGTTGGACTGAGGTTTTTTCCCCTCTGTAGGGATACACAGTATAATCTCTCAGTATAGTAGCTCATAGGTATTAATGTGTCATGTAACGTAGTTCCCTAGTTTTTCGATAGCCCTATTAGACCCTTGTAATATACCATATATACTCGAGTATAACCCGACCCAAGTATAAACTGAGGTACCCAATTGTACCTGAAAAAACTAATAAAAGTGATTGACTCGAGTATAAACCGAGGGTAGAAATTGACAAATTCTAAATTCTCATACCTTGGCACTCCAGATGTTTGGAAACTACAACTCCCAGCATGCTTTATTAGCTGGGAGTTGTAGTTTCCAAACATCGAAACCCTCACCCTCCCACCTATTCAAAGGGTACCTTCTCTCCAGGGCATCCAGCTATCCAGTGTGCATCCGGCTTCCTGTCTGGGTACCTCTCTCCATTGTGCATCCAGCTCTCCAGTGTGCATCCGGGGTTCCTGTCTGTAAGTGCAGCATACAAATTGAATCCTGTGTGCATCCGGGCTTCCTGTCTGTAAGTGCCATCCTGCAAATTGAATCCTGTACATTACGGTACTTAACCAATTCGGCAGCCGCGCGCTGAGTCCCTGTACTGGCGCACTGGCTGACGTCACTGCCCGGCGCCAGTGACGTCAGCCAGCGCGCCAGTACAGGGACTCAGCACGCGGCTGCCGAATTGGTTAAGTACCGTAATTTGCAGGATGGCACTTACAGACAGGAAGCCCGGATGCACGCAGGATTCAATTTGTATGCTGCACTTACAGACAGGAACCCCCGGATGCACACTGGAGAGCTGGATGCACAAGTAAATGTACTGACTCGAGTATAAACCGAGTTAAAGTTTTCAGGCTGATTTTACAGCCTGAAAAACTCGGTTTATACTCGAGTAAATACGGTAATTTAACTCTGATGGACCAACTCCTACCCTAGTTAGGACGGATGGAATACCACATGGCTTTTCATATTTCACATGTTATTCCATTGGTATACACAACATATACCAGCAATATATAGCACTGAATAATGAGTGGGATTTCATGGCCACATTATTTAGTAGCTAAAGATCTTTCCATTATTTTGCAATGTGTTCCACCAATATGCAATAATATACAGATAAAATAACACACAATTATTCATGACTTTTAATATGTCTCAATGTCCAATTTAGAAATCATTTCTTACTGTTTTGAATGGATTACACTTATCCAGTTGTTATAGTCAAACCAGAGACTAACCGCTAACCGAGCAATGATCTTACATAAATAATTATGGTCCTATTAACCCTATTGTTTATTGACAATTGTAAAATTACACTATTTTCTTAAAAACCTAATTCACAAACATTTCTGTTTGTTTTACATCTAGATTCCAGACTAGATTTTCACCCCTTGCTATCTCACCTCTCTTGAAGGTCTCGATGCTCCTGTCTAATAATTCTCAGAGCACTCCTCCCACGCCTCAGTTCTCTCTGGGCCCTCTCCAGCTCTCCCTCTTGTCTCTGCAGGTCTTTGAGCAGGGAGTCATAACGTCCTTGCATTTCTTTACGTTCTCTTCGTACTCCCTGCAGCTCTAGCACCAGTAAAGAAAGTGCTGATTCAGAACTAGGAAGGTGGGATGTTATAGTAAGAGGGGCAGGGCATGGTTCAGTTTGTTCTGAATGTATTGCATGAGTGGAAGATGGGGTTTCAGATTCTGAGACAAGTCTTGAATCAGTCACACATGTAGAGACAAGGGGCGGGCAAGAGTCAGAATCAGAGGTGGAATGAGAGGCCGGTAAGGACAAGGAGAAATTTAAGGGGAAGGAAAGGGACTTTGGTCTTAATACAGAAAGTGGAGAGGTCGCTGGTGTAGATAATGAAAATAATGGAGAAACTACAGTTGACACAGGCAGATGAATGGTTTGTGATGGCGAAACTGAGGAAGTGGCAGAAGTAGACATGGCATTAGAAGCAACCTGAGATTTTTTTGGGGGGAAAGGCAAGTTACCCTCCCCAGATTCTGTCACCTGGTTGATGCCCTCCATTTTTGTTTCTTCTATCTGTTTATTTTCAAACGATATGTCTCCAGTACTTTCTTGCAGCTGCCTCTTGCGAGAGGAAACTTTCAGTTGTCTTCTTAAGTCTTCTGCCCTTTGAGTAACCTCTTCTATCTGCCTCCTCAATATCTGCTCACATCCTTCTTTGTCTTTCAGGATCCTTTTCAAAGATTGTTCTCTACATTCACTATCATCTATTTGTTTTTTCTGTAACAATATCTCATCAGTACTTTCTTGGAGTTTTCTTTCAAGTGTTTCTATTTCTTCTTCTCTTTCTTTAAGTTGTCTTTGTAAATCTGCCATTTTGTCATTGCTTTCTTGAAGCTCTTCTTTAAGTGATTTCTTCAGGGAGCCAGTTCTGTTTTCCAACTCGTTTTTTAATGACAGGATCTCAGCACTCATGCATGATTCTTTTTCAAGTGATTCATGTTTTTTCTCATCCAATTGCCTCCTCAGAGTGTGCATCTCTTTTTCATTCTCTTTCAACTGGCTTGTCCACGTTTTTTTCTCTTCACTGTGTTCTTGCAGCTCTCCTATAATTTTCTGGAGTTTTGAATTGCTTTCCTCCAGTTGTCTCTTTAAAGATTGTTCTCTTCCTTCTCTCTCTTCCAGTTGCCTCTTAAGATACAAACTCTCAACCACGCTCTCCTCCATTTGTCTTTTTTGCATCTGAAGTTCCTTTGCACTTTCTTCAAGCTGCTTTTTTACAGTCTGTATCTCTGCTGCACTCTTCTCTAACTGTCTTATAAGTGACTTTATTTCTTCAGTATTGTCTTGCAGCTGTCTCTTTAATGTATTCAATGCTCCTTGGTCATATTGCTGTTTAAGTTGAGATTCTCTCTTCTCTGCATTCATGTCAATTTTATTTTGCTTGTGTTGTCTCTTTTCATTTTCCACATCTCTCTTTAACAATTGAATTTCACTTGTGCTATCTAGTAGTTTCATGCTTAGAGAGTGTTCCCGTTCTCTGCTTGTTTCCAGGTGCTTTTTCTGTGATTCTATCTCATCAGTTGCCTCCTCTAACTTCCCTTGTAGTGTTTGCAAGTTTTCCTCACATGCGTTAAGTCTTCTTTGTAAACTGTCTTCATTTTCAGCACTCACTTGAAGCTGTCTTGTGATATCCTCTAAGTGTTTTGATTTTTCATCCAGCTGTCTCTTCACTGAATCTCCGGCTTCAATCATTTGTCTCAGTAGTCCTTCCTTTTCTTCCAGCTGTTGGTTGAGAGATTTTTCCTGTAGTTTCTTTAGGGATTGTAACTCTCCTTCACTCACTTGCAAGTCTCTCATCAGCTCCTGCACCAATATCTCTTTTTCCTCTAGCTCACTCTTAAGAGACTGTAATTCTTTCAGCTGCCCATTATGTGATCCATTTAGCTGTATCTTTAAGGAGTTTATTTCTTTAAGGTTCTCTTCCAACTGACTGAGTTGCAGCCTACTCTCTATTTCACCCTTATCCACCTTTGTTTTTAGTGACTCCAATTCTTCAGTCTTCTCTTCCATCTGATTTCTAATAGACTTGAGTTCTGAAGTACTCTCTTCCAGCCGTCTCGTAATTGAAGTCTCTAATTCCTCTTTTTCTTTAAGGTGTCTTTTGCATGTCTCTTTCTCTATGCAACTTTCTTTTAGTTGACTTTTCAGTGACTTTATTTCTTCTGAATTTTCTTTTAGTTGTGTTTTTAATGATTGCTCCTGTGTTTCCATTAGTCTTCTCATAGCCTCAACATCTTCGCTCTCTTTTATCTGTCTTCTTAATAGCTGTATTTCCTCAGTGCCTTTCTTTAGCTTTACCTCCAAAGATTTTGACTCTGATGCCTCCTTTTTCTGTATAGCATCTGTCTCTTGAAGCTGTCTTTGGCTCTCTTTTTCTTTCTCTTTTAGTTGCCTTTTCAGGGAATTTAAAGATTCTGTTGTATCTTGGAGCTGTCTCTCTAGTATATGTCCCTGTCCCTGGCTTGCTTCCATCTGACCTTTTAACAACTCTATTTGAACCATTGCCTCTCCTAACTGCCTTGTATGTGAATGCTCCCTATCTTTTAGCAATGTCTTCAAATACACTATTTCTTTAGCGCCCTCTTCCATTTGTCTGTCCTGTGATTTTTGTTGTCTTTCACTGACCCCCTGATGCTTTAACAATGACAGCTCTTCACTATAATTCTCTTTAAAATGCCTTTTGATTGGATGGATATCTGCATTACTCTCTACCTGCAGTCTTTGTTGTGTTAGTGTTTTGTCATCATCTTGTAGACTTTTTTGATTTGATTGCTTTTCTCTATATTTAAGCTCTTTTTCCAAAACCTGACTCTCGGCAATGCTCTTTTCCATCAACTTTTGTAGAGTCTGAATTTCTTTAGCATATTCCTGCAGCTTTGTGTGTAGAACATTTTTCTCCTGGGTGCTTTCATGGAGTAAGTTCTGCTGATGTTGTACTTGCACTTCCTTCTCTTTCAGTTGTCTCTTTAGTGATTCAATCTCTAGTGCATTGTCCTCCAGCATTACTTCCAGATGTATATTCTCTGACTGCTGTTCTAGTGGGCTTTCCTTAAGTTGGTCTGTTGTGTGCTCTAAATTACTATTGTCCACTTCTAGTACTTCATCATTTGACTGATTTCCTCTTAATCTTATTTCTTTGCTTATTGGCAGCTTATTGGCCATATTACGCTGTGTATTGGTGCATTTAAATTTCTCTGACTGATCCTTCAAAGAGATCCCTTCTAGCTTCCTGGGAGCCATTTCCTCTAAACCATGTCCCTGTTCTGGCAGTGATCCACCGGCAACATCTATTGGCAGTTGATCTTTTTCCCCCAAACTGCCTCCATCTGGCTCCTGGTAGGAGAAATCAAAGAAAACATTTTCATCATTTCTTCCCACATGTACAACAGTCTTCAGTAATTACATCAGTGCTCAATTCTTTAGGTTACTGTTGTGTAAAATACAGTATATTTTCTATTGTCTTGCTCTTCATTGAGAAGGGTTTTAAAAAAAGAAAATTCTACATCATTCAAAAGAAAGTTACACTAATAATGTGAGCTCTTTAGTGATATGGGAGACAATGAACCAGTGTACAAAGTGAGTTAAAAACAATCAAAGGGCTATATTAATAAAGCCAAGGTATTGCTTTTTAGCGATACAGCGACTTTAACGATCGGTATCGTAAATTTATGATCTGTTTAACGATCGAAAATTTACAATACTGATTGTAAATTTACGATACGATCGTAAATCTACAATAACGAAATCGGAGATTTACGATCCCCATAGAATACCGCACGGTATTCTACGATCGATTTAAATTAACTACCCGTGGTATCGCTAAAAAACGATACCGCGGGTTTATAAATATGGCCCGAAGTCCTGAGTTTGAATCCACCCTGGGATCCATCTACATGGAGTTTGTATGTTTTTTGTATTAAACCTTGAAGGATATTTATGTCTTGAATATTCTGCCACATTTGGTCTATTAGAAACTGCAGTATCAAAATATCACAATTGCATTTCACTATTGGTTTTGGAAACTCAATCTCTTTGTGCTGTTAATGGATGGTTCACATAGAAACAATGTGACAATGGACTTTTGTAAACAGTGAAATTTGAAAACAATGAAATTGGGTTATTTAAAGGTCCAAAATACTGGCAAGAGCGCTTCCTGCTTCATAATTATTCAATGATCTCACCTCTCTCACACAGAGGTCTGGTGACTTTATCTGCACATCGGTCTCCTCTCCATGCTGCCTCTCTGTTGAAACCTGTGGGCCTTTGATTGTCTGATCCAAAGTCTTTCCAGACAGAGACTCAAGTCTTTCTCGCAGATTCTGATTTTCTTTCTCCAGGCGGAGTAGCGCTTCTGACAGTTCTGAATTAAGATCTAAAACTTCAAATATAAAAATGAGTCTTGGAATAATGTGAATGGAACACTGCTAATATTTTAAATAAAACATTATGGGCCATATTCGTAAACTTGCGATACCATGCTTTGTCGCTAATATGTACAATACGTACATTTATGCTGAATATTCATTAATTAACAAACGTTTGGTAGTAGAATACCATGCGGTAGTAAACTATGGGGATCCTTAATCTACAATAGGGATCTACAATAAACTATGGGGATCCTTAATCTACAAAAGGCATTATTATGATATTAGGAATTAATGGTAATGATCGTAAATTAAAGGGCATGTCCACCCCCAAAACTATAATCCCCCAAACTACTGGCCCCACCATGTAGTGTAGTTTAATCCTTACCTCACATCCCAGCTCCATAGGGTTCTCCTGTAGTCCCCAAAGTCCCAAAAATGACCACCAGGAGGCTAGCAGAGTCCATATAGGACACTGCCTGCTAGCTGGCCTCAGGTAGATTTTTGCCATGCGTACTGCAGCCCTTCTCCCCCTCCCTCCCCCTCCCTCCCCCTCCCTTCCCTCCTCTCCCTCCCGTTCTACTATCCTTCCCCTAGCATAAAACCCTCAGTACTGATTTCCCCATGTCTCCAGCCCCAACCGCATATTTTTTTTTTTAGAAAGCCCCCAAATCTTACTTACCTCCCTCTTTCCTCCGGCGAAGTGAGCTGCCGGCAGCCGCGTCTGTGATTGGTGCCGCTCAGCCAATCACAGACGCGGCTGCCGGTCCCGCCCCTCTGCTTGCATTCCTTGCAAGCAGAGGGCCGGGAGCGCGGCGGGGATCGAGGGGAGGTAAGTAGAGTTGGGGGGCTTCTAAAAAAAAAAATATAGCGGTTGGGGCTGCGGAGCACAGGGGGGATCTTATATGAAAAAATAAATTTTAGGGTGGACATAGCCTTTAAAGATCGCTAAACCGATTGTTAAAGGCGCAGTATCACTAAAAAGCGATACTGTGTCTTTATAACCATGGCCCCATATCTCCACCCCAAATTTTTTTTTTTGGTTGCTGCAGTTACGTAAAATCTGATTGGTTGTTGAAGATCACTGGCATGGGCAAAGTTTTGCACTTTGTATAAAAAATAAAATTGAAAAAGCAAAATAAATCCACAGGGATATTAAATGATCTGTGATCTTTTGCTATACATTTTAAATTGGGTCCCTCCCCCTGGTCCCTCACTGCCTAGGCGCCACCCCTTGCTCCTGTTTCGAGCAAAAACAGGAGCAGAGGGATTCTGCACTGACAGCCGCTCTACTTCCTCATTGTGGCTGTCAGGCGACTGGGCATGATGTCACATCCTGCCTTTACTGACAGTCGCAACCAGAAATTGGAGCAGCTGTCAGCCGCAGAGCAGAGGGGAGCGGTAAAGGGAACGGGTCAGGTAAGGAACTTCAGGGGGAATATTTGGAAATTACTGATAATGCAAAAGTGGGGTTTGGGGGGGTTGAGATCATTTATAGCTAAAGTTATTTATTGAGTGGGCATGCCCTCGCAAGACTTAATGCATTGTGGGATCTGGGTCAGGTAAGACAAAACTTTTTTAGGACTAAATTGGCGGTTGGCCCCTTACTCATGGGGCATTAAGATTAGCACAAAATTGATGCGCTAATCTTAACTAACCCATTACTACATTGGCTATGCCACAATATTTCCATGTTTGGAAATTACGGCAAAACCCATGCTAAACTGAGATTACGTTGAGTAGTGTGGGGCTTGCACCAATTTTGGGCAAAAACAGCACCCTATACAGTATATAAAACAATAACAGGCCTCTATGTAATAAAAGTTCTTACTGTTGATAATGGCGCTAATTTTGCCCCAACCAATATGTTATCTACCATTTCATTGGTTGGGGAAAAATTAACACCATTTTTAACAATAAGAACATTTATTACATAAGCCTGTAAATGTCACCCTATACATGAACTAATTTGTTTAGTTTTTCATAAAACATCTATACAAACAAGAAGATAGCTTCCTAAGGATCCTTACAAAGCACTGACACACTTTTATCCAAAATTGAAAATACTTGATTTATTGGCACAAAACAATAGAAAACACTCCCTTCCCTATATACTGAACCTCCCTCCCCCCATCATCAAAACATAAATAAAACTGAATATCATAAAGCCGGGCGTCCCCAGCTAATATGAACCCGTAGGTAGAATAGTAATAAATGACAGTATTAATGACAGTATGGTAGTGCATCTGGTCACGTATTTAATAATTTAGTTTTTCATAAAGCAGATTGTATTCAAGTCATTTATTCCTTTACTATAAAGAGCACAAACGATACAATGATACAAAGAAATATACAAATATGGCCTGTCACTAAGAGTATGAAAAAGAGATTAGAAGCTAATTTCAAAAGAGAGGAGTAAGATATACTGTAAGGACCAAGAAAGGCTTAACACATTCGTAGTAAGCAGCCGCAGGGAAAACTCCATAAATAATAATGTTAGAAATGTCAATAGAGTGTAACAGCGCATTACCTTTAGATGCATCTGTATTGTGAAGATACTTACAGTCATGACCCCTTTCTTGTAGTCTTTCCCAGCCTTGGTCTACTTCTCCATCAGTTTCATGCTGTCTTTCCCATGTTGGTGTAGTCTCTCTATGTGCTTCATAGACTCTCTCCCATCTACTCTGTACCTCCTCCCTTAACACCCTTACCTCTTCAGCCAAGGTGAGATTATCATGGAGTAGAAACTGTACTCTTTGGCACTCAGATTCCCTCTCCTACAGGAAAGAAAACATTATCATGTAAGCAAACACATATCTGTGGTATTTCTTAAAGGGGAAGAGCTTTCTTAAAGGGGAAATGTGGTCCAAAAATGACTTTAGGTAAATTGATAGGAATTCCTCTCCTGAGAATTTTTGCAATTTATTTTCATTGTTTATTTTGCATAGTTTTTAAGATATTTAAATTATTGTGTGTGATATGGCAGCAGAGATACGGTGTCTCTTGAACATTCTTCTTTATTTCTCTGCTGCCCCTTCTATATATGGGATGACCATGTTCTTTCTCCAGTCTTGATTCTCAACTTCACTGCTGGTATTTGTGTTATTTCCTTTGCTTCATACCAAATATTTAAGTTTTAAGGGCTTTTTTGAGATGTTTATTTTCCTTAGTCTAAACCTCTGAGCTAAGGGGATGTTCTCTGGCTTTTTTTAGGGTTCTGATGACACCCAGATTGTGATTTAAAGAGTGGTGGGAGTCAAACACTGAGTACTAGTCTCTAATGTCAACATCTTGTCCAAAGAACAAGATTAGTTTAAAAAAGGTGCCAAGGAGGGCAGTTATGAATAAATAAAGAACACAAGCCTAAAAAGAGATGGAAGGGTTCAAAAGAAATTGTCTGCCATGTACAATGCTGTTTAGACAATTTACCCAGGTAAGTTAAATAACACCTCGTAGCTACAGTGCAATCAACACCTTGCATCCAGGAGGTTCCTGACACCTGGCTGTTACATGCTGATTGGGACACAGTCCAGGGTATTTATTGCTAAAAGACTCTTGTACAAGTAAACACTTTAAAGTGCCTATTAGAGATGAGTCACAGTTTCCAAGATTGAAAAGTCCAAAATTATTGTTGAAAATTTTTGCTTCAATTGTGTTCAAATCAGATTTTTAATAAGTTCTATGGAACCAAACTCGCTTGTTTCATTCATCTTCAGTGCCTCAGATTACTTAAAGATACCATATATACTTGAGTATAAGCCGAGATTTTCAGGCTTTAAAATTAGCCTGAAAACCAAACCTAAAAATCCTGTTCAAGTCCTAATTTAGCTCCAAATGCTGCAATTGCGGATAGTAACCAGTAGATGACGCTGTGTTAAAAAAGAATCCTTCACCTGCATAGAAAGTTACAGGAGCAGCTGATCTGCCTTTACACTCCTTCCTGCTTCCTGTAGTCTGGCTGCTGGACTCACTCAGCACTGTCACTGCTCATCTTGAGGCTGTAAATCTGATGGGTCTCAGTTTGGGGCAAAACATGTCTGCTAGCTCAGAGCAAATGACAGGGTGAAACTTCAACTCTCAGGTGACATTTTTAACTATTGGGGTCAGAATGCCCTTTACTATATGGGGTTCAGAGTGCCCTTTACTATATGGGGGTCAGGAGAATTGTAAATGATGGTAAGCTTAATTAAAAGTTTATTGAACCTTGCAACTCCACATGTTTAGAAACTACAACTCCCAGCAACCAAAGCATGTGGGAATTGTAGTTTGAAAACATCTGGAGTGCCAAGGAATTGGGGGGTACTGGTACTGGATTTGGCTATTACTGTATGGGATTAATGTATGGAGTCCATTTAAAGGGCAATTTAAGCCCCAAAACAATACAGAATCAGAAGGCAGTAGTGGTGATCATTTCTACCCTCTGCTTATACTCGAGTCAATCAGTTTTTACAAATTTTTCAGGTAAAAATAGGTACCTCGGCTTATACTCTGAACAACTTATACTCGAGTTTATACGGTACTTGCTTTTTTGGTTATATATTGCACAATGGGATATAAGGGCTCTAGTTGAACTTTGCCATCTTCCAACATACCTGACATAAAAGACTTTAACTGACACCAATATGGGAAATGGAAACATTACTGAGTTAAACTTACAAGCAGCTTGGTAAAGTTCTGTATGGAAATTTAGCTAATAATCTTCTAATACCTTCTTCCTTTCCTCACTGTCCACTGAGTAACTATTGATTGGCTATGACTATTTGAAAAAAATAATTTATATCAAAATATTGTGTGTGGTTAAATCAGTAATAAAAAAAATTCCCTTAGCAATTAGATATTTTAATAGACCATTTTACTATACTAGACATATATAAATATATATGTATATTTGGTATATAAATATACAACCAAAACTTCCCTGACAAATATTTAAGCAGGGATAGACAATCAGTAGCCCTCCAGGTTGCCTATCCCTGTCTTAAAGGTATTATTAAAAAGATACATTTTGGAAGAATAATGAGGTAGTGAGACTTCATAGAATTGTATGCTAGTCACTTACCATCTCGAGTCTCTGCAGTCTCTCCTCTAGTGAATGTTTTTCTTTTTCACATAGACGCAGTCTTTCTGATCTTTCTCTTTCTGCTACAAGCTGATGCTCTAACACCTCTTTATCCTCCAGTAACGCCCTTGAGAACTCCTTCTCCTCCTGCAAACCAAACCCCAGATTAATGTGTTTCCTTGTCAAATTTACCAGGTTATTAATGTCTTTAAGGTAACAGACCTGCAAGGAGCGCTGATGGATCTCCATTGTGCGCAGTTTTTCATTTAGAGCATTTACTTGTGTCTCTAATCTTCGGGATCGCTCTCTGAGGTTGTCCAGTTCATCTCTGTATCCTTGAGCAAGAGCTGCCTTTGCAGATAGCTCTTGAACCTTAGGATACAATAAAGGAAGTTTTTTTACACCATGATGTTATTGACTGTATAGTAGTTGTGTCTAATGTTAAATTAAAACTGAAGTCTAAATATCTAAAAAGAATACATCCCTGTGAATCTCTATTGGAAAAAGATAGTGGAGTTTCGGTAGTTCGAAACAAACCCATTAAAGTCAATGGGAAAAAAAAGTTTCAAAAGTTTGGATTAAATACAGTGAAAATAGCAATGCTGGGACCTGGGAAATGATCTGCCGAACATACATATCACCAAAACTCATTTAAACACTACCTTCCCCACGATCGGGCAATTGTCGGGTTTCTGCATGCTACATTTGAGGGTTATCGCCAATTCAAGGGTTACAGAACAATACATTTGAGGGTTAGTAATCAAAGGCTACGTTTGAGGGTTACTGATATCGAACGCTACATTCCAGGGTTACCAAAATTGAAGGCTACATTTGAGGGTTAACGATTTCTAACGTTACATTCGAGGGTTACCGATTCAAGGATTCAGTAATAATCGAAAATAAGTCTGCGAGTTCGAAAAACCCAAACTAGTTTGTAGTTCAAATAGTTTGGATAGTTCAAATTCGTTGGACCTCATAAAGTTTGGCCCGAATTCGGGTTCGAGTTCAGGTCCATCACTATTGCTGATTAGGTTGGACTGGATGGACAAATGTCTTTATTCAACCTTAAATATTTTACTGTACTATACTACATTATTTTCTTGATGATAGCTCTGCTGAGCTATAAAATATTGATGTCCTAACACTGACGTTGCAAGATTTATACTACAATATATTGACACAATCAATTAATGAGATATATGGTCATTGGGTGTATCGACAGGAGGGATTTGCTGTCACCCACAACTTTGTACACAGACGAGATACATGGTGGATGCTAAAACCAAAGCTGGTACCGCCAACTGTAGAATCTACAACTACTGGGGATTGCCACCAAAACGTCTACAGACCCTGTGGCCTATGGGAACTGTGGATTTAATATAAATATCTCTATCTGACTCTGCCCAGTTACGGTACCATAAAGTTTGGACACAAATGGAGACAGGACAATTCACACATTCCAATCCATGAAACAGATATTACAAATGACACAGCAACGAGGTAAGAAAAGTATCTAAATAAATTCTGGATATTCATAGTTTACTGTAGTAGATTTGTAATATAGATTTCTTTGTGACTAAGGTTAGATGGTCCTTAAGTCCCCACATGCAAATAGAATATTTGTTTTTCTTCCAACCTGCCAGGGACAGGACTTTGTGGGGTTTGTATTACAAAGTGACCATTATAAATATGAAACCTGTGTTTAGTGTTTTGTAATGTTTTAACCATTTTTTTGAATATTAGGAATATTTTAGCATTTCAGCAATGCCAAAGCAGGAAGTGCATGAAGATGTGTTCCCCAGACCATTTCTCTGCTCCATAAATAGTAAGTTACTGTTGCTATTTATATCATAAACGTAGGTGAAAATTTTAAGTATATTGACTTTAAAGCGTCCCCTCATGGATTTTCAGATTTTTTTTCAAAATCCGTGAATCTGCAAGCGGAACAGATTTTTGCAAGTTCTGCCATCTCTGCTTCCCACTAGGATTCATATGTGGCAAGGGAATGGAGATATAGGCACTGTACAGGCAATTCCATCATGATTGATACCCATTATCCATCCTCCAGCTGAAATCCTTGACATCCAATCAGTTCCAAGGACCACTCCCTGGCTACAAATAACTTACACAATGTTAACATATGGTAAACAAGCTTTGTATTTGTATTAGTAAATATGTTTAGCACTAGTGACTTTCAGGGAGATTCAATAAAAGTTCTTATCGTTTAAAATCGTGCTAATTTTGCCCCAACCAATCAGATCTTATTTAATATTTGTAAGCTTACATCTGATTGGTTGGGGCAAAATTAGCACCATTTTAAATGATAAGAACTTTTATTAAATAACCCTGTTTGTGTCTGTTTTATTGAAAAGGGACCTTGTTGTCTTCTTTGGAGCCTTCAAGGAAAATCTATCTCTGTCTGTTATATCAGGTCCTTCCATTATAAAAAAAAGCATCAGAATAAAATATGACTGTAATTAATGAAACATTTCATCATTAAGCTTGTGTTGTCAGTGTATTTTACCACTAGCCTCTGTCAAGTCAACACTGGCTGGTCAACTGAAGGACTGACCTAACAGTGGCTGTTAAACCAGAGGGCTGATCTAACAGTGGCTGGTTAACTGGAAGTCTGATCTGTATTTGGCTGGTGAACTGGAATGCTGAACTAACAGTGGCTGGTAAACTGGAGGGCTGATCCAACAGTGACTGGTTAACTGGAAGGCTAATCTGTAAGTGGCTGGTGAACTGGAGGGCTGACCTAACAGTGGCTGGCGAACTGGAGAGCTGACCTAACAATGGCTGAAGAACTGGAGAGCTGACCTAACAGTGTCTGCTAAACTGGAGGGCTGACCTAACAGTGGCTGCTGCCACCTGTTAGGTTAACCCTCCAGGGCTGACCTAACAGTGGCTGCTGAACTGGAGGGCTGACCTAACAGTGGCTGCGGACCTGGAGGGTTAACCTAACAGTGTCTGCTGAATTGGAGGACTGACCTAACGGTGGCTGATAAACTGGTGAGCTGATCTAACAGTGGCTGGTGAACTGGAGGGCTGACGTAACAGTGGCTGGTGAACTGGAAGGCTGACGTTACAATGGCTGCTGAAGATCTCCCAGCATTCGTTGATAGCCAAAGTCACATGCAACAAAAAGAGAAGAAGCCTGAAGAATGAAGGTAGGGATATACAAAAAGTAAAGATAAAATGAATCTCATGTACCTGATGATGAAGCTTCCGCAGCTCCATCTCCAGAATCTCCACCTGTTGTTGACTATCCAGTAACTCCTCCCCCTTTTCTTCTCTACACAAGGGAAGAGAACAGAAGAATGCGGCTTGCAATACAACAACATGTACCCATGCCTTTATATATATGTAATATATAATATGTAATAGTTGTGTGATAGCAGTGTCCTACTTACATTTCTTGGCGCGCTCGACGCAATTTGCTTTGTAAATCTGTGACATGCACAGAGCGATTTCTCCAGCTCTGGGAATCAGAGTTCATGTTTTGCCGCATCCCTCTGAACACCTTATCACCAGGTGGAGTAATGGTGCTTTCCTGTTCACAACGCAGGAGAGACAGCCGCTAGAGAGGGGGGAAATCTTGTTTTTTAATGGGATGCCAATAAATATGCTTGTCTTCTAAACAATGACAATAACTTAATTATTACATTAATAGTTTTCCAGGGGAATCAGGCCTGGATTTACCATTAGGCACAAAAGACACGTGCTGAGGGATGCATGTGGTTGCAGGGGCAGCTGTCAATCTCTCACCCCATTTTGAGCAGCACAAGTTTTCAAAAGCACCTGACACTCCTTGATTTTCAGTTAACAAATTCCAGCATATTACAGTCTGGTTTTTTTACTAAAAGTAAAAGATTGGGCATGGTTTGGGGATGTGGCCTGTGGGGTGGGGTTAAGGCATGAGGGGTTTAGGGTGTGAGGCTCCTGATATGTAAACCCTGGCCTAAGGGGAATGTAATGATCCATCTATAAGAAATGTTTATTTTATTTGCAATCAAAACTATGATGTTCAGAAATGGTAATGAAATATAAAGTTTGGGTTATGATGAACTGAATAGCTAAATTTTAACATAAATAAGATCCTAATATAAACCTTTAAGGCCAACTACAGTACAACCCTTAACACGTTTTTTTACTGACTTGGTATTTATAGGCCGTGGCAAAAAAGAACAATATCTTTTAGACCATTGATGGCTGCAGGTGTTATTTTACAAAGTGGTTGTGCAATAGCGCTACAGTCGTAAGTACCGATACT
This sequence comes from Hymenochirus boettgeri, assembly GCA_019447015.1. Taxonomy (NCBI): domain Eukaryota; kingdom Metazoa; phylum Chordata; class Amphibia; order Anura; family Pipidae; genus Hymenochirus; species Hymenochirus boettgeri. Next base: position 52,250,216 of record CM033472.1, read on the forward strand.
TTATAACCTCAACATGAAGTAATGCTGTGGCTGGTAAAAGGATCAATAACGGAATTTACCTTTTATAAATAAAACATTAAAGCGATAAAACAATTTCATGTATCGATATTACACTGATAACCCCTGGATAAAAATTAGTTTGTTTTTACCTCCTGGGCCTCATCTCTTTGTCTTAAAATGTCTCTGAGGTGACAGCTAAGCATGTGAACAGCTTCCTGAAGATCTGGGTGGGAAAGATGAGAAAGTTCTAGCCCTGGGATTGCAATTATCTTCTGTGTGTCCTGAGTCATCTGGAATGGAAAGAGATGCACAAATGAAACCCAAGAAATATGACAGAGATGGACACGGTCAACTATGACAGAGATGGACACGGTCAACTATGACAGAGGTACACCATGACTACTATGACAGAGATGGACCATGACACCTATAGCAGAGATGGACCATAACCATTATTACAGAGAGGGACAAGAAAAACTATGACAGAGGTATATCTGTTGTATTCAGTTAGATCAACTGGACTTCATGTTTAGTACTTCAACATCTAAACTTCAAGACCAGTTGGTCTAGCTGAAAACCACAGGTATACCGTGACCTGGATAAATGAGAACCTTCTCAAACCTATGACAGAGATGGATAATGATATGTCAATGACAAACTATACTAAACTCACTATAATGCTGGGTACATACATATCGATGTGATAATTGTGATTAAATCTGCCAAAAATTAATTCTTCCGAACTTGCCCAATTAATTGTTTCTAAACATCTAAGATGCCACGGTTCGACATCACTGGTATAGACTGTATATTTGTATCAGGTGAAGGCAGAACAACAGTTAACACAAAAAAATTGGGAGTTTATTTAGATATTTCACCTCCTGAATTTTTTCAGCCAACTTGATTTGTGAATCCAGTGTCAGGGTTCGAATCCTTGTGATGATCTGTTCACGATTTTCACACTTTGTTGAATAAAGAGAAAACTTAATATAACACCAGTAATTATATGTACAGAATGTGAGAAAGGGGAAATTGAGGCCATTTACCTGGACAGCAGCTCCCAGTAACAACGATAAAAGATTCTCCATCTCTTGCAGAGTGTCAACTAAGGATGAAAAGAATAGGTAGTTATATACATTGTAGGGATTAGCTTAGTAGATATCAGGGATCAGGACACAGAAGGGTATAGAAAATACTCCATACGTCTCTTTGGGGTAAAAAAAAACGGAAAAAAAAATAAAGTCCAAAATAAAGTCCACACAATCTTTTCCATTTACAATTTAAAGGAGAAAATGGTAACACAAAAAATTGCACTGGTTGTGTGCCGAAACCCTCTAAAATCTCTAGACAAGCAGAAGGGGCTCAACCGGCATCCGCTCCTGTGATTGTCTAAGACATCACGCCTAAGCCAATCACAGGAACAGATGCTGGTCAACCCCTTCTGCTTGTCTTCCGTGCACAGAAAAGGCGGAAAAGGTTTGGGACGTTGTATAGCTCTCTGACTGGACTGACTGAAAGGTTTAGAATGGTCTGTGACAAGATAGTGTAGTGTTGCTAATAGAGGGGTGCAGTCTATTTCATTATTGCTAAAGACATAGAACTGGGGAAAATATCTAATTACATTTACCCATTAAAGTCTCAGAAACTATCTGTCATAGAGAGATATGCAACAAAGGCAAATATTTCAAAATAATTTATAGTTATTGTAATTGTTTTAATTATGATTACACTAAAATTGGCAGCATTGTGAAGACATAAGGGAGATTTATTCAAAGCCCCAGTTGTATATTCCTGTCTTAAAGTGACGGTAAGCCATGTAACGCCACACTTTGAGAAGAGTGCCATACAAGCCGTCTCTAGAGTTTAATATTTTAAATGCAGCAAATCTGCATTAGAATTTTAAGGTTCACCAAATGGCTGCATTTAAACCCAGTAGATCAGAACCTGAATATAAATTCACGATCCCCATATTATATCCCTATAATAAAGGGCAGTATGCAGCCAGGGAATGCTGGATGTTGTAGTATTCAAATTGTGGGGGGCTGTAAGTTTGAAATCTCTACTGTACGGGAATGCTTCCATAAATAAAAGTGGCTCTTCATGAATTTCCCCAATAATTTAAAGGGCAAGTTTACCCTTGAAACAAAAAATCTGTCAATTGTCAGTTATTTTTCACTTTATTACCAGATATTAAGAATTATTACTGTCCCCATTCTGGCAGAGTAAGCTGGCTCCTCTCTCTATGCAATCAATCAAGGCTGTGATTGCTGACATCACAACCAATGGTTGACTGTTTTACCTGCTGCCTCCTGCACATGCTCAAGCACATAGGGTTTTTCACTGTGAGAACGATAAAATTATGGAACTGCCTTCCATTAGACATGGTGATTGCAGGTTCATTGGATAGTTTAAAAAGAAAGTTGGATGAGTTTCTGAAAACAAGGAATGTTGCAAGTTACTGGTATTGATACATAAAGTAGATCCAGGGATATTTCTGATTGCCACTTGGAGTCAGGAAGGAATTTTAGCCCCTTCATTTGTATCGCCGAGTACAATGTACTGGATGGACGTATGTCTTTATTCCACCACAAATACTATACTGTACTCAGGGCCGTTTTTAGTTATAGGCCACCTAGGCAAAGAACTAGGGCGCCTATGTTGATCCAGGGAGCCTATTCTTCTCCCTAGCATCTCCCTGTCAGCTGTTACTTGCTGTGTTAGATCTGCTCTCCTTGTTCTGCTGTAATCTGCAACATTGTATCTAGTACAGAGCCTGAACTCCACACACTCTACATGTTGCAATTTGCAAATTAACTGAAGGTAAAGGAAGGAGGGGGAGGATGAGCTCAGCTAATAGGACTGAGGAGAACAGTTCTTAATTATCAGGTAAAAGCTGCTGCAGACTTTATAACAGTGAACCTGTGATTAGCAGCCATGAGATCCCTATCCCTGCCTCTTTCTTCCTTCCATCCAACTCTCCAATTAGAACTTAGAGTAGGTGAGGAGTAAACAAATCAATGGAGGAGACATGGAAAGCAGGTATATACTGTATATCATGTCAATGCTGCCAGCTGAAAGGGTTTAAAGATAATATTCTGCTGGCACTGAAAGTGTTAATAGTAAAGCCTGTTGGCATTGAATTGTTCATGGTAATACTCTTCTGGCACTGAAAGTGTTAATGGCAATACTATGGGGAAGTCTGCTGGCACCAAAGGGTTAATAGCAATTCTCTGGAGAAGTGCTGGCACTGAAAGTATTAATAGTAAAGTCGGCTGCCGCTAAAGGGTTAATGGTAATGTTCTGCTGGCACTGAAATTATTAATGCCAATATTCTTGGAAAAGCACTGAAAGAGTAAAACATCTCAGATCTCACCAAATTTCCCTGTTCTGCCCTACCCGGCTGGAAACAATTTCTGGGGAGAACACTGGTACCACATACGGCACATCCACTGAACCTATCCTGTCCTTTCAATCAGTATTTCATTTGTGGCCAATGACGCTGCATAAATAAAAAAGTATGTATACACGCCCCCCTCACCTGGTACAGCGTGTACCTCTTACCAACTAGTAAAGCGGTTCCACTATAAAGAACAGTCGCAGTAGACAGTGTCAGAAGCAGAAGGAAACCCAGCTGTAGTTTGACAGGCCAATTTTCTTTTGTGTTTGTGCGTGTGTGTGTGGGAGGCGCATGTGGGTGGGAGGGTGCCTAGGGCACTAAAATGCCTAGAAACTGCCCTGACTGTACTATAAAACGCTCTTAGAGCAGAGGGAGGTGACAGATACTTTTGCCAGAAAGGAATAAAACTTATCACTAAATATCTGGTTACAAATGCATGTAATAAACTGGGAAAAATAGCAGTTGTGGTTGCGGACAGATAACAGATAAATCACCAGTTTTTTGATTTAAGGGTGGACATGCCCTTTAATTTTTTAATAATTTAATTTGTCACAAACAAGATATAAAAACAAGTTGTGAATCTTCAATGTTCTCTAATACCCTGCTTCATCTACTTGGAAGAGCTGTTAATAAAACCTACTAAATGACCTTGCTTTCTCTAAACTAATGTTTTACTCTGAAGGAGGGCTGCACAACCTTATGGTGTCTTTTCACCATAAGTAAGAGAGTGTTTGAACACTGTGTCACCTTGCTTTCACATCACATCACCTGAGGAAGGGAAGGGGGCATATCCATGATGATGGATGGTTTTGAATAAATCACCATTTACCCTGGACTGCGATTTCTTGTCTTGTTTCCAGTTACAATTCAGGAAATCCATAAATCTGCATTATCATATGATTTCTCCACAATGGTGATCATTTCAGATGTTATAGCTACAGCTGTCTGTTAGATTCAAAATCTAGAATCATTCCTGGCTCATTTAATATTTTTTAAAGGATCTAATATAAGAATAGATGCCCTATCTTTCATTTGCTTAAACTTCAGAGCCACGTAGGCTTTAACACTGACCTGTAATTGGTTCCTGGGTTATTAAGGTTGTGTCAGGTAGGGACATCAAGATCAGCTGTTGAAGACCATCCTATAAAATACCACAATATACCTGTGTGTACATTATAAACCTCTACAGATTATCACAGCCATTACAATTCTAAAACTGTTTTACCTGGTAATAAGCTCGTAGTCTTTTTCTTAGGCTGTGCAGATCCCGCTCTCCATGATAAGGACGAGGGTCACTACAACAAAGTGTAAATGTGTTTATGCAGAACCCAGAACGTTACAAATTCCTACTGCATTTCCATAAAACCAGGGTTTTCTGGTGGGGGACAGGCCCTTTAAATTGTATGTACATATAGAAATTGTACAATACTTCTCAGTATCATGAAAGGTTAAACTAGAAATTTTGGCAGATGTGTTTATCATAGTAATTAGTAAAAAAGCCAAATCACCACTGAAGCTTGGCCAAGTTCCCCCAGTTTTAAGTTGACTCTTCCATGTGAGCCTGCCATCTAATTGTACCTCCTACACATAGTGTATTCTATAAATAGTTTATTGTATACCCACACAGTTTTATTATTTTTTCCTATACATCCCTATAATTTCTTTGCTTGGCCTAGTACCTGCTTCTCTCTACATTTATATTCCTATGATCATTCTTATAACTCTTTATACTCACATTATATTCATAATGAAGTGTAGGATATCACCTTCTGACAGTCGCATGTACTCTCTGCGTGGTTCCCCAATGGTAAGTTCTGTCCCATAATCTAAACTATACATCTGCTCCATAGACTGAATCTGTGAATGTAAAACAGACTTTACTGTACAGATCTGCTTATTTTAATCATATATGGAAAATTCTACAAATTAAAGGAAAAATAAATTCTTGTAATAGATTAGCAGGGAGATTCAATAAAAGTTCTTTTTGTTTGAAATGGTGAAATGGTGCTAATTTTTCCTCAACCAATCAGATATTATTTAACATTTGAAAGCTAACATCTGATTAGTTGGGGCAAAATTAGCACTATTTTTAATGATAAGAACTTGAAGCTCCATGTAGGTTTCACATGTGTTATAAGGACCTAAAGTGCTATAGAAAGTGCTAAAAACCAATGTGCGTGCCATTGTAGGTATGCAACTTCTTCCCGAACTCATCTCAATTTGGTAGAACCTCTGTGAGCCAAATATATATTTGGCAACAGCCCCATAGATTTGAACAGGGGTTACATCACCAGCAGCAAAGGACTATGGGAAACATGAGGAAGCATTAATAACTGGAATGGTTCTAAGATTAGTATTCAAACATAAACAATAATTCTGGTGATTATATAGTGCTAAGGTGATTAGAGATGGCCGGTTCGCGGACCCGAACCCGGATCCGCAGCGGATTTCTCCCGTCCGCGAACGGCGGATTATTCCGGACTTTCCGGACTTCCGAACTTCCGAACTGCGGATTTTTTTTTTTTACGGAAATTTTCGAAAATACGAGTATCTCCGTAATTACGAGGATCTACGATACTTTCGGGATACGGAAAAACCGAAGATCCTCGTAATTACGAGGATTCACGTAATTACGAGGATTCACGTAATTACGAGTATTCTCGTAATTACGAGAATACTCGTAAAAACGAGTAATTCGTGTAAATTTTCAAGACGGAGCAAGCCACATGATCCAAATTAGCCAGTGGCAGCTATCATAGTTACAGAAAGCCTTGTTTTTTTACGGAAATCTTCGTTTTTTACGGGAATCCTCGTATTTTCGAAAAATACCGTTTTTTTAAAGTCACGCTAGTGGACTGTACTTTTTAGGTATTGTTGGCATTTATACGTGCTTCTAAGGCCATTACCCAGGTCCCTGAGTGGTTAAGTGTACGTTACCAAGGCTAGTTAGACCACTTTTAATGCGGATTTTGCCGAACTTTCATTTTAATACGTTTTAACGGGTCCGCTCGCGGATTTTCGAATTTTCGGATTTTTTCGAAAATCCGCGGATCCTCGCGCGGACCGGATTTTTCGAAGTTCGGACATCTCTAAAGGTGATATGGTGCGTATTACAATAAGACTTCATTTGTAATTATACTTTAAGAGTTGCATAATGTTTCGGGTATGCCAATTCTGTTAACGAGTGTATACCGTGCATCTTCCTATATCCCAGGCTTCCATTTTTGTACAAGAGAGTCATAAACACTAAATAGTACAAGGTCCAAATGCATGAGGTTTTGAGCCTAAAAAATTCTTTAAGCTACTTTTATTTTAACTTGCCGTCCCACTCTCTAAGAGAACATCTTTGAAGCTCTGCATCTAGGAAAACTTTTAAGTCCTATGAAGTTTGTGACATCTGGACCCAAAGACTGTCAGGGGATAAGGGAAATAGTGAGGATCATGCAGAACTTTAAAGGGTATGTCCACCAGCAGAATATTATTGTATGAGAGGAAAAATGTAGCCCTTATTAGAAAATATGCTCAGATATTTTAGTTTATTGAAAAAACACAAACATATTTAAATAACATTAAAAAATTTCCCCTTCAACATTCATTATAAAAGTTACAAAAGTTACACCAATAACATTACAAAATCGCTGCAATGCACTATATATTAGTTACATTCTGGATGTTGTGTTCTAATAGCATACAGTTAGGTACATTAAAGCGTCGTGTTGTTTAGTTGATAGTTATATGTGTTTTAAACTTCATTTAATTTACTACAATAAATTGTTGTTTTTTTTCTGAAGCATAAAGAATATAAGTATAATACTCTAATACATTTATTTTTATCTAAAATTGATCTAATTTGTTTTCATACAGTACCAAGCAAAAGGTTCTATGAGATTATTTAGTGCACGTCTCCATTCTGGGATTAAAGGATAACTATACTCTAAAAAATCTTTTTAAAAATGGAAAGTACCTGGGGCAGGGAGGTCAGATTGATTATTCCTACCTCACAATATTGTTTCATTGAGGTGCTACAGCACTAACAGTTTCCATTTGCCAGGTTAGTCCTGGACTATTCCTCTATTAAAGATAGTGCTGAAGCCAGGAGGAAAATGGCAGAATCAGTTTTCTTTGGGCTAATGCTCCTCACAGAAACAATATTGGGAGGTAGGAATTACCAATCCTATATCCCTGTCCCAAGTACTTTTCATTTTAACAGTTTTTTTTTAATTTTTAGACACACGATAGTTATCCTTTAATTATAAATAGTAACTGAACAAAATTAAAAAAAAAAAACTAAAAACAGAAGTATTATGGGAAGGCAGCTGTAAACTCTGGATCAAGAAACTAAAAACAATAACAGGCGTTTACTTCTGTGTGTGTGGAAAGTAAATATAAGCATAAAAACAAAACAAAAAATATTCAGATGTGTTGCTAAGAAGGAAAAATAGGGAAGTGAAGGTGGGACTTCACTTATGACATAACCGGTTAACACAATGAGACAAATTTCCTAATACAGTGTTAGCAAACAAAACCTGCATTCAACTAGAAACAGCTTTTTAGTAAATTGCAGGAAAACACGTATGGGTGCGTTAAGCCACATTTTTTGGTGCAGTGTATTTTGGTAGAAACGCACATGTGAATGCTCCCCCCCACCGGCCCTATATTGGATTGAGAACTCTCTGGACATCTACCATTTAAATTGAATAGTATATACATTCCATAAAACAAAAAACATGATAAATATGACAGGGCCTACTGTAAATAATATTGTGAAGCACCGTTTAAAGGACAACAATATCAAAAAAAATAACATCTCCCCCATTACATGTCCACACTTCCAGCAGCTGAAATCGCTTACTCATATTTACAACCGTGCTGCTCTCCCTTAGATATCACACGGCAAAGATTAGTGCTAAAAGCCCGCCTCCTAGATGGCCCAGGGCCATCGTTTACATATCACTTGCCATTGGCTGGTAGGAATGTCTGTTACAACCTCTCTCCTCCTCCTCTGCCAGTCAAACAAACTTGAACTGTTCGGATACTAGGATGTACAGCCTACATAATCAAGCTGATCAAGGATGGGTGGAGGAGTGTCTTCTCACATGCTAGAGAGTGACAGTTAGAGGCAGACAGAATTGTTACGCCCCCTTCACAGTGCGGCTAATTCAAGGCAGAGAGAAGCTCGAAATCAGGAAAAAAAATGTATTGAAAGCAGTTTAAAAAAAAAAATACATTGAGGCAATACCGTTATCCTTTAATAGGTTCAGTGGTCTATAAGAATAGAAATATATAATACATATGAGATTACAGCTTTAATTGGAGCAATGGTAGAATATATCCGTATAACAGTCGCTCAGTTACATAGCTGAGTAATTATGCAAATCAAAGCCGTAAATACAGCATTTTTTGTTTTTTGCTGAATTTAACATTCCCTTGTGGGGGGGGGGGGGAACTGAGGTGTCTGCACCCATTTGTTGGATAAAAGAGTGCACTTAACTCTGTATGCTGTGGGTTACAGGATAAGTGCACTGTAAAATCAAGTTATGTTCAGCTGGAAGCTGTAGCTTTAAAAATACTGTTGCCATATTTTTTTTACCTATGTCCCTCTAGAGCCTAGCTTTGTGCCTTAAAAGTTGCTGACATCTTGTTACTGGTTTGCTGAATGTTAAGCTCCGCCCCTCTGAGATTTCCTCTGCTTTCTCCTGCTTGAGCCTCAATCGATAATGCCTGTGAGTTCCGTCACCCGTGCACACGCACGTTCACGGAACTCACAGGCATTACTGTTTGAGTCTCAAGCAGGAGAGTGCACGGAACTTATTACAGGCATTACTGTTTGAGTCTCAAGCAGGAGAGTGCACAGAACTTACAGGCATTACCGTTTGAGGCTCAAGCAGGAGAGTCAGGGTCATACCTGAAGGGGCCTGGGCCCCCCCGCGAGTTTGGGGGCTGGGCCCCTGACTCTTCCAGAACTGAACCAGAAGTTCAGGTCCGGTCTTTTAAACAGCTGATCGCGCGTGTTTTCTTCATATGTGCAGTCAGCTGTTTAAAAAGGCTGCACGCTGCACAGATTATGGGCTTTACACTTTTATGCATAAATATGTAACCAGAAACCCCCATGTTTTTACTGTTTGCACAAGCATAGATATTATGATATATGGCGCCCAGGAATGTGCATTGATCATCTCTTTTCTTGTTTGTGGTCAGATTAGTAGCACTTCCACTATTTGTTATAAAGTAATTTTGCCACATGAGTGCTCCCACAGCCCCCTTTTGAGTATATATTGTAGCAGAGCTTCTCTGCAGGAAGATAAACCAAGCTTCCATGTGGTAGTAGCACCCCCAACACCAACACGTCCCTTTGAGTGGAGGTCTTATGCCTTGAATACTAAGCATTGGATGAGAGGCCTCTTCCCTCCTTGTTAAAAGCCAGTAGGCGGGGGGAAGTGATAGCCTGTAATACTAAGGCAAGGTCAGGGAGTCCAATGCAAGGTCAGGGAGACAACCTTCCCAAGAAAATGCAACCAAGCAGAGAGTGTCAGCCTAGATAAATGACCCAAGGTAAAGGACCTTCCATACTGGGGTTACCTTGTCATGGTTGGAAGGCTTTTCATTTTTATGCATAAAATTGTAACTAAAACCGCCCATGTTTTTCTGTTTGCACTAGCATAGATATTATGATATATGGGGCCTAGAAATGTGCATTTATCATCATCACTTTTCTTGTTTATTCTAATGTTTTGGTCAGATCAGTAGCACTTCCACTTTTTGATATAAAGTAATTTTACCACAGGAGTGCTCCCACAGCCCCCCTTTTGCAGATTATGGGCTTGTGGTGGGTCCTACTACTATTTACTGTATTAATAGTAAAGTCTGCTGGCACTAAAGGGTTAATGGTAATGTTCTGCTGGCACTGAAAGTGTTAAAGGCAATACTATGGGGAAGTCTGCTGGCACCAAAGGGTTAATAGCAATTCTCTGAAAAGGTTCTGGCACTGAAAGTATTAATAATAAAGTCTGCTGGCACTAAATGGTTAATGGTAATGTTCTGCTGGCACTGAAATTATTAATGCCAATATTCTTGGAAAAGCACTGAAAGAGTAAAACATCTCAGATCTCACCAAATTTCCCTGTTCTGCCCTACCCGACTGGAAACAATTTCTGTGGAGAACACTGGTACCACATACCGCACATCCACTGAAACAGTGAATCCTGTCACTGTGGCCAGTGTTGCTGCATTCATACAAAAGTATGTATACACGCCCGCCTCACCTGGTACAGCGTGCGCCTTTTAACAACTAATAAATCGGTTCCACTATAAAGAACAGTTGCAGTAGATGGTGTCAGAAAACCCAGCTGTAGTTTGACAGGTCAAGTTTTGTTGTTATTTTTTTGGGGGGGGGGGGGGGGGCGGGAGGGCGCCCAGGGTACTAAAATGGCCAGAAACGGCCCTGAGCAGGAGAGTGCACGGAACTCACAGGCATTACTGTTTGAGGCTCAAGCAGGAGAGTGCACGGAACTCACGGGCATTACTGTTTGAGGCTCAAGCAGGAGTGTGCACAGAACTTACAGGCATTACTATTTGAGGCTCAAACAGGAGAAAGCAGATGAAATCTCAGAGGGGCGGAGCTTAACATTCAGCAAACCAGTAACAAGATGTCGGCAACTTTCAAGGCACAAAGGTTTGTGGGGCTGAACTATGTGATAATCTGGCTGCAGTTTGGCTGGGTAAGGTTGAACTGCACCAAACTGTTTTCTGTTTTTTTCGTGTTGTGTGTGTGTGTGTGGGGGGGGGGGGGGGGGGGGCATCTAAAATCTTGCTATGGGGCCCTGTTATATCTAGCTACGCCCCTGAGGATGCCACAAAAATTCTTTAGGCTTTAGGTCTGGAAACATGCTTCTACATGAACCTGCTTAGTTGGTTCAAAGTTGCCAGTATGAAAGAATATTAAAAAAATGGGAGTGAAGATACAGGCCAAATGGAAACCGAAGAGGATGGCTGGATCAACAAGAATTATTGGGGAAATTAAATATCCTTAAAATGTGGGTAAAACCCACATAAATGTCATATTATGTTATTGTGGATTTTACACTGATTTAATGTACACGTTTTTGGGCACAGCGCAGTGAAACCAATTATTTGCGCTGTAACTTACACTGAGTTTGATCGGGTCTTTAAACCCCCAGAACTCCTGGCTTCTTACCTTTACCAGATCCCGAAATGCAATATCAGACTTTACATCCAGTATTGTATCCCGGGATTGCGCAGGTAAGTAGCTCAATTTTTGTTATATTGAATCTCCCCATATATGTATTATTACCAGTAATTTTCAATATTTTTGAAATTTAGAAACTTATCCAGCCCACTTTTGAAGCTATTCAATGAACTTGCTATTACCACATCTGCTGGAAGACAGTTTCACTGTTCTCAATGTAAAGGAATAATTTGTAAACTGAAGATGAAACTTCCTCTCTTCTAAGATTAAAGGATGTCCATTAGAGATGGCCGAAACTCACCAGTTTTGTTCAGTTTTCGGATTCCTGGATCTCAGGAAAATACCAAAGATCTGGAATGAATGGAATGAATTTTGCATAATTATTGAACGTTTGAGGCTATTTTTAAGGATTATTGAACATTTGAGGCTATTTTCGATAATCCTTGAAAATAGCCTTCATCGTTCGATAATAATCGAAAATAGGCTCAGAGGGGTTCAGAGTCGGACCCAGATCCAATATCTAATGTCCATGTGTCCTCTGATATGACCTATTAGTGAGCAATGCACCAGAGAGTTTAATATATGTCCCTTCAATATATTTGTATACATATCCCAGCGCAAACATTGCTTCTCTTGTCTAACTTTTTTTTTTCTTTTTAGTTGCCCTTCTCTGAACTCTTTGTATTTGGGATTCAAAAAGTGCACCCAATATTCCAAATTGTGCTTTGTAAAGGGGAAGAATAATATTTTATTCTCTTGAATCTATTCCCCTCTTTATACAAGACAATATCTTGCTAGCTCTAGTGGTTGCTGTCTGACATTGTTTGCTACAGCTAAGCCAGTTATATACTAGAATGCCCAAATCTTTTTCCAACAGAGATTCACTTAGCACAAAGTTATTTATGGTGTAAGCACCAGGATTAAAAAACCCCAAAAGCATGACCTTACATTTATCAACATTGAATCTCATTGGCCATTCTGCTACCTATTTTGATAATCTATCTAGGTCTGCTTGCAGCAATTGTACATCATTTGTAGTTTCCAAAGCTCTGCATAGTTTAGTGTCATCAGCAAACACTGAGACCTTGCTCTCAATGCCCGCTTTTTACTTTTCCTATGACAGATACAGCCTCCCCCCAGACAGCCTCTGTAGATAAAGCAGGGAGGTGCTTCATTATAATTTTAATGGGTGGCCAGTGATTCTTAGTTACACCACTAAACAAATTAGGTAAAAATTTTAAGATGTTATTTCATTTATAACAGTTGCATCACATTTGTTACCCTGTAATTTTTCAAATGGCTAATGCAGTGCAGCATCTTTATCTGTAATTAGTTTACCAGGAGAGCATCCCGGAGTCTATCTGTGTGAAAGTCTGAAACCAAGGAGAAATGGTTCAGTGCATCTTAACAATCTTTATGGCTTTCTGACTGTCTGGTGGTTTGAGCACTGAAACCTCATTAACATCTGTAAGATACAGTTTACATTTCCAAATTTAAGATGTGTTCACGATTCAGTGCTAAGCACTTGATAAAGACCCTTGCACCAAAACTATTAACTGTCCTGTTTATCTGCAATCCTTAATAAAGGGGAACACTGCACTGAAGACTGAATGTATATTGTGTATTGAATATCTAGGCTTAATTTCTTAATTCCAACAAAGGCCAGATCTTAAAGAATAACAATACTGTAAAAATTACTTTGCCTCATATTAATCTTTCTCTGAGGTGTGTTGCTGCATAACTTTAATTCAGTACTTTTGTTCAGCCTAAGTATTCCCCCATCTTCTCTTAACTGACTCCACCTTCCATCTGACATGACTTTCAGAAAAGTCAAGCATGCTCAGTAATCACTATGAGTCAGCACTGGGAAGAGGAATTTTTAAACCACGCAGTTCACACATTCAAAATTTCAGTTACAGAAACACTGGTAATTATGCACTTTGGAGGGTATAATTGTCCTTTATGGCTGATCGTTATAGGATCAGTAAACATTCTTACACCACAAACAGGCTGCTCTGCTTTTCTGTGCTATAGTGATTGATTCCCAATGTGATTTAGCAAACTAACAGTATGGATCACTAAGACAGTGTCTGAAGCCACCATACATGTTAGATTGTTGGCTGCGCATAGAAGACAGAGTAAGACCTGTCAGACTACGCGGCGGAGGAGCGAGCAATTGGGTAAGTTGCTTACCTTCTCTTCTGGCTCCTGCAGGTTTTATTGAAGAACGGGAGGTAAGACACAGCTCCTTTACCTCCTGTTCTTCAATAAAAGAAACTTTATTTTTCCAGTGGAGATACCCTTTAACCCTGTGAAAAAACTGTTCCCAATCATGTTTGTTGAGCAGCTTTATATCCCAGCAAGCCCCTGCATCTTTTAGTGTAGCGTAATATTGCCAAATTCTATTGCCACACAGTCACAGCCTCTTCCTGCTTATACATTAGCGGTGTGTGATTCAGCATGTAGGAGTGGGTCCTTGTGCTTAAGTTTGCTGTTATTTGTAGCCCAGATGCTAATCATTTCCCTTCCATTACCTTTGTAGCATATTAAATGGTTTCCCTTTCAGACTGGCCTATCAACCAGTTCTTTATGCCAATCAGTACAGTACTCACAGGGCTGTCACATTAGGGAATTGGATGAATAGCAGATAGTAGAGAGTGAAAGTGGAAAAACATGCTGCATGAGGGGCATGTATTAATATAAATACCCTACTAAAACCATCATAAGGAATAGTAAAATATCAGTGAAACAGGTTTTAATTCTACATTTAGACATTGCTGTGTGCATGTTTTTCTAACCACACAAAGTTGCAGATATTGCTAAAATATGTTTAAAGGGCATGTCCACCACCCCCATCCGTCAACCAAAACTATAAAGTTAACCTAATTACATTCCAAAATTACATTCCTGTCTGCTGCTCAGTGTCTTTCCGTGCATGGTAGCAGCAGAAGGGGCCGGGCCTGCAGCGGCGCCAGCGTTTGGCCCCTTCTGATTGCTTCAACGGTCCATAAAGAGTTCAACCAAGAGTTCAATATCCTACCTATATCACACGCACCACAGAGAACAGAATTTAAGCGGATGTTGACATTTGACTAAATGGAACAATTGTAGGGTCACACCTACTGAATAAAGCCATGTGAATCTGAATAACCCATTAATGACAGGAAAGGACCAGAAAAATAACTGATAATGGTGCCAACGTTTCTGAAAAATCTGTTCTATGGTCGATAATATTTTTAGCACACTTTACTACTTTCTCCAGTGCATTCTTGTATGCTGCTGAACAACTACTATACCAAAGCAAGAGACTATTACAGAGCAGACTCTCCACCGTCCATCCACAAACTTTCTAATACCTTTGGGGACAATTGTGCACTTCTCAATTTCCTTAAAGAATTCAGGCACCGTGGTGCCTTCTTAATTATACATTTGAACCCCAAGAAATTGAAATCAATTTACCTGTTTAATAACTGTATCCCTAATATAAATATCCCCATATGGGCCTATGTACTTTACGGTAATCTATCACCATTTCTTTAGACATAGAGAGAAACAGTTTATCTTACCCAAGTGATTAATGCCCCATCCATGAAGTGTTCGAGGCTTTGATTCTCGTGACTATCCATCATTAACACCCAGAATGCAACTTCTCCCACTTTAACTGAATTAATTTTCTCTGGTTTCTTCTCCTGTCACTCTCTGTTTTTAGTATCCTTCTTCCAGGCACCTCTCCCTTTTGCTTTTCTTGCTGCCACTCCACACTTTATCTCACATCTTGTATCTCCGCTGTCCCTTCTACTGTTGACTCCTCATTTCTGTTTCTTTTCTGTGGTTTCTTCACATACATCAGTTCCTCTCTGAGTCTTGTAAACTCCCATGCAGTAGGAAGCTACTCACTACGCACTCTCCGAAAACCTGTAGGTTTGTCCTGGTTACCCTGCTGGTTATTTAATTGAGTGTTAGATGTGCAAACTGTATGATGCCTCGCACTCTGTGCGTGCATTCGTACACTAGCGATTCCACTTCCCTTTTCTCGACCTGCAAGGAGAAAAACACGTTGAACGAGGTTTATCTATTTTAGGAAAGGCTTTTAATATTGGGGAAGCTGTTTTATTATAACATTGTGTTTTGGTGTCAATGGATTTGGTTCCAGTAATTGCACTGTATATGCTATTAAAAGAGAAAACATGATTCCATATTGTTTACTTATGCAAGAATCTGTGTACAAAATTCTAGCTTGTGTGCAGAGCTAGAGATATGAAATTAATGTTAAATAAAATATTTTTGCAATCAGTGTCAATGAGTTTTTCTTGTGGGGTTTTCGGTTTCATTTAATTAGCATTAAAAACAATGGGACATACCAATCAAACCGCCCTGTTCTATTAGGATCTATTCCGGCACACACTTAGTCCTTTCTCAAGCCGAAACTTTGCCTTGTTTAGGATGAGGCCACACAATGCTGGACAGCAACGCACACGAATTATCGTAAGCATGCAGTGTGACCCGCACAATAGTCCGTTATCGAAATGCATGTGAGCCGCAAAAAAAGGTGATTGTGTGCGCTCCAAAAACAGATCACAGTGCATGCAATGTGGCCACATCACAAGCGCGATCATTTGAGAAAATGCGGCAGTGGGGCCTAGCCATTAATGTACTGCACATCGAATAAAGCAGTTTTCACACAAAAAAACCCAAACTATTTCTTTTTTAAATGACATTACCCACAGATCCATTCTAAGGATATATCTGGGTCGATGTAGTAAAAAAAAGTTACTTCTTACCTGAGTGCAATCCCAAGGTTCTTTAAACTTACTGCATCACGCGATCTTGATCAGGTAGGATGTTACTTTTTTGGTTCAGCATTGGCCCTGCACACAGTAGTAAAGGCGTGGACAAAATTGTTGCGCTAAATTTAAAGGGCATGTCCACCCCCAAAACTATAATCCCCCCAACTACTGGCCCCACCATGTAGTGTAGTTTAATCCTTACCTCACATCCCAGCTCCATAGGGTTCTCCTGTAGTCCCCCCCCCAAAGTACCAAAAACTGACCACCAGGAGGATAGCAGGTCCATATAGGACACTGCCTGCTACCTGGCCTCCCGGAGATCATTGCCATGCGTACTGCAGCCCTTCTCCCCCCTCCCTCTCCCTCCCGTTCTGCTATCCCTCCCCCTAGCATAAATCCCCTTTAAAGTAGTAATCCCCCATGTCCCCCAGCCCCAACCGCATAATTTTTATTTTTATAAAGCTCCCCAAACTTTTACTTACCTCTCCGCTTTCCTACGCGGAAGTGAGCTGCCGGCAGCCGTGTCCGTGATTGGCTGCCGCTCAGCCAATCACAGACGTGGCTGCCGGTCCCGCCCCTCTGCTTGCATTTCCTCGCAAGCAGAGGGCCGGGAGCGCATTGGAGGAAAGAGGGGAGGTAAGTAGAGTTTGGGGGGCTTTATAAAAAAATAAATAATGCGGTTGGGGCTGGGAGCCCATAGGGAATGGCATACAAAAAAATGAATTTTAGGGTGGACATGCTCTTTAACTAAGGTGGAAACAAAAGCAAGACACGATATCCGCTGCACCACTCCTCTCTGGAATATTACCGCAGGCAACAGAATTCAGCCGATAAAATAAAAACATCCTTTATTTTTCTACCATTAAAATCAGACTAGCAGTCTAGGGACGGGTGCACACAGAGGTCTAACGCGTTTCGGGACTTAACCCTTACTCATAGACAAGAGGTTCACTGTTAAGCACATGCTCATTATATACAAAAAGCAACCAATTGAAAAGGTAAGTAACCTGACAACACAATTAACCCCTAGTACACTAGATATGGGGTTTCTCCTGCTTTATAAGAGGGTTTTACTTTTAAACAGGAATTTGCTTCTTTTTTTAAAAAACAGTATTCATATTTATTAAACAAATAAATATAGACAGATGCCATGTTCATGATCTAAAGGGTCTCAATGCTCTAAATATCGATATAGGGTTTATATCAAGGCTTCATGTCAATATGCATGTCCCATCTCCGATTTAACCATTGGGGGACCTCTGGTATCCAATTCTAGGATCCAAAAAGCTTCCCTTTTGTTCAGATGATCTAAAAGATCACCCCCCCCCCCTCAAGTTTCTTTTAACCTGTTCGATCCCTGGATCGAACAAAATGAGGGATCTCCCCCAGTACATTCATTAAAGTGCCTTCCAACCGGAGTTCTAATGTCACTTTTTAATATGCTGTTTACATGCTCCCGAATCTGCTCTTTTAGTGGGCGAATTGTACGCCCCACATATTGCTTATTACAATTCCCACAAGTGAGAAGATATACTACAGAACAGGTACAGCAATTAATAAAATCACGTATGTCATATATTCTTTTTGTTATCTGAAATTGGCACCCACCTTTACAACTGTGCACGTTCTACAGTGTGTATGACCACATTTAAACATACCCAAGGAAGAAAGCCATGTTCTCTGTTTATTCTTTTTTCTATCCGACCAACATAAACTAGGGGCTGTTAAATCCCCTATTGTCCTTCCCCTCCTTGCTACTACCTTCATTCCTCCGCGTAAAAAACTTTTCCGTATCCTTTTTTCCTGTGGAGGATATGAAGATTTCGGAATAGAATATGTCTAATTTCTTTAAATTCCTCACTAAATTGCGTAACAAAATAAAGGGGATTAGAAAGTTTGTTATCATTTCCCTTTCTTGTTTTCCTCTGAACTTTCCCTTTATATAGTGTATCATGTCTGTTCTTTTCCTTTATCATTTTATATGCTTTTTCTATCTCTTTCTTTCCATAACCTCTCTGCAGAAACCTTTATTTTAAATCATAAGCTGCACTTTCAAAACCTTCCTCTGTTGAACAGTTTCGCTTAATTCTCATAAACTGTCCTATAGGAATACTTTTTATTGTGTGACTTGAATGACAACTCTTTGCTTGTAACAATGTGTTACGAGCTATCTCTTTCCTATACACATTTGTTTCAATTTTTCCTGTTACTATGTTACCAAACAGGGATAGGTCTAAGACTTGCACTGTCTATATGAATCTGTGCAGTAAACTGCAAATCAAGATCGTTTCAGTTAACATATTTAACAAACTCCAGGGCTGATTCATATGACCCACTCCATATAAGGAGTAGGTCATCTATGTACCTCCCATACCAAACAACTTTTTTCCCAAATGGGTTATTTCCTCCAAAGATGAAAAAAGACTCCTCCCACCAACCCATAAACAGGTTGGCAAAGGTGGGTGCAAAGGACACGCCCATTGCGGTCCCACATCTTTGGAGGTAAAAGGACCCATCAATGTAAAAATATTTATTTAACTAAGCCTTACATCAGGTTGCATGGGTTTTGCACTTATTAAGCACAAATATGGCCGATAAAGCATTGTCCCGATAGTCTGTTAACAAAGAAACAATATCAGAGAAATATCATTAAAATAAAGAAAAGGGGCAAGTTAATAAAGGTTTTTACGTTTTAGGATACTTTTTTTTACTAGTACTGGCAATTTATAAGGCGGTGAAAGCATAGCCAAGAAGGGGCTCCATTTTGTGCTATGTTTCCAAAACTTACAATCCGTGTGCCAACTGTTTTACCAGTGGTCTGTGTACAAAGCATTTTTACCATTGTCTGTGTGCCAAGCATTTAACCTGTGCCCGGCTGTTTGCAGTGCCAGTTTCCCAACCAGTTTATCAGTGTCTGCATGCCAAGCATTTAACCAGTCTTTGTGCCCACTATTTTACCAGTAGTTATATACAAAGCATTTTACCAATGATTATTTGGTTTGCAGTGATGATTTGTGTTTGCGGTGGTGTTGGGGGGCCCATGCCCAAATATTGCATCAGGGCCCATAAGTCTGTAGCTACGCCTCTGGGTGAAAACCTGTGGCAAGAAATTTGCCATTTTGCTTAATTGTTCGTATTTATAAAGCGGCAAACAGTGTTTTTTGCCATTACATGTCCAAAAATCGCCAAATCTGAGGTGGCAATAACGCCAAAACACAATTTTCATTATACTTACCTTTACCAAAATGCTTCTAGCTTAACTTACACTACATGGATACTCGAAGGATGGTATGTTTAAACTACGTGCCCTGTGCTCAGTCATTGGCCGAGGCATAAGCATCATGGCTTTGAATTACTGCCAGAGAAGAGAAAAATATTGGATGATGCTTACCAGCCCTTAAAAGGACTTGAAGGAATAGTTCACTACCAAAGGGAACTATTCTATTAATGCATTGATTGAAGACCGCGAGGAAAAGGAGCTATGCCTTACCTCCCATTCTTCAATCAATGGGTTTTGCACTAATTTAACTGGATAGTGGCCAACATAGCATCAACCCTTATTCATTTATCTTGAAGGAATAGTTCACTACCAAAGTGAACTATTCCTTTAATGCATTGATTAAAGACCAGGAGGAGCTAAGCCCTACCTTCAATCAATGCAAGTGGAGCCAGGAACAAACTTAGAGCAAACTTACCTGTTACGCGATCCTCCGCAGCAGCACTGAAATTCCCGACCTCTTACGCATTCTATTTAACTATAGTGCACATTATCGTACATGTGCACTATAGCTGTACCAGAAACCAGAAGCGGTCAGGACCTGTCAGTGTTGATGCGGAGGATTGCGTTACAGGTAATTTTGCTCCAAGTTTGTTCCTGGCTCCACTTGCATTGATTGAAGGTAAGGCTTAGCTCTCCTGGTCTTTAATCAATGCATTAAAGGAATAGTTCACATTGGTAGTGGACTATTCCTTCAAGATAAATGACTATGGGGCATATTTATAAAGGATTGTCTTTTTCGCCAAATAATTAGCGCAGCACATCGCAGCGAAAATAGCGCCATTTGGGGCTTCGTTTCACCTTATTTATAAAAAAGCGAAAAAAACACACTTCGCGGCTGAAAAAGGCGAACGGGCGCGATAAAGAGCGAAAAGTATCGCAGCGAAAACTTAACGCATCTAAGAAGACTGCATTGCGAAAACCATTCAAAACCAGAAAAGCCCACTAGAAAATGATGTCAAGTTCAAAATGGCCACCTCACATTTACCAAGAAGTCAGCCATGTCTTATTTAGTCAATCTTCTTAGAATTTCTCAATTGGAATACAATTTTCTTTTGGACTGCACATTCGCCTTTCTAATGCGCGATCGCTTTTCCAAGGCATATTCCATTATAATGTGCGTTCGCCTTTCTAATGTGCGTTCGCCTTTCTAATGTCGCTTTTCCAAGGCATATTTCATTCTAATGCGCGATCGCCCTTCTAAAGCGCGTTCGCTTTTTCAAGGCATATTACCCATTAGAATGCCTTTTCGCTCAAACAATGACTTTTCACCACCTTCAGGGTCGCGCTAATCTTTCGCTCTTTTTAACGCAAAAACCACCTTTCGCTCTTTTATAAATCGCGTTATGCCTTTTCGCTCCCTTTTCGCTAAAATTACCGTTGCGAAGTAAGGCGAAAAGGGTTTAGCGATAGCTTGCGGAAACAGTTTCGCCATTCGTTAACGCTACCTTTATAAATAGCGTTAACTGTCTTTTTGGCGAAAACCCATGCGAAAAGCGAATGCGAAAACATTTCGCTGCTTTTCGCTCTTTTATAAATATGCCCCTAAGGGTTGATGCTATGTTGGCCACTATCCAGTTAAATTAGTGCAAAACCAACGCTACCTAATGTACTATGTGGGATTTTAACCAATTTAGTGGTTTGCAAACGTTTTGGGAAATAGTGTGGCGTAGTCTATTCCATTAAGTTTTGCGCTAACATTTAGTGCAAAATCTAACACCCTATCAATGGAGGTGTAAACCATATGACTTATCTGACCGGAATCCCGTGATGCAGTAAGTCTCGCAAAGGGACAGTGTTCAGGGGAGTAGCGCGGCTTTGCTTCATGTATTGGCCCGTAAAGGAAAAATTATTTAAAGGTATCAAGTATCTATTGCAGTTTACTTCAATTGCAGAAGTACTGTATATAGATCTATTTCCGTTCTATTGTGTAGTAATGAGAAACCATAGTGTCAATTTCTACTGTAAACTGAACTGAACATACAGTATTTTGAGGTTGTAGAGCTTCCTTTTTTTAAACTTTTTTTTACCTATTCTTCAACATCACAACCTGCGCTACAGGTTTTATATTAAATGGCTGCCTATTAATCAGATAAAATGGCAATTTCTCTAAGATTAACTTGGTAATTACAGACAACACAGATATAAATTCAGGAAACTTGATAACTTGTGGCATAAATGGTTGCCTTCCCCTGGATTAACTGATAGGTAGGGCTTATGAGTAGGCTAAAAAGGTTAAACTAAATGGACTTAAGTCTTTACTCAACCTCCAATACAATGTTCCTATGTTATAATGGGACCAGATTCTTGTGAAGGTTCTCATTCATCCAGGTCATGGTATATCTGTTGTATTCAGTTAGATCAACTGGACTAGAAGTTTAAGGGCCTATTTATGAAAGATCGTTATCGTTATTGAAAAAATAACGATCGGTATTGTAGGATATCGATTGTCATTTTACGATATCGATCATAATCCTACGATATCGCTATTGTAAATCTACGGTGCCGATATCATAGAATAACAATCGCTATCGTAAAATAGCGATAGTTACCGTAGAATAACGGTCAATATTGGTGAATACCGATCGTTATCGTGGATATCGAGCGTTATTCTACGATAACGATCGCTAATTAACGATAGCAATCGTTATTTTATGATAGCGATCGTTATTCTACGATATCGCCACCGTAGATTTACGATAGCGATATTGTAGAATAACGATCGCTATCATAAAATAACGATTGCTATCGTAAAATAACGACCGTTATTTTTATGATAAAGATAACAATCTTTTATAAATAGGGCCCTTAGTTCTTGAAGACGTTTCACTAGTCATCCGACTGGATCTCTCAATAAATACTCTGGGAGCTCCCAATCAGCATTTAACAGCAAGGTGACAGGAACCTCCTGAATACAAAGTGTTGATTGCATTGTAGGTAGGAGGTGTTGTCAAAGCTGCCCAGGGTGTCAAAACTGCATTGTAATTTGTAAATGGCAGACAGTTGGCATCAAACCAATTGAATCAAAAAGAATTTTCATAGAGACACCGTGACCTTATCTGCTTTAAACCCAGAAACACAGTAAGGCAGAAATGCATTCAAAATACCCAAAACCAAAACACATTGTAATATCAAGATCTTGCCCAAAGAACAGGACTTGTTTAAAAGAGGTGTTAAGGTGACATTTAAATCAAAATATAGAAGCCAAGCCTGAACAGAGGTGTGGCAGATGGGGGGGGGGGTCAATACCAGCTGCCTGCGATGTACAATGCTGTTTTGACACCTTACCCATGGCAATTTTGTCTGGAGGAGTGGTTAAGTGCATATCTGGGTAGGTAGTGGGTGTTCAGGGGGCGTGACTGACAGGGCCGGTGTTTGGATGGGATTTCGGCCCTGACTGCGGGACTCAGGACCATCCCGTCCAAATAGGGATGCCTGTCAACCCTCGCTACAAAGCAATCAACACCTTTCATTCAGGAGGTTCCTGACACCTGGCTGTTATATGCTGATTGGGACACAGTCCAGGGAATTTATTGGCAGCAGATTTGTGTACAAGACATTCTGAATTGAGAAAGACAGTCGGATGACTTCAAGAACTAAACTTCAAGTCCAGTTAATCCAACTGAATTTTCAGAATTTCAATATGTAATGCAAAAACGCTGGTGGAATGAATCCCACCAGATTCATTAATCTTTAGTCAAAACCACATCATTATTTTTAATGTAATTCCCCCTTAAATAGTAACTGTGGTCTCTATACAAGTGTCATCTATTTAAAGGGTATGTCCACCCCCAAAACTAAAATTTAACCCCTTACTGGCCACATTAAGAAGTTTAAAACAAGCCTTACCTTTCTGCTCAAAATGGTTCCCCTGCTGTGCCCCTCCAGGAAACTGCTGTGTAGGAGCAGTGTGTGACTCATGCTGTGCCTGAGTCTGCCTCAACCTCGTCAAGGTTTAAGGCATGCTCAGTGCAGCCCTCCCCCCCTCCCTCTCCCTTCCATTTTTCTCTCCCTCCCCCTAACATTAAAACCTTTTGGGTTTGCGTTAGGGCATGCTCCCCCAGCCCCAACTGCATAAATATTACTGCAAAAAAAAGTCCCCCAATCTTTAATTACCTTCCCTCTCTCCTCCGCTGTTCAGAACTCCCGGCAGCCGCGACCATGATTGGCTGCCTCTCAGCCAATCCCGCCCCCTGCCTGCAATTCCATGCAAGCAGAGGGCTGGAACAGTGTGGCGGAGGAAAGAGGGAAGGTAAGTAAGGATCGGGGGACTGATAACTAATATATTATAGTGCTAGCTCCCCCAGCCACAACCGCATTAAAGGAACTGTAAACCCATATAATTAAATATTTGCAGTCTTTGCCCTCCGTTTGTATTATTCACAGGGAGGTGAGAACGCTTATTCTCACCTCCCTGTGAATAATATTTTGCTCAGGGGACCGGGAACTTACCTTCGCTCCGCTCCACTCGCAGCCGCTCCTTCACTGACAGCTGCTCTGTTCCCGACGACCGCCCTATCTTAGGCGCATGCGCGCCAATACAAAAGATAGGGCGCGCGATTGGGACAGAACAGCTGTTCTGTGCAGAAGCGGCTGCGAGTGGAGCGGAGCGAAGGTAAGTTCCCGATCCCCTGAGCAAAATATTATTCACAGGGAGGTGAGAATAAGCGTTCTCACCTCCCTGTGAATAATACTAATGGAGGGCAAAGACTGCAAATACTGAGTTTAATGTTCCTTTAATATTATTTGCCGAAAAGTCTATGCTCCTCCGCCGTTCTGAACTGCCGGCAGCCGCATCCATGATTGGCTGCCTCTCAGCAAATCATGGACGCGGCTGCCGGTCCCGGGCGGGCAGTGCGGCGGAGGATAGAGGGAATGTAAGTAAAAATCGGGGGACCATCTGCAAATAATATTAATGCGGTTGGGGCTGGGGGAGCTAGCACTATAACATATTAAAAGTTTATTTAAAGGTTGGACATGCCCTTTAACCTGAAGTTTATTGAAATCTCAGGCATGGTTACATTATATGGTACAATATCACAAAGAATGATAATTAGAGCACAAGCACCTGTTGCGAAAAATTTGTTGTTGATCTAAAATACATTGGGCCTCATTTACCCAGGCATGCTGTGCTAAAAAAAGGGTCTAAACTCGCGCTAACCAATATTAAATAGGTTAGCACAAAAACAGGTTTAACGCCATAATAACGCACGGTATTAAATAAAGATTTTGCCCCACTTTTAACTCTTTTAAAGTGGCACTGGGGTAAAATTCCTTTTTGGGATTTAACCCCAGAAGCAAATCCCGTATTAAATACTGGAAGCCACATTTGCCTGGAGCAAATTGTGAATCTGGGTAATTGAGGCCCATTATGTTTTAAACGCTTGAAGTAGGGGAGGGGAAAAGGGAGGGTAAGAGAGGGTTATTCAATAAAATTTCTTATACTTTAAAATGGTACTAATTTTGCCCCAACCAATTAGATCTTATTTAACATTTGAAAGCTAACATCTGATTGGTTGGTGCAAAATTAGCACCATTTTAAATGGTAAGAACTTTTATTGAATAACCCTGATAGAGTTATAGTGAGAGAAAGGATATAATATTATCTCACAGAATTGATATGACAGAATAACTAACATGGTGATGTAATAAAAGTTGTTAACCTTTAAAATGGTGCTAATTTTGCCCCAGCCAGTCGGATTTGAAAGCTAACATTTGATTGGCTGTATAAAATCTATAAACATTTGAATATTTACTTATACACCAATCCCATTGTTTCTCAAACATCAGCAGTGTAGTCATACCATGGGCCCCACCCCCTGCAAAATTTGCTAGTACACCCTCTATTTGTGTAGATTAACTTGGTAAATGGTGTTGCCTTGAATTCTCTCAGTAGGGTTAATTGAGCCAGTTCTTTTGCATTATTCATACAAATTAAATATAATTAAGGTTCCAAAGTGATTGGCATTCCCAGTATTTCTGTAATCATCCTGTTTCAGTACCTTGACACTTTGGGGCATTGACAAATTAGATGCAATTAGAAACGGTCTGCCCCTGGGAAGTAAGCATTTGGAACAGTCTACTGAGTGAGAAGGGGAAATTGTGAATAAGGAGACAAATATGTTTGATGCAGAATTTTAAACTGCAGCAGTTTATTATTAACAGCCTGAGACACTCTAAGGTGTGATTCTGCAATTACCCATGGTCAGAGATATATTTAATCCATTTGATATGTCTGAAGAGCACCCGTGGCTCGCTGCCTAAGAAGAAAGGACCAAGACCAGCCATTTATCACAGTTTTTCATTAAAATCTGGATTACTGGGTATAATATGTAGAATATGAAGGTATGGGACTGGGACTGGAATTTAAAGAACAAACAGAATTGTAGTACGATATTTAGTGTGATTTTTTATTTATGCAGGTGGTTTAACTAAGATTAAGAAGTCTGAATTCTTTGCTTTTTTTTGAGAAATCCTGCTAAACAAAGCAAAAAAAAACAAAAATTCAAAGTTTTGTTTTTTTTTTGCTTTGTAAAGTTTTATGTAAGATCTACAAATAGCGTGAAGTTCTATTGAAAGGTTAGATAGGCAAAAATATACAGTTTACAGGTTGTGTAATTTGAACAAGTGTAAGCTGTTTAACATACAGAGCAGTTAGATTTTTCCCATTAGTGCATTTATGCATTGGTCCCCTTTGGGGTTAGTTGGTGAACACAACTTTTTCCACCCATGCATGTGGCATACCATTTTATTCAGGAGAGGTAAAGCTTTCATATTTGTGGGGAATTTGTGGGGAATATTACAGATTTCCAATTGGTGTAAATTCTAGAAAGTGCTATTTTAGTTTTGGGGGTCTCCTGGGTAGAATAAGTGGGGTACCTACATATGCTTGGTATTGCTGTACTCAAGAGAAATAGAGCTTTTAAAAACAATAACAATCATTTTTGTGGGTAAACTTAAGTTTTCTAAAAATAAAATGCAAAAAAATAAATTTTTCTTTTTAAAAAAAATATTTCTCCCACAAATTCAGTCAAATCTCCAGGAAAGCTGCCCAATTCTGTTATCTTCTTTAAGTATATATTGTGCTGAGATGTCTAATATTCCCTATTTACTGGGGGTTTCCTACTGTAAAATTTAGACAATCAAGGGCAAACTCCTGAAAATTCTTCTGACCCAGAATGCAAAAATTGGAAAAATATGCTGGCACTGAAAGGGTTAAACAAATTTATTCTTGGTTTATATTGTATAACTTGGAAATAATAAAAAAAAGAAATCCAGTTTATTTGCATTTTTCCTTCCAATGACTTATGGCTAGTTGATGTTGTGCCTCTTTAGCTTCAGTGCGAACTCATTGAGCATGAAGACATGTGTGGACAGAGATCGGGGGAAATATCTTATGGCCCCTGGAAGGGGGGAGGGGTTGGGGATTCCTTCACGTAATTATATTATTGGCATCAGGATCCTGGCTTTTTATACTACCAGGCTCAATGTACCATATCAGACTTCACCCTAAATAACAGCGATACCTCCTATCATTTTGTGGATGGTGCCTTTCCATTTCCTGGCCCAGCTCTATCATAGAAACACCCAGGCTTGGTAGTCTGGGACAGCAGAGGAGGAGTAGTGCTGAGGTAAGTATTAAATCTCTCTGAAGATCTGCCCATTCTATGCCTCGATTCAGAACACGTTTCGCACTTCTAAGTAGTGTAAAACGTAACCCTTTATTGCATTGAGATGCTGTCCCTTCTGCAAGGCAGGCCTAACTAGTGAGGAGTAAAACATAGTAACTTAATATTACTAGGCCTATGTACTGAGAGCTGCTGTCACTCTCTGTTGCCCTCTTAAGGCAATGTACTGAGACAATAGAGGCTCTCTGTGCACAGCCTATTCCAAATATTTAACGCCAGCTCTTCCATCCTAGAGAGACACTATTGGCTCGGTACATTGGTTTTGGCGGTTTGGCAACAAAGTTTTTGCGCACTGCCATTATTTGTGTTTTAAAGACGCGTTAACCCTTTGTTCATTGTTAACAAGGATTTTTAGACAGAAATAGCCGATAGCAGCTCTCCGTACATAGCCCTGTTAATCGTGTAGAGGGCATTTTACTACAATTTGGGCAATTGTGCCCTTTACTGCATCTCTCCTTACTGGAGTGGCATTTAATCTCAGGTGCAATTTTGCCATTTTATACTTATCATATCATAGCTTGTTTCTTGGGGAAGATCGCCATCTAGTGTTCCTAAAATGTTTAACTTGGAAATAATGTAAATGAATATTCTGGTATGAAAGGTGTTTTTTGACTTTTTTCCCTATTTCTAAGTATTAACATGTTAGTATTATTAAATTTATCCCAAAAAAATGCAATAGCGTATTGATCTACACCTATATGGTCATCCATTGGCGTAGGGATTACTATAGCAACTATAGCAGTTGCTAAAGCTGCCTGACCAGGTCCCCTACAGGCATGTCCACCCTCCTAAAAAAAATTTACCTCACATAGCTCAGCCCCACAAAACCATTTTTCGTTTTACTTAGACCTCAAATAAAGGAAAATTTTAATAAACATTGAATTTGGGTTGTAAGGCTGCATTTTGGAAGTGAATGTGTGTGTCTGTGCTACAGGTTTTAAAACTCAGTAACCTTGCTATGGCAAATTTAAGAGGACATTAAGAGAACAAACAAAGGTCTTGAAATAAAGTTAAAACTTCACATTTATTAGAAACAGTTTATAAATGCTACATCTACACGTTTCAGCCCACTGGCTGAATATTTATTTACTTTTTACTGGCGATGTGCATCTGGATTGAAAAAAAATGTAATACAATACAATGCAATTCAAGAAAGGTAGTCGTTCACAGCCTGGTAACTATAGACCTGTAAGTTTTACATCAGCAGTAGGGAATATACTAATATATCATCCTAAGTAAAAGTGAGCACCTGTCCTGTTAGCTTTTAGCAATTTCTTTCCTGATGTTAGGGAAAGTGTTAAAAAGTAAGAAATAATTTTAGTAGGATTAATGTTTTAATTCTTTAATTAGAAATAAAGCAAGTGAATATATTCTTTAATCTGTAGCTTCTGACTACAGTATATGTTTTGACCATAGTTCTCCTTTAACGTTTTTAATTTGACCTTAATCAACACAGCAAATACAGGGATGTATCAAACATTTAATTATAAACATTTCTTGTAAGTTCTTTATATGTCTGCAAGTTGTCAGTTTAGTGGGGGTCCTTTGGCAAAGCCTATACACACTAAAGATTTGAAACCAACATTACAGGGCAAGTGTTTAGCCAGCAGAGCTCTTATACTTATGTATGTCAGTGCAAATGTAGCAGGAGACTTGCTATACCTGATTGAAAACAATGAATGCAGTAAAACCTCTATATGCAATCTGTCGTCTTTCAATCTAGATATAATTTGTTGTATTTTGATTGTCAACCCATGTAGAATGAATTGTTCAATGAAAGGACTTTTGGATGTGTCAGTGATGTTTATTTGCAGCAACCAATCACATGTTAGTTTTTTACTAACATCTGATTGGTTGCTATAGACTTTTACACCTCTTATTGCTGTAGTCCTATATTCCCTGGGGAAGCAATTTACCTTTTCCCTTTGGAAACTGAACACAATAAAGGAGTCGCATTGGGCCAATGAAAAACAAACCCACTTTTTTTGCTTAATGCGTAATCCAGTGTTCCTCAAAGGTTTTGCTGGGGGCAGGACACACTGGTGAACCTTCAGAGAGACAGAGTTGTGCCTCACAATTTTGATATTGGAATTTTTTCACAGAATAACTTTAATTATGTATAAAATGTAACTTTACACAACATGACACTTAACTTACTACTTTTAATAGTTGCAAGGTGAACCTATAATTCAAAGGGAGGTAGGATATCTTGTACCTATCTTCCAGTCCTCAATTGAAGTCACTTGATGCAGCTTTACATTTACCTACTGGCAATCCGCTCACAACTTCTAGACAGCTCATCGACGGGTTGCCCCTACGTGCCTCCTATTATTCCTACAGGTGCACGCGCTATAAAATAGGAGGAATGTCGGAACATCCCGCCAACTGACTGTTAGAAGCAGCGTCAGTTAAGTGTAAAGCGGCATTGGGTTTGTTCTATTGAGCACTGGGAGGTAGGAAAAAGCTATCCTACCTCCTTGTGAATTATAGCTACACCAGGCAGCTATTGAAAATAGTCACTTTAGTGTCCCTGTAATTATTATCAAATTTGATTACAATATACATTTCAAGCTACATAAAATACAGGTAATTACAATATTTTTGCCAACATTAGCAACACAGGGGTGCCGTGATAAGGTGCCATGTGCCACGGACTAAAAAGGTTTGAGAACCACTGATCTATAATTCTATGTGCGGTAGAAGTATTCCTAGTTATGTTTTATTCTTTGTTTAAAGGGCAATTAGGCCCCCTTTCAGTTATTAGAACCCAATAGGTTTAAAGAAGGTAATCTAGACACAATTTAGTTTATACACTTTATTGTGCGTTGTTTTGTGCAACATTTACAATAGTTCTACAGTAGTGTTTCTCCTCCCTCAAGGAGAATTCACATTAAATATAATAAGTACAGTGCATTGCCAAACAAGTCTAAAGCTGAGACATAATTCCTCCTGCCAGGCTGCAGGTGAGGCCTGTACCATCTTCCTCTACATTCATAGATTTCACTTTGCCATCTTCAACCACAAGAGAAAACCTGAAAGATAAGAAATGACACAAATCCCACATGGTGAGAGGGTCTAGGAATACCTGTCCAATCTATTTAAATATACAAACACAATATAAGATAACTCATTTATAAATATTTATGTAAGTCTATAGGGCTGAGACAATACCGTATTTACTCGATATAAACCAAGTTTTTCAGGCTGTAAATCAGCCTGAAAACTTTAACTCGGTTTATACTCGAGTCAGTACATTTACTTGTGCATCCAGCTCTCCAGTGTGCATCCGGGGTTCCTGTCGTAAGCACATACAATTGAATCCTGTGTGCATCCGGGCTTCCTGTCTGTAAGTGCCATCCTGCAAATTACGGTACTTAACCAATTCGGCAGCCGCGCGCTGAGTCCCTGTACTGGCGCGCTGGCTGACGTCATTGGCGCCGGCAGTGACGTCAGCTGGCGCGCCAGTACAGGGACTCAGCGCGCGGCTGCCGAATTGGTTAAGTACCGTAATGTACAGGATTCAATTTGCAGGATTGCACTTACAGACAGGAAGCCCGGATGCACACAGGATTCAATTTGTATGCTGCACTTACAGACGGAACCCCCGGATGCACACTGAGAGCTGGATGCACAATGGAGAGAAGGTACCCAGACAGGAAGCCCGATGCACACTGGATAGCTGGATGCACACTGGAGAGAAGGTACCCTTTGAATTAGGTGGGAGGGTGAGGGTTTAGATTGTTGGAAACTACAACTCCCAGCTAATAAGCATGCTGGGAGTTGTATTTCCAAACATCTAGAGTGCCAAGGTATGAGAATTTAGAATTTTCAATTTCTACCCTCGGTTTATACTCGAGTCAATCACTTTTATTAGTTTTTTCGGGTACAATTGGGTACCTCGGTTTATACTCGGGTCGGTTTATACTCGAGTATATACGGTAAGTTAGCTAGTGATGTTTATTTGCAGCAACTGATCAAATGTTAGTTTTTTACTGGGTATCTGCAGTTAGATAACATCTGATCGGTTGCTACAGACTTTTACACCCTTTATGCTGCAGTCCTATAGTCCCTGGGGAAGCAATTTACCTTTTTCTTTTGGAAACTGCACACAATAAAAGAGTCGTATTGGGCCAATGAAAAACAAACTCACCTTTTACAACGCTTGTTTCCAAACAAAGCTACCAGATCTGGTTTGTCCAGAAGAAGTCCACATGCCTATAGTAGCAAAAATATATATTAAATATAAAATATTGGGACTTGAAGAGGAGCAGTAAAGATTAAATGTAATGTTAAATGTAAATGAGCCTGGATTGTATAATTTCCAAACTTCCGAACTAGCAAATGGTGTAAATCAGCAGCATCAACTGCAATTCTGTAGGTTTCTGACATTCCTATATTTCTGTAGCCATCCTTCCTAGCGAGTACCAATTATTTTTTTGGTTGGACTACAAAGAGGTTACTGGCATCTCTAGTAGTGGGGAAGAGGGATGGGAAGCATCATATGAAACCCCTTTGTCTATCATTGATCTATCGGTGACAGGTCTCCTTACCGTCAATGTCACTTCTAAGTGTGTGTGCACCTTTGCCTTTCAATGACAGTCTGGGCATACGCTGTAATTTCATGAAGTAGCGGTGGTGCATGCCGAGACTGTCGTTAGGGGGGCAAAAAATATCAAGTGACGTCAGAATCCTGAAATATAAATCATTTATTCCAAACTTTGTATCTTTAAAATGTTCATTTTGCTGCACAGAGAGCAGAAGCCAATGTATTGATAAAAAGTTAAGACAAATGTTTTTTTTATTTGAAAGACTTTTGGTTTTAGGCCACATTTCCCCTTAAATGCTTGAAGGAATGGAAAGTACCGGGGCAGGGAGGTCGGATTGATTATTCCTACCTCACAATATTGCTTAGTTGAGGAGCTACAGCACGTACAGTTCTCATTTGCCAGGTTAGTCCTGGATTAGTCCTGTATTACAGGAACACTAAATCAGAAAACCAGGATTTTAAAGTACCTAAACTCTGTTTCTATTATTCACAGGGAGGTGAAAACGCTTATTACCCCCTCCCTGTGAATAATAGGACGCTCAGGGGAGACTGGAACTTACCTTACCACCGCTCCACTCGCAGCTGCTTCTGCACTCACAGCTGCGCTGTCCCGACCAATCGCCTATCTTTGGCACATGCACGCGTGAACGGGCAGCGCAGCTGTCAGTTTAGAAGCAGCTGCAAGTGGAGGGCCAGTAAGGTAAGTTCGGCCAGTAAGGTAAGTGTCCTATTATTCACAGGGAGGTGGGAATAAGCGTTCTCATCTCCCTGTGAATAATAGAAACAGATTCTATGTACTTTAAAATCCTGTTTTAGTGTCCCTTTAAAGACAGTGCTGAAGCCAGGAGGATGACTGGCTGAATCAGTTTTCATTGGGCTGGTGCTCCTCACAGAAACAATATTGGGAGGTAGGAATTACCAGTCCTATATCCCTGTGTCAAGTACTTCATTTTAACTGTAAAAAAAAAAAAAAATTCACACAATAGTTCTCCTTTAAAAGGCATGACCACCCCTAAAACTATAATTTAACCCACTACTGGCCCCACTCTGTAGTGTAATAAAACCCTTACCTTACGCTCCAAATGGTTCTCCTGTAATGTCCCTCCAAGTCCCAAAAACTTGCCACCAGGAGCATTTCAGGGAGGGAAATTGTTTCCGTCTCTGAAGCTTCCTCTCAGAGGTTTTTTGGCTTGCACAGAGCAGCCTTTACCCCCTCCCTCACGTTTTCCTCTCCCTCCCCATAGTGTAAAACCCCTTTGGGGTATTGTAGGGCTTCCTCCCCCAGCCCCAACTGCATTATTATTATATATAGAAACTCTCCCGATCCTTACTTACCCTCCCTCTCTCCCCCGGCGTTCTCCACTGCCGTGAGCCGCGTCCGTGATTGCCTTTCTCTCAGCCAATCATGGACACGGCTGCCGGTCTGGCCCCTTGCTTTCATTTCATACAAGCAGAGGGCCGGGACAGTACAGCGGGGGAGAGAGGGAAGGCAAGTAATGATCGGGGTAGTTTCTGGACATAATAATAATGCGGTTGGGGCAGGGGGAGGAAGCCCTACAATATATTAAAAGTTAAAAAAAGGGGTGGACATGCCCTTTAAGTTATATTTACTTGCATATGGTTTAAAGCATGGTATATGGTATTATACTAGGGTAGATTGAGTCAGAATGTGCAACCCAGGAAGGCCCAGCACAAGCTACCAATGTGAGGTAGCAATATCAGACAGACTTTCAGGCACAGTTAATAACTGTTAGGTCATTGGTCAAAAGTTACCATCAGAGAATGTATCTGCACAACAAATATAAGAAAATGTGCAGGTTACTAAGGTTACACAAGGATAGCTGATACGTAAACAACTGCAGGAGTAGGTAAGGGCAAAGAGAATTAATTACATGAAGCAAGCAACATGGACACGTACATTGTCCAAAAGCTGCAGAGCTGTCTCAATTCACGATTGGTTAGGGTGACAATAACCCCTAGGTTGCAATGGCTACACTTGCGCAGCCACCGTAGCCTATTCACCAGAGACTACACAGCAAAGGGAGAATGCTCAGGACTGTGTGTTATCCTTGGGCCCCCTCACCTATGGGGAGACTACCACTGTGAGGGAAATTTTTGGACTTTCCCGAACCTGAATGTTCGGCAAACCACTCACTCGTTCAGGAAAAACGCTACTCACACTGCCGATAAAGGCCCGATACTGACAGTGTTGGGGCTTTATCGCTAGTGTGTGTACGTAGCTTTCATACAAAGAGGTTGTAAACTGTAAATAATTGGCAAAAAAAAGATAAAGGATTTATAAACAGCACAGGTTAATACAAAGAGCAATGTAATTAAAGAAGGGGTTGCTAATGACCGGAAGATAACAGTAAATTACAGGAACACGCTGTGGTACCAGTGTCATAGTTACATGACAGCTCAAGGCAGATCACCGCTATTTATAGCATCCGCATTACAAAAGGGAATCATTACCTTAGCAAATTCTCCACTGGGATCAGCCAACATGCAAACCTAGAAGAAAACAATATCATGTGATTTTTGTTAATAGGCAATTAAATTATTTTAAAAAATAAATCGAACATACATCAGTCATAATAATATATGGTTATAATAAAGGGAAATAATGTTCACCATACGAGAGTCTTTACAAGTATTTAATAAACCTCTGATTCATTTTGAACAAGCCTATCATCATGTCTGTAACTGCAGTCTGTCCAGAGTTAACTTATTTGCTTTCCCTGCCTGCTGTGACAATACAAGAGCTAATCATTCATCAGAAAGCAGCAGAGAGTACACCGAGAACTGAGACTTGTAATTTCCATGGTTAGCCCTATAGAAAGTGCCTCACCTCCTAACAGGATTTAACAGCATTCCACGAGCTAAATGCACAACCAAAGTGTCAGCTACATACTGGTTTCGGCTTTATTGAGTCATCATTAGTGTAACGTAGGCCTCTGGTTGTGCAGTAAACTTTGGCAGTGAAAAAAACACTAAAACATTGACATGTTTTGAGTCCTTTGACTGTTTCTCAACTTGAGGAAGTGTCCCGGGACTAGAAACATGTTGTTCCTCTTACCTCAATAAAGTTTTGGTGTTTTTTTTCACTGTTCCGGATTGCGGAGATACCAGGAGACAGATGATAATTAAGATATTAGGGTGTGCTTCTTGACTTTCTGATATACTCAATACAATAGTTGTACCCAGGATCTGAGCATGCTCACTGCTGTTTTTACTGCTGAAAACAGAATAGCTTTCTCCACTAATGCCAAGCATACAAGGAATCCTCAGTATTGTTTTAAAGATACAGATGCCTATTTCTGCCTAACTTAAATACAGGGAAATGAATGCAACATCCATTGTACAGGTGTCTATTTATAAAAAAGATTTGAGTTTTGTGGTGTACTAGTTAGCTAATACAGAGGGTTTCCGCTGTGTTGCAGCTGGAGAGGACAGACTGTGCAAGCAAGAAGTCTCTTTATGGCTGTAACTCTGAATAGACTTGAAATATACAGAGGTACGGGCCTCTTTAAAAGGTTATTGAGAGATCTATAAAATGGAGGAAACTTTTATGGTGACCACAGTTCCCCTTTAATATTGATAACTAGATGTAAATGAATTTTCAACTGATAAATCCATTCTACTAAAATGAAATAAAAATGCGAAGAACCATTCAGCATTACTGAGGTGCTTTATCTTACACTGCTACCTTAATGGCCTGAGGGACCATGTTCATTGCACAGGCTCTCTACCAAATACAGAGAAGCATAACAACTGCTGCTCGGGTACTGGAAGAGCAGTTTACCTCTGGGAAGTCAATAGATTGCTAAGAAAAAGGTCACAAGCACGAGGTTTGTATAATTGGAGTCACTATACACAATATATACAGCTAATATTGGAATAGGTCTTTAACGCCAAAATTTTAAATCTTCAACCTCTTAACAAAAATTCCTATATAGCTTAAAGGGAAAGTTTAGTGGAAAATATAATTATTTTTAAAATTCTTAGGGTTTATATTATGCATACCTGCCGGTAGTTATTTTACATATCCTCTTCCATTTTAACAAATTAGTTTAATTTATACCCCCTGCTGTTGACATTAGTGAGTTGTCACTTCAGGTTCTGT
The DNA here is from genome assembly GCA_019447015.1 of Hymenochirus boettgeri. Taxonomy (NCBI): domain Eukaryota; kingdom Metazoa; phylum Chordata; class Amphibia; order Anura; family Pipidae; genus Hymenochirus; species Hymenochirus boettgeri. Next base: position 52,286,240 of record CM033472.1, read on the forward strand.
AAAGGTCCATCTTCACACATCCTTGGAATGTTCCTAACAGTTATTTCTATTGATTGGCTGTTGGATGGGTCAAACATGCTCAGATCTCTACTAAGGCAACCAACTCAACCCAAGTGCTGGGTCAAGGGCAAGACCATAACGGTCTCTATTAGAGGTCCTACAAACAGGAAGTCAGAATTTCAGAAGCATTTATTTTAGACAAAATGATGAACGGGCAGGTTTAAAGGGTATTGATCTGCCCCCTATTTCATTAGATATCCAATCTGAAACATCTTACGTTTCAGCATTTCTGTAAGCAGTTTTGCTGTAGCTGGAATGGTTTGACAGTTGGTGTGCTGTATACTCTATGCAGTATTGACAGTTGGTATGTGGGAAAATAGTCAGGTGAGTGGTCAGTGCCTGAGAAAAACAAGTATTGTATTGAAGACATGCAGCAACACACACCCCTCAGAGCAAGTGCTACTTACATGCTTTTATTTATAGTTTAAATGACGCAAAGCCATTTTTTCAGTATACATACACTTTAAGGTCATTAGGATGAAAAAATACTGTTCTTTTTTCTTAAAAGTATATGTATTTGCACTGAATTTCCCCTATAAGGATTCCACCAAAACAGTCTCCTTGTACTTACATTTTTTAAAAATGCCAGATTGCCAGTCAAAGCAGTGATGCCAAATGCTTACAACCATTTCCAAAGCACCCTACCCTGCTGCGGTGAGGGCTTCTAACCAGCTCACAAGAGCAGCAGAGGAGGTGTGGAAATGCTGGCAAGGGAATCAGGCTCTGTAAGTTTAAAAGCATCTTTGGAAAAGATAAGTATATTAACCAAAACTACATTTGGGGGATCCCTAAAGGGCATATTCACCCCCAAAATGGTAATTCATATTTAGGTAGATAATCTCTTAAAACCGTTTTAATTACAGACCTTTAAAATGCTTCTGGTTTACATAATCCTAAAAAGTGTTTCTGTTTGATGTAAATCCTCCCAATAGTTTTACAACAACAGCAGTTCCCCTGAGAGCTTTGGCGCATGCTCAGAGGAGGAGTACAACGGCAAACCCTTCATTCATTGCCCGTGATGCCAGGCTTACTCTGAGATTCATCCTTTGAGAGTATACCAAAGCTCTCACAGTGTATGTGCCACTCAGGGGAACTGCCATCATACTAATAATATCGGGAGGACTTACTGTACATCAGACAAAAGCACTTTTTAGGTCTGTTACTAAAATGGTGATCACCCCAAAGTGATAATTCATATCTAGGTATGTAGCACACCTGTAAGAGTTGGCTTGTAATAACTGGGATCACTTTTGCCTCTGGCGCCACCCAAATCCCCAAAAGAACACCAAACAAAAACGTCAAAGCTATGTAATTCCTAACTTTGTATTTATTAATAGCACACTTCTGTTCTAATCAATTTAAGTTTAACTTTATATAAGTATAACAACTAAATATATATATTGTCTCTAAATACTAACGTGAGCTAATAACAACAAGCTTATCATGTGCAGTAGGAGTTAAAAGTTCAACATCCTGAAAAACACACCCACGCACAGTGGTCAATAGAAAGCAAGCTGTCCTGGAGGCAGGAAGAAGGAGATCAGTACAGTTTACGATCTCTCACTTTGTGACCCATCATCAAACAGTGAAAGCTATTAAGAAGGGGGGTCAAGTGCAGCATTATATGTACAATCAAAGCTATCTCTCTCCCCCTGCTAATGCTGTTATCTCTATGTTTATTACAGAGCAGGGAGGGGGGATCACGTCACAGGGATTTGATTGACAGTCCAAGTAGGAGTAGAGGAATGTAATCACTTATTCTTCTAACTGGTGTATCTCAGGACAGAGAGGGAATCTGAAAAAAGTGAAGACACTCTATGGGTTGTGGGGAATTATACAACTCATGGGAAGAAAGAAAAAAAAGTTCATTTTCCCACTATAGATTCCCTTTAAGTAAAAAGCCCCAATCTTCACTGTACTTTATGGCTCCACTGAGTCTCTTTTCCCACCTAGGGCAGCAGAGATCCTTTCCTGTTCCTCGGGAGTCCACAAACAGCACCCCTTGTCTTTCTTTACCTCTCTTAGTTAAAAGGAATGTAACAAAATATACAAAATGTCTGGAAGTCATTAGACACCAGTATATATGTAACAAAAAAGACAGTTTAAAGTACTTTTCATTTTAACTCTTATTTTAAAAAATAACTTTATAGGAACTTTAAACCTTTATATTCTCCTTAAACCTCTGTCTCACCATTAGGAAAACACTAGAAGGTACATCCTCCAATAGTAGAACTACTGACACAAGTCTCTATCTTTCTTACCTTCCCTTCAGCTTCATGTATTTTCCCCCATTCTTCCATTACAAATGGGTCATTTACAGAGATGCAGGCTATAACTTGCACACCACGGGATTTTAGCTCTGCGGCATGACTTACATATCCAGGTAGATGTGTCTACATTAAAAGAAACAAATTATACATATATATATATAATATAAATAATAGTCCAAGTTAGAATGAAGTTTTTAAGTTTTAAATGTCCACCCTTAAAACAAAAAACTGGTGACTTTTCTGCCCTCTCTCTCTGCTCAAAGTGCTATTTATAAGATTGAGCATGTGCAGAGGAGGCAGCAGATGAAACAGTTGTCACAGCCTTGATTAACGCAATCCACCCCCCCCCCCCAAAAAAATGAAATATGTGGCAGGAAATGTGCACAAACCTCGACCTTGCAAGGTTTATATATCTGAAAGCTCTCCCCAAATGTACTTACCAGTCCTCGTTCCCTTACTGCCTTCTGCCTGTCTTCCATGCGTTTTCCGTGCATGGAAGACAAGCAGAAGGGGCTCGACTGGCATACGCTCCTGTGATTGGCTAAGGCGCAATATCTTAGCCAATCACAGGAGAGGATGCCGGTCAAGCCCCTTCTAAAGTCTAATATATTAGGTTTGGGTGATTCCCTGTGTAATGAGTAGCTGAACGATGATATTACTAAAGGGTATCTAAATTGAGACTTTTTATTTTTTTTTACTTAAAGGACATGTCCACCCCAGATCAAAAATGTATACGTATCTTCCCCACATGCACTAACAATGTTTGCGGCAAATCTGTGTGAGTTTAGCAAATCGCTATCTCATTGCATTTATTGAAACTAAAAGGCATGCCCACCCCAGACTGAAAATCTATACTTCCTTACCCAAAAAAAACCACAAACCCTGAGATCATTAGTTACTCACCCCCCCCCCGTCCCTGAAGCCAATAATACTTACATTTCTCTTCTGTGCTTCTCCGTAAGTCAGTGGCAGTACATGTATTAGATCCTGGCTTTCTCGCAGGGGAGAAATGTAAGTGTTATGGGATTCGGGGACTAAGGGAAAGTAAGTAACTACAACAATCGTGGTGTTTGGGAGGGATGTTTTATGTGGGGTGGACATGCCCTTTAAATTAATTGAATGCTATGGAGGAGTACATCGAGATGGCCATTTGCTGGGATTAAACTCACACAGATTTGCCATAAACATTGTTAGCACAGGTGTGCTGGTGCATGGCTAGCATGATTTTCTAATGGGATTTAGAAATTCACATATTTCAGTGAATGCCTCTCCATATTTTCTGTTAGGTAGGAGAGAGTACTATTGTAGTGATGGGGATTCAGTTGAATTTATATTATTAATGGACTTTAACTCTCACTGTGTACTCTTTTTAATGCAAATGACAATGAGGATTCTCCCATATTTGTAAGATTTTTCTTCTCTCACCTTGGAGCAGCCTGGAGTGAATGCCCCTGGCACACCAAACAAGACACCTTTTTTGTTACCAAAAACATCTCTTATGTTGATCTTTTTCCCTGGACCTCCTTCAAAAACCTGAATATCAGGAAGTTTGTCTCCAACCTGCAATTAGAGGACACACGGATTTAGCAAATACCAACCGCTACAAACACTAACAGGGAAGTTAAAAATATCTGACAGTTTCCCCCTTAGTAAAATGTATGGTTTTTCCCCGCAATAAAATTCTAGAATTTACAAGCTTCACTTCCTTGTAACATGGCAGTTACATGTATTAGGTTGCAATGGCTTTAGTCTGTTTAACGTATACAATTACAAGAGCTATTGTGTAACTTGGCACAATGAGTGTATTTTACAATAGTGGTAACAGCTACATATATTAGATTACCAAACACAATTACACAATTCAATTACAGGCAGACTTGTTTCAACATACTATATTTCAAAAACAATGCTATATTCAATAACTCCCAAACACTAAAAACACTGAATGCGTTCACAGAAACCTTCTTTTTACTGCAATGTTCTGCCCCATACTTTCTACCTCTTCTACCTGCTGTATGAGCTTGCACATGTGCAGAGGATGCAGAGCGACCAGTCATGGCTCTCATGGCTGTGACTGACTGCTAACCCAGGAGAGGCTTCTGAGTGCAAAGCGTGTGGCAGAACATCACAGTAAAAATGTTTTCTGTGACAGCTATCAACAGTGAAACTGTAGTAAAATTTTGATTTTAAGGTTGGACATACCCTTTAAATGGTTTTAAGTATAGTAAACTGCCACCATATGTGTATTTAGTAAAATCAGCAAAAATGTTACTAAAATATTTTTTAATCAGTCATGTAGTGCTTGATTTTACCTCCATGGGTCACAAACACTGGGATTTTAATAGAGTGATTTTCCCATGCAGAATTATCTTTTTCTAGGATGCTCATGAATGGGCTTAAAGACCCCAATCCCTTGCAAACTGGTCATGGCCTCCTCTGCTGCTGTTATGAGCAAGCAAGGCAGCAGAAGAAGGGGCTTGGGTATCAGCCATCAGCTGTTGGTCAGGATGTCAGTTCTGGCTTTGACTGATGGCTGATATTGCTGCATTAGCTGCATTGCTAAAGTGCAGACGAAGGATTGGGATCTGTAAGTCCTTTCAGGAGTGTCCTAGAAAAAAGTAAGTATAACAAAAATGGGCGTGGATGTAACATATCTGTTAAAGATACATTTTTGGGGTAGACATGCCCTTTAAATAAACAATTCCAATGGTGATGATCCATTACTGGATATCGCCCTCCCAGTATAAGCCATTAGCAATCACGGTAATGTATATTCATCCATAGTTTGGGAAGGTTTATCTACTAACTGTATTTGCAGATATCTATTTCCTGAGATACATTATGATTTTAAAGCAGTTCCTTATTAATCCCTAACATATCTTAGGTATAAAACATAAAAATTGTAATAAACAGTGACCATCAATATTTTTTACATGAAGATAATACATAGTGAGATATGATCTGCAGATTTATGTATGACTTTCCCTCTAATTAAGGAACATAATACATAGTAAGCTATTACCTGTGCTTTTATGTAACAGTAAAGCTCTCACTCACCTTTATAGACATGGTTCTTTCTAAGCAGATAACTAAACTTCCACTGCTCAGAGCCAGGAGTGGACTCCACAACCAAAGACTGTCACTTTTAACTACAAGGGGTGGGGTCACTACAAAAAACACGCCCCCAGATGGCATGTTGAAACCTGACCATTCTGTCTGTTGAGCGCATGTACAAAGAAAACTCACCCCTGAAGGCTATTGTGAAACTTTCATACAGAGTTCTCTCAAAGGATTGAGTATAAATACTGGTCGTTGCCGCATTTTATCTATGGGACAACCTGAAGGTTTCACAGTTACTGTTATTAGTAATAATATATATATAACAATACAACAGTTGTTTTGCAGCAAGTCTTTTTTTTTTAACCCTTGTGGCAAAGGGTGCGTATGTGCATGCAATTGCGCATCCGTTACCGTATCGTATGCGATCGACTTTTTTTGCACAATCGCATGAATTTCCATAACTGAAAATAGCAAAATTGCGCAATTGTGCCACAACGCACTGGAATTGCAGACGCAATAACGTGCTTGTGCTGCATTGTGTGGCCTCGCTCAGCCAGACAGACAAGTCACTGCTCTGACTCCCTTATTGGTAAAGCTGTTCTAGGCACCGCAGGATGACAAGCACCTCCCACCCTTAATGATCAATCCCAGTCATTGGGCTTTACTGGGTCTTTAATAAGGAGAGTAATAGGATGCATGACGGAACTGTCCATACATCTGTATTACTTTATATCTGCCGGTAATACACTAGCACTGTGGGTCAGCTCTGTCTAATTTCCCTATAGAACCCACAGTATCAGGATATCTGCATGAAAACCAACACGTATATTACGCCATGTTCTTTTCCTCTCTCTCATTTTCTAAAATCCATTTCCGTGAAATTTCCTTTAAATTGCCGCGAGTGAGATTGCATACGCTCCACCTAGTGTACGCAGTGAGTAGTACACGGTTTACATTTTACGACGCTCTATTTTACGTCTTTCCCCCTTTGTACGTCATATTGGGCATGCGCAGTGAGCTACAGCATAGCGACCTCCATCTAAACTTGGTAGAGTGAAGACTTTCCTCTATTAGTTAGGAACCGGTGCGTGGTCAGTCTATCGCGCAGAGGGAGACGGAAAGGATCCTTTACCCAGGAGAGAAAGCTGGTGTGATCAACACGTGGCACAATGAAATTGTTGACCCACAACATGCTACGAAGCCATGTGACTGGGGTGACCAAGGGGTTCCCTCTGCTCATCAGGGTAACTGTCCTGTATTATCTATGTAGTGAGCCTTATGTTATATGTCCTGTATTGCTGGGGGTTTAATCGGCAAAGGGCTGCAATGATTTCAAATCTGAGAGATGGAAGTCTAACCCGACATGTTGCCTGGTGTTCTGTTACCTCTCTTTCTGGTTCTTGCAGTTAGCTATTGTTAATCATAGATGTAACAGGTATCCAAGCCAATGACTGAATGCTATTCCCTTAGCTGCCTCTTCCTGAGCATGTGAAAGCTGTAAGAAGAAACGGAAACCTTTTGAGAAGAGGGAGACAAAATCCTGAGGCCTGGAGGAATGAAATCCTGTCCAAACACCGGCCCGGACAGCCCTGTCCATTGGCGCCTTTAACTCCCGCCTCCAATCGTGAACCCAGCTCTGCCTTAACTACCGTGACATTGTGGCCCCGCCAGCTCGAGGGCAGACAAAACCTGGCAACCCTGCTTGGGGGGGGGATTTACCTTCTTATAATTTTTTAATTAATAGACATCTATACTGAAAAAAGTTATTTTAAATTGGCCATAAGTGGAAACTATAATTCTTCCCAACCACCACTGTACCATTTTATGCCCCCTATTTCTTTAGATATCCAATCTAAAATATTTTAAGTTATCAGCTGTCAATCACGTGCCTTGTTGTCATAAACAATTCTTCTGTGAGCAGTTTAGCTGTATCTGGAATGGTGACAGTTTTTTGACAATTGGAATGCTGTATGTTGTGTGCAGATTTGACTGTTGTTTTCTGGGGAAAAAGTCAGGTCAGAGGGAAGGGGGCTACTGCTCTTAAGCTAAACGTGCTGGATTGGAGACATGCAGCAACACACACCTCAGGTTAAGTGCAACCAAGTATTTATAGATAAAGATGAGGGGAAAGTATACAGTTTCTGACAAAAGTCTTGTCGCCTGTGTATTTTGCATTAACTCCTGCTATTAACCTGCTTTTTAATTGATAAATTGGTGTTGGAAATAGCTCATCTGAAAAGCTAAAACCCTCCCAAATAATATTAAATGTACTGGTAAAAAAAAGTTTCACTGAAAAAAAGATTTATCATTTAATCAAGACAGAAAAGTCAAAATGTTGCAAGACGAAAGTGTAGCCGCCTATTTAAAAAATGATCTACTTTACAGCCAATCAAAAAATGTCAGCAAATGAAGTTGTGGTGCTGTGAGATCCAAATTTAATACCTTTTAGCAGGCTGTGGGACTTGGCAAATGCCACACGGTTTTCAATTGTCTTTTATTTAGTGCTTGCTTATGGGCACTGATTCGACCATTGAGGCCATTTCAAGACAGAATCCAACAAACTGTTCTGGTTGACACAGGGATTTCAGGTGAAATGGTTTGAAAATGGGCTTGCCTTGGATTTTCGAGCCAACAAACGGTTCTCTTGAGCAGTTGTCTTGCGGGGTCTGCCTGACCTGGGCTTGTCAAAAACTTCTCCAGGCTCTTCAGATCTTTTCTTTATCCTCTGAACTTGACGCTGAGAGACATTGGAGGTGTGCGCCACATCAGCAGTGGATTTGGTCTTCAGCCTCTTGATAATCAGGGTGAATCTTATGCATGTTTGCAGAGGTCTATTTGCAGTTGATGTAAAGGTCTAGTGTACTGGGGTTCTTTTTATGCACACCTGACACCTAATTGATCCATTATTAGTCACAGGTGAAGCCCATATGACAAGGCGACAACACTTGTCTTTGCAAAAATGAACTCAATGGGCTTTACCAAGCTGTGAATATTAGAATACTTTTTGTTAGTTTGATTTTACATTGAAACATTATTACAAAAGCTGTTTGGGGTAAAATGAACCATTTCTTGAAACAAAACCTGCATTAGAATTATTGTTAAGCAGCACTTCAGGTCTATTTGTACTGAACTGTAGTATCCCTTTAAAGGTTTAACATGCCCTTTAAGTGTAGTTCTCTACTTAAATCTTCACTGAATGGCAGAATCTAACAAACTGTAGCAATAATGTAATGCAAATATGTATTTGCATCTACCCCAGCTTTAATTGTATAGGACAGTTATACTGACATTATATAGTGTTTACCAAAAATGTATAATTGTGAAGGGAGGCAAATATTCCTTCCTTTCATTGTACTTTCTAGACAGTAATCCGTAATTGAAGTTTGACTTGATATTCTCAGAACTTGTTCTCCTTTGTGTGTGTGCCTGCCCATGCAAAAGAGAGTTGTGCAATAGAGAAACAGATACTATTAATCTATTTGGTAATAAGAGTAGGAAGTTGGAAAGCTACTACCTCACTTAAATATGCTTTAATATTTTCCCCTTTTGAACCCAATGCCTTCAGTGGGTCTCTTTTTTCCTCTGCTGCTATTGAGTAATGGTCATCATTTTAAAGGTGTCTATACACCTTGCCGATACCAGACAGGTTGTGGGGACCAAAAACGACCAGTAACCGCACTGGTTGTTTCAAAACCAACATTTCTGGTGGTCGTTATCAGCGTCCTCTGCTATAGTAGAGGGAGCCGATATGGTCGACCGCATTTATGGCAGGACGTCCAACTGATACCGTGTATGGGGATAGGATGGGCCCTTGTATGCGGTTACCACCACATGTGTAATTAGTTACCAGTGGGATCAGCTGGTACACATGCGATCGTAACCGTTAAAGGGACACTAAACTCCCCTAAAGCCAGAAAAATAACTATTTGCCATTCGTTTGTATGAGAACGCTTATTCTCACCTCCCCGTGAATAATATTACGCTCGGGGGACCTGGAAGTTACCTTACCGCCGCTTCACTGCAAGCCGCTCCTTCACTGACAGCCACTCTGTCCCGACCGAACGCCCTATCTTAGGCGCATGCGCGCCAATACAAAAGATAGGGTGTGCGATTGGGAGAGAACAGCTCTTCAGTGAAGGTGCGGCTGTGAGTGGACAGGTTGTAAGGTAAGTTCCAGGTCCCCCGAGCGTCCTATTATTCTTAGGGAGGTGGGAATAAGCGTTCTCACCTCCCTGTGAATAATAGAAACGAATGGCAAATAGTTATTTTTCTGGCTTTAGTGTTCCTTTAATGGCCACCTTAAAAAATGACCAATGGCTGCTTTATCTGCCTGAAACCATCTCACAACAGCGGCAGAAGAGGTGTGATTCAGCCAGCACTGGATCTTGGTCTGTAAGGGTAAGGCTGCACCACAGCGAACGGGACCGCATGCGAAACACATTAACATCTGCTTGTGCTCTGATTTTTGATAAAAGAATATTACCGGGATCGCAGCGCAATGGACACCAGCGCACCTTGTGTGGCCAGACCAGTTGCCCAACACAAGCGTGATCTGATCGCACGTTAAAACTAAATAATGTGGCCTAGCCCTTAATAACTTAAAGGGCAAGTCCAGCCCTAAAATGAAAACATACATAGAGGTAAATCAACCCCCAAAACGGTAATAGTTTGAAATCTGAACTATATAAGTCTAACCTGAAATCCTGCACAATGTCCTGTTTCTGCTTCCTGGTTCTTCCAGTTAGTAACTGTCAGTTATGGATTTGACAGTTGACATCACAGCCAATGATTGAATGCTAATCCCCTGCCTGCCTCTTCTGAGCATGCCCAGGCTCAGTAAATGCTCGGTACAGGTTTCTAAATTGCTCAGTTTCCATGAGGCATCCAGAAGCATAGCAGGCATACAGTAATGAATTCATAGGACAAAGTAAGATATATCAACATATTTTAAAGAGGCCATTCTTTCTAAACGATGTTCTTATGAGGGTGGAGTTGTCCTTTAAATGATAATTATGCTGTAAAATCAAAGTTTAGATGGAAGCTGCAGCTTGAAAAAAACCTGTTGTCATTGTTTTTTTTCTTCTTCCTATACCCCTCTAGAGCATACCTTTGAAGCTTGCAAGTTGCTGACATCTTGCTTGTGCCTAGCTGAAGACTTAGCTCCAACCCTCTGAGATTTGTAGTTTCCTCCTGCTTTCTTCAGCCTTTTAGTCCCATGCGCACGGGTGTAACAGGCCTTACCATTACCAACACGATCATCTGCCAAACTGATGCAAACTTGTGCATCGATCGCACGCATGTATGAGACTTAAGGCTGGTTACACACAATATAATTATCACATCATGCTGAAGTAACCCGAAAGTTAGTCTGTCTGCAAAAATTGTTGAGGCTTTGGTTGCCATTTGTTGTACTAAAAGTTGGATGGCTGTGTTACATAGTAACATAGTAATTGAGGTTGAATAAAGACATCAAGTCCAACCTATTCACCCTCTTTTTTTTTTTTTTTTTTATTTACTTTTTTTTAACCCTACCTAACAGTTTATCCAGAGGAAGGCAAAAAAAAAAACCAGCAACAGGGGGAAAAAATTCCTTCCTGACTCCAAACGGCAATTGGAAAGTATCCCTGGATCAACCAGATCTATATGTATTAATACCAGTAATTCTCAATATTTTTTAGTTTTAGAAATTTATCCAGGCCTTTTTTAAAGCTATTTAATGAACTTTCCATTACCACATCTACTGGAAGACAGTTCCACAGTTTCACCATTCTCACTGTGAAGAAACCTTTCCTAACCTGAAGATGAAACTTCTTTTCTTCCAACCTTAAGTCCTTTGATATGACCTATTAGTAAACAATGCACCAGAGAGTTCATTGTATGGGCCATTAATGTATTTGTATAAGGTTATCATATCCCCGTGCAAACGTCGCTTCTCCAATGTAAACAGCCCTAACTTGTCTTATCTGCCTGTATAGTCAAGTCCCTCCATTCCCCTTATTAATTTAGTTGCCATTCTCTGAACTGCTTCCATTTCCAAGATGTCCCTTTTGTATATGGGTTTCCAAAACTGTACTGCATATTCCAAATGAGGCCTTACCAGTGCCTGGTAAAGAGGGAGAATAATATCTTTCTCTCTTGAATCTATTCCCCTCTTTATACAAGACAATATCTTGCTATCTCTAGCCGTTGCTACCTGGCATTGTTTGCTACAGCTAAGTCTGTTATCTACCAGAACCCCCAAATCTTTTTCCATTACAGATGCACTTAACACAGTTATTTATGGTGTCGTTGGCACAGGGATTATTAAATCCTAAATGCATCACCTTACATTTATCAACATTAAATCTCATCTGCCATTCTGATGCCCATGTTGCTAATCTATCTAGGTCTGCTTGCAACACTTGCACATCATTTGCAACACTTGCACATCATTTGAAGTTTCCAAAGCTCTGCATAATTTAGTGTCATCAGCAAACACAGAGATCCTGCTCTCAATGCCCCCTTCTAAGTCATTTATAAACAGATTAAACAGAAGCGGCCCCAGTACAGATCCCTGAGGCACGCTGCTTATAACTTTAGCCCACATAGATGTAGCTCCATTTACCACCACTCTCTGCTTGCGATCCAATAACCAATTTTCTATCCATGCACAATTTTTTTCTTTAAGGCCCACAGTCCTTAGTTTATACGTTAGTCACCTATTTGGCACAGTATCAAAAGCTTTCACAAAATCCAAGTATACCACATCCACTGCTGTGCCTGAATCCAAATTCTTACTCACTTCTTCATAAAAACCAATTAAATTTGTCTGGCGTGATCTATTTCTCATAAATCCATGCTGACTACTACTAATAAGATGAGCTCTGGAGACAAAGTCAAGGATATGATCCTGTAACAAAGTTTCCATCACCTTCCCTACCACTGATGTTGCAGGTCTATAGTTACCAGGGTGTGAACGACTACCTTTTTTGAATATTGGTATTACATTGGCTTTTTTCCAATCCAGCGGCACATCCCCAGACCAAAGTGAATCTGAAAAGATAAGAAACAGTGTTTTAGATAGAACTGAACTAAGCTCTTTTAAAATCCGAGGGTGTATTCGATCCGGTCCTGGGGCTTTATTGATATTAACTTTGTCTAATTGTTTCCGTACCATATCCTCCTTCAGCCAATGTGAACACTGAAAACCGATTTAAAAGGTTTAGCAGATTAGCCTTTTTGCATCCTCTACAACCATCTCAGCCCCGTTATTTAATGGTCCCACATTCTCAGTCCTCATCTTTTTACCATTTATATACTTAAACATTTTGGGGGGGGTAGATTCCCTTACCTTCTCTGCAGCTGCAGGTCCTGCACACAGCAGAGAAGAGGAGGGACTTCCTGTCTCCCTCACACACTGAGGGAGTCTGAGGCTGTGCTCACCAGCGGCACTGTGCAGGAGAAGCCTTAGGAATGTCACATGTCAGCCTCCCACCCATTAACTTTCTGGTCAGTCATTTCTTTATGTCTTGGGCTGTGGAGCACGTAGAGAGGTGGTTGATGGCTTGTTTTAAAGGTAGGAGTCTGGCATTTAATTTAAACCCAACGTGTTCAGAGACCACAGTTCCCCTTTAAAGCTATTAGTTCTAGTTCCCCAGTTTTTCCAGCCAGACTTCTTGCATTTGTAAACATACGGTACATTTTAGATTATCAATTGATTTACTTCCATACTTGGTTGTACATGCCTCCTTATCCTCTATGCTCCCCCTTCTCCTCCCTCTGTTGTGTTATTAGCCCCCCGATCCCTAACTTCTCTTATCTACCCCTGTGTAGTTCAACATACCCTGCCCCCCCCATTCCTAGTTTAAAATCTCCAACCCCCTAGCCATCTTCTGTTGTTGGTTTCTCTGTAGCTCTACTATGCAACACCAATTGCCTGCCATGTACAATGCTGTTTTGAGTTCTTACTCTGGGCAGTTTTGATAATACCTCTGCCACAAAGCATTCATGCCTTGCATTTAGGAAGTCCACAACCCCTTGCTGTTATATGTTGATAGGGACACCCTTTGTTGTTAGATGTGCTGTTTATTTAACTCTGCAGAAATGAATTTCAAAGGCATGCAATGCTTTTGTGACTGTGCTATTTGGGGTCTACAGATTCATTATTTTGTGCGGATGCAAATCCGCAAATATTTAAACATGCTATTAATCTGTACCAACCAATAATATGTTAATTTTTACTGGATTACTGCAGTTAGATAATATTGGTTCCTGCGGATTAATAGTACAGGCAAACATGTGTAGCTTTAAGTGAATCAATCCCTAGTGTTTAACAATTATAAATATACCCCTTCATAACCTTTTATATAGACAAATATTAAATAAGCATTTACCTTTTGACCTAAAACCATCTGATTTTTGTTACAGGCTGATGAGGTCAAGCTGAGCAATGTAGATTTTAATCAGGATTTTGTAGCTCGTATGATACCTAAACTCGAGTGGGGGGCTCTTGTGGAGGCTGCAGATAGTGTAAGTACTGAGAATCTCAATGCAAATCCATATACAGGAAGTGTATGTTTTTTATATGTGATCTTCCAATGTTTTGTTTTCTGCTGTAGCTTGGACATGCCTCAGATTTACCACGGGAGTTGGAGACAGGCTACGAAAACAATGAAGAATTCCTGAGAAAGGTCCATCATGCATTATTGGAGGTATATTTACTATTTCTAGGATGCTAAAAAGGTTAATAGTGTGCAGATATTAAGGGGTAGTAATTGTAGACATTTGTATCATTTTTTTTTTGTCTGGAACTGGAGAAGGTCAGTTTAGTTGCATATTAACTCTTATTGGCTAACTAAGTAAATTAGAAATTGCCAGCTTTAAAGAATGACAGCTTGCAATCTTATTTGCATAATTACATGCTAAAGTTGGCCATACGCACTAACGGCAATGGGTAAATCTCGTCGGGGAACGACGGCATTTACCTATAATCATCAGTGTGTAGGGCCTGTTCCCAACCGATTGTAGTCAGAACTCCGGTCAGGAATGACTGAAAATTTCTGTTGGTCGGTATCGGCTCCCTTTACTTTAAGTAGAGGGAGCTGATTCAATTGTACTGTGTATGGGGATTGGTCGGGTCCATGTGTCCAATGTGATCTGTCTGCACACATGCTGTGAAAATCACATGTGTATGGCCACCTTAAATGTTGTTACAGGGATAGTAGACTGGGTTTTTCCATCCTGTGGCCCTTAGATGTTTAAAAACTACAATAACCAGCATTCTATTCAGAGTTATCTAAGCAGTCTAAAGCAGGGTTAGAATTTTTTTTGACTAGGAGCCAGTTGGTAAACTCTAGATGCCAATTTACTTTTTATATGTAGCCAGTTCCTTAGACAATACAAAACCTTAACAGCCAGGTGTCAATTTTCGGTACATTGCCTTAAGTGGCTCCTGTGACTTGTATCATTGCCATTTGAGTCCTTCTTCCTATCTTCTAGGTAGAAGTCATTGAAGGGGCCTTAAAGTGCCCAGAATCTGGCACAGAATTTCGCATCACCAGAGGAATCCCCAATATGCTAATTAATGAAGAAGAACCCTAACATACTGGACCTTTTATGCTTTGTGTAAATATACAATTTGTTACGAAGATTTCATGGTTTCATTAAATATTCTTTTTGACTGTATTTACTTCTCTCTTGTTAAGAGGGCTGTACTCACAAGCCCATGGTTTGCTACTTCCTGTAAATAAATAGAAACAACATGAAATCTCCCTGATCTTTATTGCAGTCCAGGCTCCACTGAGCCATATCTTAATAAAATGATCTATGTATATTTATAGGCAATAAGGTATATTACATATGCACATTATTCTATAGTAATATATACAGGTGGCAATGGGAAGGGCTGTTTCAATGACAAACAGACAGTGATAAATGTAGAAACAACCACAGAAAGAAACAAGGTTTAAGGAAAATATACAGACAGAAGTAATAATTAAAGCTACATTGACAACACGTAGAGCAGAAAAGACCATTATAAGGGCTGTTAGGGTTTCCCTCCAGTTAATAGGTGTACATTGTTGCATTTCTGATCTATGCAGGTAATCATGTGCCACAATGTAAATTAATGCATTTGACAACCTATCGATAAACCTTATAAATAAATGCAGTTTACAATCTTCAGGGACCTAAAGTAGAACTCATCTTACTAGATAACCAATCAGAATTTAGCATCGTTCACACGTCAGATAGGACAAACGACGGTCAAGCGAGTGCACATGCTTGATAAACGTCTGTTTCAGCTGATAATCACGAGTGTGTATGCGTTCGCTCGGGCATCTTTCACCAATCTGACAGGGCGGATGAATAAATGACACACGAGCAAGCACATGCGTGACTATCAGCAGAAATTGCCTTTTGGAGGTTGTGCATCTTCCTATAAGACGGGTCTACTACCTGTCAGTAGTTTCTTTAAAACTGCTTTGAATACAATGCTTGAAAGGTTTACCTTTTATATCAATATCTGGCACAGGAATTCCTATATGGGTAATAATGATACTTTTTATGTGCAAATATAGAAGGGAGGGATCAGGCAAACTTTTAATATGCTGTTATTCTAAATAAAGGATTGTTTCGTATAAACATTCCTGTCTATTGGCGCATCGGGCGATTCATAATCAGATTCCGATGAAATATGATTGAGAATTTGTGACCAAAGTCGCATATGTATGGGCAGTTTCTTTTGCTTAAGGGGGAAAAAATAATCTCATGCTTTTTTTGATCTACAGGATAGGATCAGTAGGCAATGTAATAATAATAATGACAATGTGGTCTCTGTTGCAGTTTGGTTTCTGGGTGTCTAGTAAATCTAGTAGTCATTGTTTACATAACTTACAAAAATGAGGTACAGTGTAGTTAATCTCTATTCACAGAAAACATGGGGATGAATAGTGCAGGGATTGACTGTAGGGACATATTTATAAAACAATACATTTTTGCCCATAATGCACTACAGCAGATACCTCAGCCACTATTCTATGTGGATTGGAATATGAGCCATTTCTAAGGATTACTCAAGATAAACCGCACTTCACTAACTGAATACTGTCCATTATTTTGGCTGTTAATCCATCAACATTTATGGGACTCCAACACTGATGGTACACTGGCCAAATATACCATACCAAATATGCAGCCTAATACATAACAACATTATTTACAAAGAAACCTAAACAAGGAATGAGTGTTCTGCATACATTGCCACTTCTATCATTACGGGGGCAAATTGAACATAAAAAAAAAAAAAATTACTAGAATGTGTGTTACATTAAACAGCCTGTACATGAACCACAGCAGTCCATATCAAGCATTTACAGTTGAAGGGGTCTATGGCTCGGATTTGATTGGGTACGAAGCTTATGTGATCTACAGTAGATAACATTGATAAAAATGCCCTTTTTTTCTCTTCAGTTCCTTTTATTATGGCTTATTACTGAACACAGCCACATTTGTTCAGAGTAGTGTTCTATTTATCCTGTGTAGTCAAGCCCACCTTTATCGTGGCATGTCCTTCTTTAGCACAGTCCATTTTAATCCTTTTAAAGGAGCTTGTGCACCTCTTAGTTTTGGTAAACCACCCTTTACACAGGTTTTCAGTTCAATACTGGGATGAGTTCAATACGGATTATTGTTATTCCATCATTGCCTCTAGCATTTCCAAAAATAGCTTGTGCATGGGAACAGTGCCCTCCTCTCTCAGGGCATGAAAATGCTGGAGAACACGACCGGCTGTCTGACGTAGAAGGGGGAGCGTTAGAAGAAGTTTTCCATCCCTGCAGGGCTCCTCCGGGTGATGATTTGATTCATATTCACTGAGAGCTTCTTGTAGGGCATCACGAAGACGGACAACTGCATCTGGGTCCTCAATGTGAACAGAGTCTGCAGGAAGTAACATATATTTTCATATCACATTGTAAGCCAAACAGACACATTGCCTAAAGAGATATATGGAGAAAGGCACAATATAGCAATTCTGCCTCAGTCACCCAACACAGATCCGAATTTTAATACTAAAATAATACTGCCAGTAAGGGTCCCCAAGTAAGGAAAATATAAATACTGCAGCTTCATCAACATGAAAGAATTTGACACACATCAGCCAGCATTCCCTAAAGGCTATATAATGTGCACTGCATAAATATGGCATAAACAGGAAATGCAAGCCACACACAAAAAAAAGACCAATAAATGACTTGTTTTACCTGTTAACAGGCAACTAAAGTAAAAATTGTAAATCCACCCCAAAAAATGTTTTGTTCCCTTTTTCACAAAAGCTTCATAATAAAGTAATTTTCTAAAAAATCTGTATCACACCAACCAAATTTCTAGGAAATAAAAACAGGACAATTCCCATTTACTCACATGTTTTATGGAATATGTCTAAAATATATATTACCTTACCTGAGTTAGTCAAGGTAAGAGCTTTCAACATAACATACTCCTCCCTTTCCATACGCAGCACTCGATACTTTCGAACCAGGTGCAGGATGCAGGAACAGAGGTCAGTGAGACGGGCAGAGCGAGAAGATTCCTCATCCAGCACAAAATCTTCAGCAAACACAACTTCATCTTCATATGGAAGTGAGCGAAAGACAACCCCAAGCAGTAAGACCTCCATCCAGACACTCTGTAACAGACTCATCTGGTCTGACAGAGAGAGGGAAGAGAAACCTAATGCAAAACAATAGGCATTTTTTCAGTTGATTCTTGAATCAATACAGCACAATTATTCAGTCTTGTCTGCACTGTGTACAGCCCTGCCTATTATTTATATGTTTTGGCCTTTATTTATGTGTCTCCTTGTAACTTTAAATTGGATCATTCTAAATAGCCACCAATTACCAACTTACAGAGTTTAAAAGTTAACTAAAACAAAAATACATTAGAAATATGCTACATAACACTTCATTTAATTTTTGTTTTCATTTAGTAGTTTGCAAGAATTATTAGCAGTAGACAGATGAAATAAATCAAGTGTTTAAAGGAGAAAGACCATATTCAATAATATTTTGTGGGCCACACTAGCCCTATAGTCCTTGGGGGTATCATTGCACTGTGTAGTTTATAGAAAGTGCCACTGCATAGCAAATAGCTCTAGTTTAGCAGGATAATGAAAACAAAATCTGCAGTTTTGAAACCAGAAAATAAAGTTATTTGGTAAAGACGGTCTGGGGATTTTCATTAGAATTTTATTCTAGAAAGAAGAACATTCAGGGCACAGATACCTGGGATGTTTTTAGCCCAGCTTATGATGATGACGATTTCTCGGTCAGCAAGGTCACACAAAGTGCTCATAGATTTCAAGTAGCCATCAGGAAGTGCTGGGTCAGGCATGGCAAACAGTTTGTCTGGTTCTGCAACCAGCAGGTGTGACACAACCGCATTCACCGGAGCTGGGAGAAGTGGAAATGAAAGCAGAAAGAATAAGGATGCTGCCAGGTAAATACTCTAATTTATTAAAGGTTAGACTAAAAACAAAAAAGAAGCACATCCCTAGCCAAGGAATGATATA
The DNA here is from genome assembly GCA_019447015.1 of Hymenochirus boettgeri. Lineage (NCBI taxonomy): Eukaryota > Metazoa > Chordata > Amphibia > Anura > Pipidae > Hymenochirus > Hymenochirus boettgeri. The sequence continues at coordinate 52,305,179 of CM033472.1, forward strand.
CTATATAACTGAGACTGCCACCCAGTGGACAAATGGGATATGCCAATCGAACAATAAGTCCAAATAAAACAAATACAAAATTCAACCCATGTACCAAATGCATTAAAATGTGCGTCGGGCATAAAGGGTTAAAAAATAAGACAAGCTGTTAATAGTTTTAATACATCCATAGTAATAATCCTATATATATATATATTTGAACCTTTTCACTAACATTCTCACTAATACATTTTGGAGCAAGAGAATTGTATCCAGTATATGAAACACTGTATTGTATGAACCTTGACAAACCTACCACTCAATTTTTATACCCTTGCCTCAAATTGGGATGTATCCAGTACAATATTCTGTACTTCGTTTCATGTGTATTGTGTTTTATTTTAGATACGTATGCTTTAAATCAGGGGTCCTCAAACTTTTTTTAATATTGGGCCAGTGAACGATCTCTTGGACTGTTGGGGGGCCAGACTTTTCTGTGTTTGTCATAGGCACATGTGGGCATTTCAATATACGTACAAGTAACTTAATGGCACTAGTAATTTCTTTTTTAAAAAAATTCAGTCTGGACTTATTTAAATTGCAAATTGCCTGTCTTAATGGCGCTGCTCCGCTACCCGCTCTTCCCGTCAGCATGGTGAGTAACCCTTGCGTAAGCCCCCTGTGTAAACCCCGTAGGCCTCCGCTCGTCACGCCCCCCTACCAGCTGACACAGTTTATACGGGACGCAGCACCACTCGTGGCCGAAGCAGGGACAGGAGCAGGGGCCGGGTGAATTACCTAGGAGGGCTGTATCTGGCCCCAGGGCCGTAGTTTGAGGACCCCTGCTTTAAATCCACTAGGTGGCGCCCACAAAACAGGCTTTATATTCTGTACATTCTTGCATGGTTCGCTACTAGGTCCATAGTCCTTGCAAAGTTTTACACATGTTCAAATGCACCTCAAATCTGGCAAAATTACATTAAATAATGTAATAATTTATCTAAATAAAGGGGCAAAGTCTAGTATTCAGTAGTATTGTTTGCTCAATTCTTTTGCTGTCTCGATCAATTAAAAGATAAAATGGGATGTATTTATGAAGATGCACACAATTTTGTTATTCATAAAATCACATTATGGCAGGGACTGAATGCAGATCTTTATATCTGTCTAAACTTTCTATTCAGGCACTGGGCTAAACAACTTTTAGTTTTTCATTTAAAACCACAGCCTGGTTGCTAGGGCAGGCTGACCCATGCAACATAATGTAAATGCCAAACTGGAGGAAGAGGAAAAACGATGTTGTTCAAAAGCGCCATCCAATTAAATGATATAAAATGGAACTTTACTTGACAGTCCAATGTACAAAAGAGAAATGAAGCAAAATGTTTAGTTCATTTTGGAAGCTTACTTTGCTTCTTGACCACAGGTGCTGTGCCTTGCTGCATCTGCCCTCCAGGAGTGTACTGGAGAATCTCTCCTTCTGGCCTTCTTTTGTATTTCTGACGCCCACCTCGGACCCGGTCCAAACGCACCCCTGCAGGAAAGGAAAAAGGGTTTTAATGACTGAATGAACCATTGGAAGGACCAAACACTATAGCTGCAATGTATGCATTGCAAAATTATAAAATAACAGTTTATATAGATTTGAAAGCAATGAAAATAAGATTGAGATGACAAAAAATGTAACAAAAATTAGTTTGCTGAGCATAAAGTTGTGTACACGTCTGATGTTTCAGCACAGTCAGCCACCGCAACTCAAATTTCAGTTGAATGGTCTGAAATATCAAAAGAAATTTTCCCCTGCAATGGACTGATTTTATTTAAAGGTTCGTCCAAAGTGGGCGCAGGTTATCAGAAAGGCCGGCAAATTTCAGGAGATCCATTCAAGACTGCACAATCGTTGTGATGAAAACTGTGATGAAACAGTCGATTGGGTCTAAATATTGGCCGATGTGTACCCAGCCTTAGAAACATAAATGATAATCTATATATCTGGACCAAAGAGATTATAACTCCAGACAGAGAGAGTATAGTATTTGAGGTTGAATAAAGTCATACGCCCATCTAGTCTAACCTACTCAGCAATAACCAAGTTTTCTGCCTTAAAGTTAATCCAGAGGAAGGCAAAAAAAAAAGTATGAAGGGGAAAAAACTTCCTTCACATCTAGCTTTCTGTTGAAACTATCAAATGAACCTGCCATCACAACTTCCCATGGAAGACAGTTCCACAGTTTAACAGTTTTTACAGTGAAAAAAACCTTTCCCAACTTGAAACCTAAACCTTTTTTCTTTTTCAAGTCTTAGGGGGTGTCCACGTGTACTCTGACATGCTCTATTGGTGAAAAATGCCCCAGATAGTTTATTGTATATGGCCCATTTATGTATTTATACACGGTAATCATATCCCCACGGAAGCACCTTTCTTGTGTGTATAATTTCCAATCCAATCTGTCTTCATATTTAAGCTCCCCCAGTCCCCTTATTAATTTAGATGCCAAAGATGCACAGATTTAAACCTATATATTTACAGACAGAAAGGCATCTCCTATACAAACCACTCACTCACACTGTTTCCTCCCGCCTTACATCTTTTTCTCTTCTGGCTCCCATCTTCTGGAACTCTATTCCTCACTCTCTACATCAAGTAACTTTAAGTCTAACATCACATCCTACCTCTCGGAGTACCGGCACAGTATATGATTGTAATTGGCACAAGTTCTCACAATGGCTTTGCTACCATTCCTTATCTATCTGTATGTTACTCAACTAACTAGATTGTAAGCTCTGCAGGTCTGGGACCACTTTACTCATGCTGCATGGTTCAAGCACTTGTATAGTTACTGATGCACAAACTTATTCTATGTATTTATATTTTTTGCCCTCTTGCATGACTTTTTGTATTATATTATTTATATATTGTACAGTGCAATTGTAAGAAGAGAGCTGGAAGGACAGCTAGTAACTCTTATCTTAAGGACATTTAAAGCTTAAAATAAGAGAGACCAAACATAAGACAACAGGTCTGCATGTTGAGTTGCTGCTTTAATATTGTTTTTTAAGTTTAATCTACTTAAAGTTACAGCCTACCAAAACTTTCCCGTGGAGTTCGGTGACACCTTCTGCCATAGCTAGGTAACATCTTTGACTGCTGCTGCCTTATGGTTAGGTTTACTAGTTTACAAATCTTTCCAAGTGTTGTTGCCTATTCTGATTACATTGGCAGCAGGAAATGGAGGGACATCAAACAGAGCTGAATGATGTCAGCTTCTCTTGGAGAAACTCTGTGGGGGGTCTATAAAACTTAAACATTTGGTAAGGACAGTCACACGGGTCTATATTTTGGCCCGACGCCCATCCAGTCTGATATTTTGGTTATAATAAGTAGGTGATAAGGATTAACCCTGATATCTTTACATTAATTGACAGATTACTGTTTAATATCGGTCAATCAGAATATAGAGTAAAGTTGTTCCTTGTGCACCAGACCTTCTAGATTGCTGCCCTATTTTTTGGTAACATTCATTTTTTCATTATAATTCTCCCTTTGAAATCCTTTATCCTTTGAAAGAACTCTCTGCTACTGATCCAGCTAACTGACCAGCTTGTAAGGTGATGTTACCAGAAAAACTGGGAAAGGAATTCAGGGCACACATGGTATTCTACATTGACAAGGCCAGTTCAACAGAATGATGGGGCGAAGGCAAATGTGAAATATAAGACACTGTAGAATATGTCAATACAGATTGGGGGAAAGCTCTGCAATGATACATTATCACATAATGTGGTTATCTGTATTATTTTATTTATGTTTCTAAAGGAAAGCACAGCTTATTAAACACTTAGCTGGCTGTAAATTTATATAAGATTGAACAAGTGTCTGATTACACATGAAAAGAGCAACTGCAAACACATTCTGGACACATTCTATACAGACCTAGGTCATGGCAGAAAAATCTGATCTACCGGTACTCCCTGCCCCCAGGCATAAACATAGGGTAGCAAATCACATGTGGCCCCATGAGACTGTGAGTAAATATGATTGGTGACAAAACCTAATACTAATTGCATAATAATTTATCCAATCAGATAAATAATAAAATGTGGCAAAAGGACAAATAACTACAACAGAGACCAAAACCAGGGTTCAGAATTATCAAAAGATTAAGAAAAAAAAAGGAGGAGACAAAATGTTCTGTCAATAGAAAGCACACAGGGCTTCTCCAACCTGGACTGTAAATGTTATAGAAGCACATTTTCCAAAATTATAAGAAGCACAAAGAGCCTTGCATTTAATGTAATGGGCTGATGATAAATGAGTTATGACTTGATTTTGAAAAAGCTATAAATAAAAATTGCTGTGCTACCCATCATGCACTACAAACAGCTGCTACTGGAGGCACAAACCTTGTTGCTGATAAGGACACACAATATATTCACTGAAGCACTTTAGTTCTTTAAATAGATAACAATGTCCCTTCATAAGAACACATTACACATTCTCTGCGGTAATCCGCTTTAAAGGACAATTATACTCACTTATTCCCCGATCCATAGCTGCATAGTACCCAGGGTGAGGACCTAAAATCGCTAAGTCCTCTCACTGGGTACTTTCTCTAACTCCTGCACTACTTCCTGAAAATCTGCTTCGGCAATCCGCTCGGTCCCTCCTCTCTTCCACTGTCAGTGACAGTAGCAGTGCAGCCAATTGGAAGGCATGCCTCCTTGCAAAGCATGTCTACCTATTGGCTGCAATCATGATCTGTCACTGAAGCAGGAAGAGCAGAGAAATGGAGCTAACGCCGAAGCAGATTTTCAGTAAGTATTGCAGGAGTTAGGGAAAGTACCCAGGGTGGGGACTTAGCAATTTTAGGTCCTCACCCTGGGTACTATGCGGCCATGGAGGAAGAGGAGCAAGGGGGAGGTGAGTATAATTATCCTTTAATTTGTGCACTGTATTCTATATGCTTGTGAAGGAAAGAAAAGAACACGAATACCAACAGTGAAGGGGAAAAGCAAGACAGGAGGAAGAACATGGTCATCCCATATGTAGCAGGGGTCTCCGAGAAATTAAGAAGAATTTTCAAAAAACATCGTATCCCTGTCTGCTTTAAACCAAACAACACACTGAGGCAGCAATTGGTACATCCGAAAGACCCAATACCTAAACACAAGAAAAGCGACATCATATATGCAGTGCAGTGCAGTGAAGAATGCTCTGATTTGTATGTGGGGGAGACCAAACAGCAACTGCATCAACGTATGGCCCAGCACAGAAGAGCCAATTCCTTGGGTCAGGACTCAGCCGTGTATCTGCATCTGAAGGATAAAGGACATACCTTTGAAGATTGTAATGTTAACATACTGGCGAAGGAACGGGACTGGTTCAAGAGAGGTGTTAAGGAGGCCATTTATGTGAAAATAAAGAAACCAAGCCTAAATAGAGGTGGGGGGGTTCGACACCATCTGTCTGCCATGTACAATGCTGTTTTGACACCTTACTCTGGGCGTTCCTATAACACCTCTTAGCCACTATCCAATCACACCCTTAACACCTGGCTGTGATATGCTAATTGGGATTTTCCAGGGTACATAATTGCCACAGATTCTTGTACAAGTCATTCTGAATTGAGAAAGCCAGTCGGATGACTAGCGAAACGTCTTCAAGAACTACATTTCAAGTCCAGTTGATCTAATTGAATACAACAGATATACTGTATTCTATAGTGCAACACACATCCAGAGGAGAGGAATTCATGTTCACAGCTACAGTTGGAAGTTGATAGATAGTCCAGGATACATTTTAAGTAAATTGGACATATTTAGACAATTGGCATTAACAAATATTTAATAATCTAGGAGGTGTTGGGGGTTTAGCCACCTAATGTTAAATTTATGCTGGATCATTATTGCTTCCTTTTCTAGAGGCAAATAACATCTCCCTGTGTAGCCATATCAAACGGTCACTGTGTAAAAAGACATACAGAACAATCCTTTACAAATAGACGCAAATTTACAATTGGATTCCAATGGAAACAACAAGGCAATTGAAATATCAAGCAAGGCAAGTATGCACGGATAATTGTTATCTGAAAGATCACAGCCAGACCTGGTGTTTCAAACTCAAATTCAAAAAAAAAAAAAAAAAGATTAAGGGCCCAACTAGGCCGTGCGATAAAGTGAAATCGCAATGTTGCACGATTCATGTGCGCTGCCTTGCCCGTGCATTGTAATTCCTTTAATGTAACCCTATCGCAGCAAATTCGATACACACCAAAAATGGTGCAAATATTGTATAGTGTATAGTGTGTACCCAGTCTTAAGCCCCGTACACAAATGCGACCACGGGCCCAACCTGCAACGTTAGTCGGCCGTCCGTTCGTTAGCGTGCAGGATCGCACATGTGTACCCAGCTTTAAGGTTTTCTGTATTCCCCATATAACAGCAGGTGTAATAAGAATGGAAAATACTAAATATGCAGAAAAGAAAATGTAATTCACTGAAAAACATGAGCAGCTTTTTAGTAACTGCTTGAGTCTGAATAGAAATGTAAAAGCTCACCTTCCTTCAGCATGCCTACACGGAGGCATTTTGTAAAGCGACAAGCCTGGCACGCCTTTCTGCGGCGCTTGGTTATTTCACATTCATTGCTGGCTGGGCAGCTGTACTCTATATTGCCTGAGATAGAAATGGAAAAAGGAAGTTACATCAGATCCAACAATTAATCCAAAAAACACATTATTTACAACAAAAAAAAAAGGCCTCACACAGATGTAAGATTCTGTCGGCTGAAGCTTTCAAAGACTGCCTAGGTGTGTGGCAGGTCCTGTTGGAGTCATTTGCCAGCTTTTTGTCCGTTTTGTATTTGTTTATATGTGGGAAATAATATGTTGCTATTACTATCTATGGAAATTAGCTAGTATAAATACAAACATAGTAAGAATGTACACAATCTGTGACTTTCAAGGCAGAAATAAATAGAATGTAAAGCATGTTTATGTTTGAATCCCTGAAACTAGACACAATACTGTTAATAAAATTGGGCATGTATGTGGCGAAAAATCATCCAAACTCAGCCGTGACCTAATATTTTTCAATCCCTATACAGTGTCATAGAGAGACGATAGTGGCTGCTGGCCAACCAGAATAATCTTGCTGTGCAAAGTATAGGGATAATGAATTAGGAATGTGTGTAGCCTTGTTTTGTAACTTTGACAGACAGCTTCTAATGTCATCTGCTATAAATCAGTAATGTGTGTACCCACAGAAGTAACACATAGCAACTAGTCACAATTATACCTTGATTACTCCTACTGCAAATGGCATACGTAAGTAAAAAGTGCTGATTAGTTGCCATGTCCACTACAGTGGTAAAATCTATATAAAATCTATAGGCTTAAACACATGTTTAATTAGCAGCCCAGAAGTTGCAGTTTGAAGCTTTTTGTGAACATTACAGAACAAAAGTGATTACTCTCACCTTTATGGAAAGACTTCAATGACTACCTATAAAGCCATAGAGTACAATAAATCAGGAGCATAAGAGAACTAAAATCAGATAATTGAGAGGAAGGAATAAATCAGGGGAAACACATAACAAAATCTTGACATCTTGCAGATTGACTGTCTGTCATTTTCTAAGGACCCCTATACACACAGTCCTGAGCATTTTGCCTATGTAAAGCGATGAGAGACGACTTGGGACTGCAGATTTCCCTCAGTATTGTCAGTTCTTGTTCGTGTGTGTGTACCCACCTTACGCTATAATAGATCAAGAGATGTCCCTGTGGGTGCCTATTTTTCAGCATGAAAGACCTAAAAGTTGCAGTGCTGACCCTCTTTTGCCACCTCCATCAGAAGTGTGTTTGGACTTTTTTTTTTTACTTTATGCTAGTTATAGTGGTTATCATCTGTAAAGTCTTATTTATAACAGCTAGTACCAGGCATAGGGGATAGAGATAACATCAGTACAGTGTTGGTATTTCTTTGTTATTTTGTGTATATTTGCCAGAAGAAAGAAGCATACTTCCAAATCTTGCATTTTTAATTATTTTATTAGCCAATAAAAGGTATTACTTTAATTCCAAGATGTCTTTGACTTTTATCAAAGGCTAAAGTCTTGTTACCATGTGCGATTCATGCACCCAACATGTGACGAATAACCAGCCAACGAACAGCCGTTCTGGCATATAATCACATGGGTGTGGTAGATCGGTTGGCCATTGTTTGTTGAGCCACTAGGTCAGACCATCAACGATGCCCTGACTGAAGGGCCAAAAACGTGCGACTGGCACCCAAAACAGTTGTCCATCTGCCTTTCATTTGCCCTGTGTAAGCTGCGTAATAGCTTAGTTCACCTTTATTGAATATAATGTATAATGTATGAAAATATGTATGTATAAATGTAAAAGTATGTTCAAACATATATTATTCTTTAAATATGCGAGTATCACTCTTTTTCTCACCCTGAATAGTGCGCTTGAAGAAGGCCTTGCATGCCTCACATGAGGCTACCCCATAGTGATATCCTGATGCCACATCTCCACATACTAGGCACAAGCGCTTGGGAATTGAGTTCAAGACATATTTTCCGCGACCAGGAGTATCATCCGGCTCCTCATCGCCTCCCCGGCAGCATCGTGGTCCTGGGGGATCTGGTCCATGCCCACTGCTGTCACTGGAGCCACTAGGACTCCGGCGTCCAATGCTCTCTGGTGTCCCTGGCTCAGCCTTGATGCACAGATCAGGACGTCTGTCACGGGAAGACATATTGTACAATGGTTCTGCAAGAGAAAGGAACAAATAATAGAATAAGTGCAGATAACTAAACAAAAATATCTTCCTTGTCCTTCCACAGTATAAGGTCAATTCTTTCCATTAAAAACCAAGCTTTTAGAGACAATAAGGAGACAAAGGAGGAGACTGCATACTGAAAACAATTCAAGAGTGCATTTTATTATTATTATATAAACAAGTCACCCTTTTCATATTAGCTATGGTTTAGATACAGGTATTCTATTTAGTACTTTGTTGCTTATTTATAGTATTCAAAAGTTCAAAAACTATTGGTGAAAATACAACTATGAATAAGGGTCAAATTCAGTAAAAAGTTCAGAAGGTTCTGCAAATTGATAGCACAGGCATACATTTGTACCTTTTATTTCATTAGACCCTTATTCTAAGTTGAATATTCACCATTGGTTTTTCAACTTTTGGATTCAATAAACAAGCAACTAAAGTACTAAATAGAATCTCTGTCTCTACACCATAGCTAACATGGAAATGATTTCTTATTAATAGGTCATGGTAAGAAATATCTGTAGTTTACCAATTTATGTACACTTTCACATTTACACACTTAGGGTTGGGGTGTGTGTTGCGGTGTGTTTTCCATTTTGCGAATCACAATGTAATTTAAAATATAATGGAAATCGCAAGAATCAGTTCCCACTATATAATTTGCGTTCCTAATCGGTCCGTTTTTTTATCTGCATAAGTGCACGACTTTTGTTCTGTGTATGACAGAACCGCACTTTAATAATAGTCTATGAAAAAGCAAAAAAAAATAAAAAATAGCAGACACATGAAGACAAACTTATTTTTTCAGTTTTCTCTGTTATTTCCTGTGATTTTCCAAAAACCACACATGAACGCATTCGGCCCATAAACATGGACAAACGTATAGAAAATTGCATGTCTGTTAACCCACAAACAGACTGGAAAGCAGACAAAAAGGAATTCAAAATAGAAAACATAGCACATAGTGGGACCTAACACTTACTGTTCCCTGGAAAACAAAATTCTGACATTTACACAAGGGTCATGCCATCTGCAACATTCAAATGATTCTTGAAATACAACTGTCAGTAGGCAGACATGTTTATCAAGTTAAAGACAATATATCTAGAACCATGCATGGAAACTACCACATAGATACAATCTAATTATGACAACACTAGTTCAGGTTACTATGTTTTTAAAAGCTAACAATCTCCATAAAGCCCCAGAGCTTATTAAGTACGCTTCACAAGAAAAATGTTAACGGTTTATTATAGCTGCAGGGTCAGAGAGCTATTAAAACCTTAAAAGATACTAGGAATTGTGATTTCTTTATAATCTGTTTTTACAATGAGAAAATTCAGACCCTTACTGAATTGTTATGCTTATACTTGTGTTCTAAAGCTCTGCAGTCACACAACTGGGAGACGAATAGCCATTTTGCCGACTGTTGGTTCGTCTATGGGTGCTCTTTTGGGCATTGTGGATCATCGACGACTCCCAACGTCCATAGACGAACCTATAGTGGGATAATATGGCTCTGTGATTGTGGCACAAAGAGATAAGAAAGCATCCTGACCCCAATTTACAAACAATGCATACAGTCAGACAGTCTTTTAAGGCTTGTGTCTATACCACAATGTAAACTATGGTCTTCGAGTAATGCCCACAAGCGCAGTTATTCCCTCCAATCAGCATAAATTTAGCATGATATCTTTACATGCTAGTTCACTAGAAAGAGGTAACAATTACTATATTTTTAGTGGGCAGTGTTCTCTCTAAAAAAAAATTCCAGCTGGGTGTCATGAAAAAGTAGCCGGGTGGGGCGGGGAAATTTGGTGGTAGGGAAAATTAAAGGGCATGTCCACCCCTCTAAAAAACTTTTGATATATAGAAGTGTTCCGTCCCTTAGCCCCAACCGCAATAAAAGTTTTGTTAGAAAATCCCCCGATCATTACTTACCTTCCCTCTCTCCTTCGCCGCACAGCCCCGACCCTCTGCTTGTACGGAACTGCAAGCAGTATCCCCTCTGCTAGGCTCCTGGTGGCCAGTTTTCTGGACTTTGGAGGGACATTACAGGAGAACCATTTGGAGCTGGGGTGTAAGGTAAGGATTTTTCTACACTACACAGTGGGCCCAGTAGTGGGATAGATTATAGTTTTGGGGGTGGACATGCCCTTTAAATGTGAACTATTTTTATTAGTTAATTATTTTCAATAAGATTTGACATGCCCTATGCATGTATAACTTCACTGAAAAAAATACAGCCTTCTTCATATTCCAATGGGAAAACTAAACAGCCTTGCATCATGTTCATTATATAGGTCATATATTCCTTGGTTTCAGAATGCAGGGAGTTGTAATTTTAGAACATCTGAAGGTAACCCTGATATACATGGCAGCAGAAGAACATGTGACCTGCATACAGACAGCATTGCAGGTTTGTTTTGCCAGCTTTGGTGGGATTTTTTTTACTGACCTAACGGCACACCTATTAAACCTACATTTAAATACTTTATTAAATCTCAAGTGTCCTCAAGAATTTTTTTCCCAGCCGGGTGGCATGAAAAAGTGGGTGGGCCACCCGGCTAAAAGATCCTAGGGAGAACACTGGTGGGATATTAATACATCCTCAAATGATTATTTCTCCCTTGCGTTCAATTGACTGCTCATTATTCTTTGGCAGTTCATGAATGAAATCACAGGTTCTGGGGTGAGTGGGGTTATGGGCAGGCCAGAGATGGAGTCACAGAAGTGATCCCCGATTGGTCTGATGGTGATGAGAGCAGTTGGAAACTTTTGGATGATCGGATCCATAGCTGCATAATCTTGAGCAGATTTCAAGCTGGTTCTGTGGGTCTGCTCCTATTTGAGTGATATATAGCTAGCTTAATAAAATAAAATGGTCCTGATTAGAGACAAACCTACAACAGCTCACAATCATGTGAGCAGTTCAAGTGTGAAAGGTATGAAGCATAAAGTAAGAATTGCGATCATAGTTTAGCGTCCAGTTTAAAAAAAAGTTTCTAAATTATTTTCCCTTGTAAGAGGCAAGTCAGCAAAAAATGTACTTTGATAAATTTAAAAAAAATATATACAAAATTACAGTGCATTCTGTTCTTTTGTTTTTTATTAAAATGTAACTTTTTTAAAATGAAAAGAACCTGGCGCAGGGTGGTCGGATTGACAGTTTTTATCTGCCAGGTTAAATATTGTGCTGAAGCACTCAAGACGCCTAGCAGAAGCAGTTTTCTTCATGCTGCAGCTCCTCATAAAAACATTATTGGGAGGTAGAAAGTACCAATCCTACATCCCTGCCCCAGGTACTTTTCATTGCAACCATTTTTGGAAAAAAAAACTTTACATGCACTATTGTTCTCCTTTAAGTCAGTGTTGGCTTGCAGATTAATTGATTATAGAAGAAAAAACTAAATAATCATTTGATCCTATTACAAAGAAATGGCGAACAGTAATAACGATAGGACAAAAAATGTGTTGTCAAGAATGACAGCGAAGCACCCAAGGTGTGACCTTTGGTCTGTTTAAAGCTTATGCATACACATTTCAGTCAGACAGGTTTTGCAATAACTCCAGGGAGTTCGGGATAAAGAACAGATCAACAGAAAACAGCAACAAACCCTGTTTGTGTATAAGGTGAAGAGGCAAACTTACAGCAAGGCAAGTATAGATTGGGAACAATGATTAACTATTTTCCCACTGAATCTATACTTGTATGAGAGGTAGAAGCAAGTATTTCTACTACGTTTTAAAACATGTACAATAATTAACGACTTAACCCCTGAATCTATAATTCTATGAGAGGTAGGAGCAAGTATTACTACCTCCAGTTTTAAAAAGTTAATAGCTTTAGAAGTTTATTCTATTTGTGTGTTTTGGAACATGTTTTGTAATGTTATGACTTTGTTATCTTTATTGCTAATGCAGCTCAACTGTACCGGCTTTGCAATTTTGGTGTTAACCCCAATGCAAATGTCACAACCGTTTTCTTTGAAGTAAGGAATAGTACTCATGGCCTAATTATTGAAGACACCCGATTACCGGACAAATGGTATCAGAAGTCTGTCCATTGGTATTAATGTGGTACACAAATGGGCAATAAAAGGCTAATCCCAATTGATCAGATAGGATTTGCTGATTATTGGTGTGTATGGAGTTGGGAACAAAGTTATAGAACTTACCCAGTCTCTCGGTCCTCAGCCAGGTCCCAACAGACTTCGTACTCTTTGTGCATGAGGACGCGGTGGAGGAGCGAGAGATCGGGTAAGTTCCTTACCTTAGTTCCCAGTTCCTTAACCCTTTATTGAAGAACCGTAAGACACAGCTCATTTACCTCTTGTTCTGAAAACTAAATACCAAAAAATGATTTTACCAGTGGAGATACCCTGACCGATAATGTATGTAAAACATGATTTACCAACCTGTCCAATCATCTGAATTGCACTGAAAAAATTAGTTAGAAATGATTGGTCATCTCCTAAATCACAGCCAATCCAACCAAAATGTCAGGCCACATAATCGATTGAGCTGAATTATTCACCTGTGTGCACAGCCCAAAAGCATGCACCTGATCACCAGAAGTAAAACTTCTAAAAACTATTAATTTTTTTGATCACAGTAAAATGGGAGGTAAGCATAATTGCTCCGACCTTAAATACAATTAAAAGATTTTAGAAATAGTTAATTCTGGGGTTTAGTGGTCCTTTAAAAAAAAGTAAAAATATAAGCTACTGTAACTGTAAAGTACAATTGAGTAAAACCAAAGGTGAACCGAGGAACACAAAGAGTAATCAAGTATAAACACAGGACAAAGATGTGTGCCTGTGGCTTGGTCACTCTGACCTTTGGCCACTGTGGCTTCCCTTACAGGTCTCTAATTTCCTAACCCACTGTGCACAGATATCAAGGATGTGTTCAGTGGTAATAAGGTAAGGTAATAAGTTCCACCAGTTTAAAAACACTGCACACTACTACTATGTGATTGATGTGGTGTAGGGTTGCCCTAAATGTGGCTTGTTAAGTATCCAGTATCTGACATATTTTGAAGAATCAGATTGGGTCACTAGCAATTTCCAGTCCTGTTTCAAAAGACACATCACGCAATTGAATAAACCAGACAGTTACCACAATTAAATGTTTAATGACCATTAGTGCTTTTTCAATATTTTGAAAAGTGTAATTAGTTACAATGTAACTTTGCTTGGTACACAAATGGGCAATAAAAGACTAATCCCAATGGATCAGATAGACTTTGCTGATTATTGGTGTGTATGGAGAAAAAGTGTCAGATCCTGCAGCTAACAAATCTGTCAGGTTGGACAGAATTTTTGTTATAAGTCGCAATTTGCTCCCAATACATTAGAATTGAAAGGGTCTGGACTGTGTAGGTTGCAATATGTAACCAAACACAGAATAAAATTAAAGGGTATCCCCACTGGTAAAATAATTTTTAGGTTTTCAGTTTTATTGAGGAACAGGAGGCAAAAAGGAGCTGTGCCATTCTTCTATAAAAAGTTCAGGAGCCGGGAACGAAATTACAGAACATATCCAGTCTAAGGTGGGTACTAAGGCAGCAACTAAAAGTTCTTGTGAGGAACATGCCCTGTAAATATGGAAACCGTTACAACACACATAACAAGATATAAGTGCCAGGCTTTAAACGGCATGTCCACCCTTTAAAACTTTTGATATGTGGTAGGGCTTCCTCCCCCAGCCCCAACCGCATTAATCTTATTTGCAGAAACTCCCCCGATCTTTACTTACCTTCTCTCTATCCTCCGCCGCACTGCCCGGCCCTCTGCTTGCATGGAACTGCAAACAGGGGGCCGGACCGGCAGCCTCGTCTGTGATTGGCTGAGAGGCAGCCAATCACAGACGCGAGGGCCGGCAGTTCAGAACGGCTGAGGATAGAGGGAAGGTAAGTAGAGATTGGGGGAGTTTCTGCAAATAAAATTAATGCAGTTGGGGCTGGGGGAGCAAGCCCTACCACATATTAAAAGGGTTTAATGGTAGGGGGAGGGAGACATAAACGGGAGGGAGAGGAAGGGCTGCTCAGAGCATGCCACAAACCTCTCAGAGGCGGAAACAATTTCCCCCTCTGCTAGGCTCATGGTGGACAGTTTTCTGTACTTTGGAGGGGCATTGCAGGGCAACCATTTGGATCTGGGATGTAAGGTAAGGATTTCTCTACACTACACAGTGGGGCCAGTAGTGAGTTAAATTTTAATTTTGGGGGTGGACATGCCCTTTAAATCACAAGATTTCCTTTTTCTCTAAAGTATACAAAGTTTGACCTTGCAAACATGTCCATGCATATGCAAACAAGAAAACCCCACCAAATCTAAAAAGGGGTGATATTAAACATTTGGAAAGTTGTAATATATAGTATTTTGGTATTGTGTGTCACAGCAAAAGAGTAGCAATCATACGGTCCGTTTTCTGGTTTGTTACCTTCCTTTGTGTCCTCAGTAATTTCTCCAAAATCCCAATTAAATTATATTAACATACAGTTCTGGACACTAAGACTATTATCAGTCACTGCTTCTGTGCTTTAACCATTACAAATTAGCATGGTCTAGAAATTTTAGTAGTTGTAAACCAAAAATTGATTGGACTGGCCGATAAGGGAGAGACTGATACAAAACGCTAGACCCTGGGATTTGGTTGAAATTTCGAGTTTCAAGGACAAACAATAAGTATTCCAGAATTGGATCTTCTATCAACATATTCTGTCAATGAACACATACAAGCCCCAACTGCAATTAAAATTTAAAAAAAATTAAGGTTTTTTTAAGTAGCAAAGCCTGGTTCATTAACTAATTTGATATCACTACCACTGAGCAACAACACAAGTGTTTAAAATGCTACATAAAACAGCAAATCAACAGAACTCTACACAAAAAATATTAGTCCTGTTAAATATTGTATTACCGTGTGAGCTGAAATAAACAGGTTGACATTTTTTAAAAAGGACATATTCTGGAAAGCCTATATATAAAACCGACTAACCAATAGGGTAATTACAACAATATAAACAGAAGTTGTATTAATAGATGCATGGTAATTTTAATATCAGTAAATCAAATGTACAGACAGCTAGCTATCAGTAGTTAAGTTGTGACCCAAGATCTGAGTTCAGCAGTGATCTCTATGACCTTGGTTCAAAGTCATCGTACTTCCTTTGTAGATTGTGATCTGTATCAGTGTTAAAATATGATGGGTGCACCAATGGATTTTAAGTAATGGATAACCTTTTTACAACTGTATAGGCAAATTACAGATTTATTTACTCACAAATATCAGTAGCATACCTACTCTGCTCTTTAACATCTTTAAAATAATGTTGGTTTCATAAAGGAAACTGAATAAAGAATGAGAGAATACATAATGAAAGTTCTATAAGTGTGTATTTATAATTTACCAACATCTCATGAAGCATTTATGGGACAGAAGGATAGTTAATCACAAAATATCCACTTTTCAATTTCTTCCTAAACCTTTCTAAAAAAGGCTGCCATTGCCATAGTCTTTTCACAAAGTGGCACATGGGCACATTTCTTTCTACACTTGAGTCATGACAAAAAGTTTTGTACATGCAAATGTTTTTTTAAACACAACTTAACACTGTCTTGTGCATGTTACAAGTCAGTACTTGTGTTTCTCCATGTGAAAGTTAAACCTACTGTATATGCCAGGTACTTACTGTACACAAAGCTCTAAAAATATCTACAACCAGTGTACAAACCACACATAATCAGTGTCAATGTTCCCTCTAGTTTTCAGTTGGAAATGTGCACAAATATATATTTTATGTGTACATACAAAATAAAATTTTGTGCGCTACACGCAATAGTGCTTAAATTCTAGCAAATTTTTGCGCGTGCGTATTTCAGACGAAACACAGACCAATGTATATGTATATAACCAGTGTGCATATACATAACCAGTGTGTGTGTGGGTATATATATATATATATATATATATATATATATATATATACACACCAGTGTACATATACATACCCGTTTATATATACATAACCAGTATATATATTATATATATATATATATATAAAACACAAGTGTATTTATACATTTAACCAATGTACAAACATAACCAGTTGTATATATACATACAACCTGTGTACATATATAACCAGTGTAAATAAAGAAACATACAGGTTGGTACAGTACAAACAGCCAGATCATACTAACCAATGCAACCGAGCCATAGACAGACAGACAGGCTGATAGATAAACAGACAGACATAAATATACACACAATATACAAAGGTGACACACAGGCAAATACAATATAGAAATATGGAAAGTCCAGGAGACTCACTTTAGGGTCCAGTTGGCATATTCTTCAAGGGGTCTTTGGGGTCCAGAGTTACCCCCTGGCAGTCCAGTTCACCCTAATACAATCAGACTGGAGGTCTAGTAGTATATATAGGATGTGTGTGTTTACCTATGTGTGATCATACTGTGTCTATGCAAAACCCTCTTTCTATGCTCTGTGCTTAGTGGGGCAATGTGGAAAGTGTGTATTAAGTATTGTGTGTCTGCAGCAGTGTGTGTGTATGGATCTGTGTGTGTATGAGGGAGGAAGCAGACAGAAGACTGTGCCGGCTGTAGGACACAGCAGAGGACACAGCTCCCCTCACACACTCACACGGTGTGACACACTCACACACACGCATACTTCCTACCCTGACTCCGCCCCCTCATGTGACAGCTGGGAAGAGGCGGAGCATCCTTGCTGTAGGTTAGAAGCCTTTCAGTGAACTGCTCTGGTACTATTCTTTATAATTGTTACGATGTTTTTTGTATGTTTCCATAGGGGAGCATTATTAACCTTACTATGGGATTGGCTCCATACCTTGTTGTTTTAGTGCAACCTAGGGTGCTTTAGCTGACTACAATTCCCATCACCCCTTCCAGTTAAAGTTTATGTGGCATGCTGGGATTTGGTTATGGTGGAAGAGAGATGTGTATTGCAAGGGTGTGCATAGCTAAATGCACTATTGTCTTAATGGGTGCAGTTGATGTTTAGTTTAGTGGGAATGATGTTTATGGTTAATGGTGCATTGCATGTATATGTATGTATGCATGAGTGTAAGTTAGATATATGTGTCTGTAATTGTATGTTACATGTTATAATCTGCATTTGCTGCAGAATGTGAGCGAGCAGCCTGCAAAGAGTGATGACCTTGAACGTGACCTTGGGTTTATGAGCTACCCCTGCCAGAACACTGTTAACTTCAATACAGCCGTTTAAATCCTTTATGCCTTATCCTTTCCTCCTTCAGAATGTAACCTAAATCAGACAGGTCCCCTTTTTACATAATGTATTGTATTAACTCGTGTGAAATGCCTTACACTGAGATTGCTGAATTACTTTATAATTTGTATTACCCATTTTTTATTCTATGTAATTCTATGTATAGATAGTATGGATCACCAGAATTGTAAAGTTTTCATTTCTATATATATATTACCTAAAATAATAATACTCGTGACCAGGGACCAAGCCTGGTACCTACACACGCCTAGAGGTTTTTGCGCGCACTTTCTGTTAATTTGACCTTGTTGATAATCCTTGTGTCATCTGCTATGTCCCTGAAACATTGGCTGATGAATTGCGAGCACTGACTGCAAGCTAGTGTACCATGTCCTTCAAATGACCTCTAACAGCAGAACATCTTATCAAACGCCCACAGCCAAAAGCAGACAGTCCTTATTGGATAAAATGAACACTTATATAAGGAGGAATGGCATTCTGGAAATTTATTGCACCAATGTTAATTTTTTCAACCAGATGGGAGGATTGCAGTTATAAGCTGGGACTTAATTATCAAGTTTTCCCACTTGACAAATCATTACTAGTTTGTGTTTAAAAAAGCAGGACTGTTTGAGCAAATTTAAGTCTTGCCACATTCCATTATAAAACAAAAAACGATTGATTTGCTTCGCTATAAACAAAGGTCACCAATACAGAGACCATAATGCAGATCAAAAGAAACGTCATAATTAAAAAGGGAGGTCAGATGTTAACAAAGACATCATTAGGTTGCAGAGACTTAATACCAATTTCACATTTACTGCACTCCCTTATTTATAAAAAGAATATTTACTTTTTAGACTTACATGGCAGGAGAGTGATTGGGAAAAGGTGAAAAAGCAAGAAGAATACAGCTTGTGCAAGCGTGTTGAGCTTACACAGGGATTTGAGGGTAACATGCCATGCAAATTATGATGGTTCTGGAGGAGAATGGAGATCCCATCCTTGCCCAAAAAGCCCAAATGTTTGCTTACCCAGGCTCAGGCTTTACCTGTTGTAGACTATTTTGCCCAGTGCCCCTCCATAAATTGCGCACATCTCATTTCCAACTCCAGATCGACAGGAAAGCAGATTAGACAGCTAAAGGCAGGTGTGTGTATAGTTATTTTCTAACAGCTTGTTTTTGCACTTAATGGTTTTGAGCAGTCAGGGTTTAGTGCTGCTGGTTCCACTTGGGTTTTGTGTGTCTACGCACTGTGTCCCATAGTGTGATAGATAAAAAAAATAGTATTAAAAAGTGTCCAATATCAGTTTAAAATTGTGATACATCAATATTAAAAATTATATATTAAAAGATTAAAACACAATAATAAAAGCACTTACACCAGAATCTGGGATTTGGCCATCCAGAAAAACTCACAACCACTTCCTTGTATAAATGAGTGCAGGTGTCTTTATTGAGTGCAAATAAAATGAGACAATTTCAGAACATATAAAATAATATACCGTGCATCTGTATCTATGATGCAGAAATTACCGAGTACTCGTATGTGTTTCATTCAGCTTCCTCAGGAGTATTATAATTAGTGATGATAATTCACCTGCACTCATTTATTCCAGACACACAAAACCCAAGACAAGTAAACCTGTGTTGTACCATTTATATTCTTTAAAGGGCAAGTCCAGCCCCAAAATGAAAACTTACATACAGGTAAATCACCCCTCAAAACCCTAAATGGTAATAGTTTGAAATCTGAAATATATAAGTCTTGTTGCCCCTATTTCTGCTTCCTGTTTCTTCCAGTTAGTAACTGTCAGTTATGGATTTGACAGTTGACATCACAGCCAATGACTGAATGTTAATCCCCTGTCTGCCTCTTCTGAGCATGCCCAGGCTCAGTACAGGTTTCTAAATTGCTCAGTTTCCACGAGACATCCAGAAGCATAGCAGGCATACAGTAATGAATTCATAGGACAAAGTAGGATATATCAACATATTTTAAAGAGGCCATTCTTTCTAAAAGATGTTCTTATGAGGGTGGAGTTGTCCTTTAAAATAAAAATGTTAAAGGGCATGTCCACTCTTCTAAAAAAACTTTTTATATGTTGTAGGGCTTCCTCCCCCAGCCCCAACCGCATTATTATTATGGCCAGAAACTCCCCCGATCTTTACTTACCTTCCCTCTTTCCTCCACCGCACTGCTCGGTCTTCTGCTTGCATGAAACTGCAAGCAGGGGGCCGGACCGGCAGCCGTGTCTGTGATTGGCTGAGAGGCAGTCAATCACGGATGCGGCTGCCTGCAATTCAGAACGGTAAGTAAAGATCGGGGGAGTTTCTGGCCATAATAATAATGCGGTCTGTCTATCAGGCATTAGTCAACAGTAGGTATATGGGTTTCCTTCGATTTCATTTATAGTCACATTTTGGATAGAAAGGTATATTTTTACAGGTGCAAATAAGGCAATTGATAATGCATATTGTAGATTACTTTTTACTGGATTTAGAAGGGAAAGCAAAGTAATCAGTTTCTGGAGCCAAGGAGGTTAAGTAAATATATTATAGGCAGTTAAACGTTTATTACTTTTGGTCAGGGTGCAATTCTGTTTGGGCAGTCACATGACACCTGTAATTGCAGGGTGACCTTGGAATGTCCTTGAGGAAGACAGGAATTTAGAACCAGGGAAAGGGGAGGAGAAAAGGAAAACAGAAGGCAGTGGGGGATGAGTGTGACTACTGACAATTCAAAGTGATAAGAAACCACAACTGTTTATCACATGGTATATTTAATTACTCAAAAAGTAAACCGATCAAAGAAAACTAATATGCCACATATAATAGAAATAGAGTAAATCATCCTCTGGATAGACAGTTAAGATTTATGCACTGGAATCAGATAAGTTAATTATTCTTGTAGTTATTCCTTTCTTTTTTTTATTTTTTTTCAATTTTCCTTGTAATCTCCAGCGTGACACTGTAATCTATATCAAGTTGTGACCTGTAATAGGAGAAAGAGAAAATGGAATGGATCTGAATGCAAACTAAAAGATAGGATAGCAGACAGCTCAGGTAATGGCAAGTGAGCCAAAGTGATTTACAGCGTATAGAGACAACAATATAAATAATATGGAAATGATCATCTATATAGCAGGGACAGGAAAGAGTTAAATGATATGCCATTAGTCCAGGTGACTTTACTTTGGGTTCACTGAGACCTGCTTATTTTGGATCAACATGGATTTACAGAGGAAAATAAGTTTTGTGGATTTGGTTTACGCTAGATCCAAGAGGATTTGCAACAAAAGCTGACAGCGATGGTTAGATCTTTCATGTAATCTCTAGGCCTAAAAACTTACTACAAGAAGCGTTACCATGTAACATTACATTATATATACCAGGGGAGTACAAGTGTCCGTTAAAAGGGTGGATGTACATTATTTTTTATCTTGACAGATTAAATCATATGTATTTTTGTTCCTAAAGTCTGAAGGAGGGGCGCTTTAGAGTAAAGGTCTTACATGGTCCAATGGTTTTTCGATCTGCCATAATGATCAAAAATCCAATTGCAATTCCCCACCTTGAGCCGGTGATCTTTCATAGATTACAGTTTGAAAACTACGGAAGATCTGGGTCTGGTAGATGAAAAATTTTCCGCTTTGCCCGGAACAATATTTCCAATCGGTCTATCGAAAACATGGAAAAATGCCGTTGATAATCTGATCAAGTTGATTGAATTATTTAAAGGGCATGACCACCCCAAAACTATAATTTCCCCCACTACTGGCCCCATTGTGTAGTGTAACATAGTAACATAGTAATTAAGGTTGAATAAAGACATTCGTCCATCAAGTCCAACCTATTCACTTTTTTTTTTAACCCTACCTAACAGTTGATCCAGAGGAAGGCAAAAAACCCCAGCTAAAAAGGGGGGAAAAAATTCCTTCCTGACTCCAAACGGCAATCGGAAAGTATCCCTGGATCAACCAGATCTATATGCATTAATACCAGTAATTCTCAATATTTTTTAGTTTTAGAAACTTATCCAGGCCTTTTTTTAAATTATTCAATGAACTTGCCATTACCACCTCTGCTGGAAGACAGTTCCACAGTTTCACCGTTCTTACTGTAAAGAAACCTCTCCTAACCTGAAGATGAAACTTCTTTTCTTCCAACCTTAAAGGATGTCCACGAGTCCTCTGATATGACCTATTAGTGAACAATGCACCAGAGAGTTCACTGTATGGGCCATTAATATATTTGTATAAGGTTATCATGTCCCCACGCAACCGCCGCTTCTCCAATGTAAACAGCCCTAACTTGTCTAATCTGCCTGCATATTCAAGCCCCTCCATTCCCCTTATTAATTTAGTTGCCCTTCTCTGAACTGCCTCAATTTCCAAGATGTCCCTTTTGTATATGGGATTCCAAAACTGCACCGCATATTCCAAATGAGGCCTTACCAGTGCCTTGTAAAGAGGGAGAATAATATTTTTCTCTCTTGATTCCATTCCCCTCTTTATACAAGACAATATCTTGCTAGCTCTAGCTGTTGCTACCTGGCATTGTTTGCTACAGCTAAGTCTGTTATCTACCAGAACCCCCAAATCTTTTTCCATTACAGATGCACTTAACACAGAGTTATTTATGGTGTAGGTGGCACAGGGATTATTAAATCCCAAATGCATCACCTTACATTTATCAACATTGAATCTCATCTGCCATTCTGCTGCCCATTTTGATAATCTATCTAGGTCTGCTTGCAGCACTTGCACATCATTGGAAGTTTCCAAAGCTCTGCATAGTTTGTGTCATCAGCAAATACTGAGACCTTGCTCTCAATGCCCTCTTCTAAGTCATTTATAAACAGATTAAACAGAAGCGGCCCCAGTACAGAACCCTGAGGAACTCCGCTTAGAACTTTAGCCCACATAGATGTAGCTCCATTAACCACCACTCTCTGTTTGCGGTCCAATAACCAGTTCTCTATCCATGAACAAATGTTTTCTTCAAGGCCAACAGTCCTCAGTTTATACATTAGTCGCCTATGTGGCACAGTATCAAAGGCTTTTGCAAAATCCAAATATACCACATCCACAGCTGTGCCTGAATCTAACTTCTTACTCACTTCTTCATAAAAACCAATTAAATTTGTCTGGCATGATCTATTTCTCATAAATCCATGCTGACTACTACTAATAAGATGATCTCTGGAGACAAAGTCAAGGATATGATCCCTTAACAAAGTTTCCATCACCTTCCCTACCACTGATGTTAGGCTTACAGGTCTATAGTTACCAGGCTGTGAACGACTACCTTTTTTGAATATTGGTATTACATTGGCTTTTTTCCAATCCAGCGGCACATCCCCAGACAAAAGCGAATCTGAAAAGATGAGACACAGTGGTCTTGCTAGAACTGAACTAAGCTCTTTTAAAATCCTAGGATGCAATCCATCTGGTCCTGGCGCTTTATTGATATTAACTTTGTCTAATTGATTCCGTACCATATCCTCTGTTATCCAATGTGAAAACTCTTCATTTCCTCCCTGCACATTGTTACAATCCCTACTGTAAGGATTCTCAACAGTAAAAACCGATGTAAAAAAACGGTTTAGCAGATTAGCCTTTTCGGCATCCTCTACAACCACCTCAGCTCCATTATTTAATGGTCCCACATTCTCAGTCCTCATTTTTTTACCATTTATATACTTAAAAAACATCTTGGGGTTGGACTTGCTTTGTTCGGCAATCCGTATTTCATTTTCTATTTTAGCTAGTTTAATTGCTTTCTTGCACTCTTTATTACAACTTTTGAAGTCCCTGTAAGCCTGTTCTGTGCCTTCTGCTTTCAAAATTTTAAAAGCCCTTTTCTTTTTTTCCATTTCCCTTTTTACCTGAGCATTAAGCCATGCAGGAGTGGACCTAATTTTTTTACACTTGTTTCCTAAAGGTACCGATTTGGAAATGTTATAGTTTAATATCCCTTTAAAAGTGGTCCACATCTGCTCAGTATCTTTACCTAGAAACAGTTCCCCCCAGTCTATGAGCAGGAGCGATTCCTTTAAAAGCATAAAATTAGCTTTCCTAAAGTTAAAAGTTTTTGTTAAGCCAGTGCACTTTAGTTTTCTGCAACCTATATTAAATGACACTATATCATGGTCACTATTCCCTAAGCTTCCCATTACCTTCATCTCCAAAATGAGCTCTGGGTTATTAGATATCACCAGATCCAACAACGCATTCTTTCTAGTAGGAACTTCTACCATCTGTGAAAGAAAATGCTCATATAGGAAATTTAAGAACTTTATACCTTTTGAGGTGCTGGCAGTTCCATTACTCCAATCTATTTCAGGGTAGTTAAAATCCCCCATAACCAGAACATGCCCCATACCAGCAGCCTTCGCCAACTGCATATGGAGATTCATTTCCACCTCTTCCCCGGCATTTGGCGGCTTATAACACACTCCAACAATTAATTTACCTACCTTCTTGCTTCCTGTACACAGTTCCACCCATAATGTTTCTGCCGCATCGTTTGCTCCCCCATCTATTCCATCTTTTAAATTTGGCTTCAATTCCTGTTTAACATACATACATACTCCTCCTCCTTTCTTATTAACTCGGTCATGTCTAAATAAGGAGTACCCTTCAATATTTACTGTCCAGTCGTGTGAATCATTAAGCCATGATTCTGCTATACCAATTACATCATACCTTTCCTTAGTGTAATAAAAACCTAACCTTACATCCCAGCTCCAAATGGTTTTCCTGTAATCCCCCCCCAAAGTCCAAAAAAGTGGCCACCAGGAGGATAGCAGAGTCCATAGAGGACTCTGCCTCCTGTCTTTCCTCCGGCTCTCCGGGAGAAGGTTGGCATGCGCAATGCAGCCCCCCCTCCCTCTCCCTCCCATTTTGCGATCCCTCTTCCTCTCCTTCGCCGTTGTGAACTACCGGCAGCTGCGTCCGTGATTGGCTGCCTCTCACCTAATCACAGACATGGCTGCCAGTCCGGCCTCCTGCTTGCAGTTCCGTGCAAGCAGAGGGCCGGGACAGTACGGCGAGGCAAGGTAACTATCGGGGCACTTTCTGGCATTAACATTATAGTGGTTGGGGCTGGGGAAGCAAACCCTATAATATACCAAAAGTTTTATTAAAGGGTGGACATACCCTTTAAATTGATTGGAAACTCAATGCCATGTATGGGGGTCCTTAAAAGGTAACTGTGGTCTCCATACAAGCTCTCTATTTAACAGAGCTCATTCATTTTTTAAACAAGCCTAGCATGGTGTCTCTGGCCTAGCTTCTCTGGATCTTAAATTATAGGCTTGTAAAGCTACAGTTCCTGGTCTGTCCTGTCTGTCTGAGTCTCTGTGACAGTCATATGATGTTATACAATATCTGTTGTATTCTGTTAGATCAACTGGACTTGAAGTTTAGTTCTTAAAGAAATTTTGCTAGTCATCCCACTGGCTTTCTCAGTTCAGAATGACTTGTACAAGAATCTGTTAGTAATAAGTACCCTGGCAAGTTCCAATTTATTCTTTGGGAAGAAAATAGACTACATATGGGGTGGAGGGATGGGGAGATTGGCACAGTGTTCTCCCCAGATTTTTTTTCTAGCCGGGTGGCATCAAAAAGTAGCCGGGTGGGACAGGATGGGGAAATTTGGTAGTGGGGAAAATTAAATGTGCTCTATTCTTACTAGTTAATTATTATTAATTATTTTCCAATACTTTTAAGGTTTGAAATGTCCTTTAAACTTGTGCAGTATAACTACATTGAAACAATACAGCCTTCTTTATATTCTAATAGGAATACTGTTCACCCTTGCATCATACTCATTACATAGGTCAGGGATGTCTAACTTTCGTCCTTCTAGATGTTTGAAAACTAAAACTCCCAGCATTCCTTGGTTGCAGAATGCAGGGAGTTGTAGTTTTAAAACATCTGAAGGTAACACAGATATAACATGGCAGCACAAACACATGTGACCCACATACAGAGTGCATTGCAGGTTTGCTGTGCCACCCTTTTGCTGCCTTGGGGATGTTGCAAAAACTAGTTAACATTATCTCGCTGTTAAAAAGGGGTTTTGACTGGGCAGTTATGGCTGGAGTTTTACTGACCTATTGGCACACTTATTAAACCTGCATCTAACTTGTTTATTTAATCACAATAGTGCTCTCTTAAGAAACTTTTTCCAGCTGGGTGTCATGAAAAAAGTTGCGGGGTGGGCCGCTCGGCTAAAAGACTCTAGAGAGAACACTGTTGACAGATGCACCTCCAAACACAGGAGTCTCTAGGTGCGTGACTACTGTGCCTAATGGTAAATCCGGATCTGGCCCCACCCCCCAAAATTGATATTTTCTGAAGTTAACTACAGACCTGCGACCATCCTTTATCCTTTCCTTTTTAGGCTTGTGACTAGCTTTAAAAAACATTTAGAAGATAGGGTTGGGGCTTATGACATAGCTGATAACGCTCTGTCTATACTGCTTTGGATAGACTGATGCTAAAAGCAAGATCCTGGAGTCATTTTAAAGGTAGGAGTGTGCCTTTTTTTTAATAAAAAAAAGACTATGACCGCTTTCCAGATATACTTCCCTACCTGGACCTCCTTCTCTGACAAAGGGAACTTGCATGCTAATGTCATAGCTGGGGATGTGTAGTTGTGTCGGGAGTCAGGACAGAGCAGAGTTCTGTCAGCAGCAGAAGTTTGTGGCAAGCTTTAAAGTGGTATAACTCTGTGGTAAGGTAAGAATAGGAGGTAGGAGTTTGGTCTTCTAACTCCCTGTAAAGTATGGTTTTTGAATATCAGAAGACATTAGTGTCCTTTAAGGAGAAGTCCACTTGTTGCACAACTTTGATCCTGTCCTCACAAATTCCCAAATATGTAAATGGTGTTTACATAAATGGTGGTTAGTACTGATACCATGCAGCGCTTATGTAGACCATACACCCACCTGACTTTACATCAATACATCATTTTATCCACCTAGTAGTCAAATTGATATTAACACCAGGTCCAGATACCATTTTCACACCTTGTAATGTTCCCAGATGGATGATGTTTTGCAACCGGCATTATACCTGTAATGTTTGTTGCAAAGTAATTGCGCTGGATTGTTTTCTGGATATGTCAAAGGTAGGTCAATTAATATGACACCTTAAGTTTTGGGTTTGAATCTAAACTATGGAATGGATAAACTAATTGTTGTGAAATATGGTCTAATGTGTTAAACTCTATATCCTAAATAATAAAAGCCTAAATGCTGACTATGTGCTGCCGTGTGTTTGTGTGTCACTGCAGTTTCTATGGACTCACCACTAGAGGAAGATTTTCTGCAGTTTCAATTGTTTCTCCACTAGAGGGAGAAGTAAGAAACACATGGCGGCACCAACAGCTGATAAGCAGATAAGGTAGAGGGGGGGACTCTGCTACAGGGGGGGGGGGGCCTGGGGCGCGGGGGGGGGGCTCGGGGAGAGGGGGGGGACTGTGCCTTTTGGGACAGGGGGGGACTCTGGCGAATGATTGTGTGGTCCATAGGAGACCACACAATGGGGCATGTTTTTCAGCCTAACCCACTGATATTCGGAAATATACGGTAAATGTTATACATACATTTGGTGAAAAAATTGTCCTGCACATTGGACATCCAATCAATGCGTGCCCAACCTCCATGTTTCAAAAGTACAACACCCAACATTCTTTGGCTGCCCTCCACTCTTGCAGTGCTTGTAGGGAAATTTCAAACATCTGGAGGGCCCAGTTTGGACATTCCTGGGACAGTTGTTGCAGCCTCCACACAAGCTTAGGGTACACATCCCAATCAGCAGCTGTCATATATCCATCATGGCCCTGATTGACTACTGTACCAGGAAGAATGAGGAGGACCGGCAAAGAGGAGAGCAGATTGTCAACTGAATTTTGGACTTTAGGAATGAGTTAAGTTAGTATTGCTAGGTCAAGGTTTTCAGGGGTGGGAATGTATAAAATTTGAGTGGAGCTATCCCTTTAAAGTGGTAGTGGGGAATTTAAATGTTTAAATCTGCACAAATATCTGTTATTTACTAAAGGCTCGTACCGAGCCATGACCCCCGACACCGACCGCTACCCACAACGAACGGACGTTTCGGCCAAGAATCGTCCGTGTGTATGCGTTCTTTCGGTGGTCGTTCGTTGATCTGCCCAGCTGGTGTCGGAGGATGTGGCTCAGCTGCAGATCGTGCATGTGTAACCAATCTGACCAAAAATCAGGAACTAATAGTCATGTTGGTAAATGTCTGTGAAAATGTAGATAATTTTTTCCATACAAATGCTCTCTATTTAACATAACTCTTTCATACAGTTCGAATAAGCTTAGAATTTTCCTAGTCTGTCCTGTCTGTCTTAAAGGAGAATTAAAACCAAATTTTTACACTCCAGAATCTAAAAATATCCCATCTAAACCAACAATAAACTGTAAAATCCACACTAAATAGCAGTAAATTAATTGTAACCACCTGAATAACTAGAGGAAATAAATGTATAAATAAATGTACAGTGACAGGCCACACTCCTGACCTTAAGGTGGCCATACATATGAATGATAATGGTTAAATCCCGTCGTTTCACAATGGGATTTACCCATTATCGTTCATGTGTATGGGCTTTTCCCGACCGACCAGAGTGCCGCCGAATGACCAGTCGCCACTACAGTCGGGAAATATGGAAAATTTAGTAAAGGGAGCCGATAAGGTCGTACCGTGTATGGCCGCACGACCGACTGATCCCCATATGCACAGGGACGGATTTATACTTTTTTCTCCCCTAGGCCAGCTAACTTGTACTTCCTGTTCCCCTCCCCCTCATACGCGGTAATTCATTGGCTGAAGCGGAGCTTTGTGAGTGGGAGGGGACCTGCTGCACATAGCAAATCAGCAATCGCTGCACATTTAACAGAGACCGGTAAGGCTCTGTTGTGTGCCAAATAATGTGTGTTGTGTAAATTTAATATGGGGATGCAATACTGCCTAACCTGAAAACATTTTTTTGTTTTATTTTGCCGCCCCTGGTGGCTGTGCCGCCCTAGGCCGCGGCCTAGGTGGCCTAGTGGGAAATCTGGCCCTGCATGATATGCAGTATTTGTATGCAGCTCCCACAGCATGTGTGCCGACAGATACCAATGTGATCTTTCGGTACACATGCTGTACAATTCGCATGTGTATGGCCACCTTTAGTCACATGTTCCCATGCCTGATCTTTCCTGTAAAAGGATTGGCTAGAGGCTTCTAGTGGGTGTGACCAACTGTAACAAGTTCCTGCAGTATCTTAGGACTGAGCATGTATAAAGAACATAATGGTTAGTGACCACACTGTGATACTGGAATGCTGGGAAATAAATCACAAACCCCATGTCAGAAAGTTACATTTCTCAACTATATCAAAATAAGATGTGAGACACAGATTACTGGTTTTATATCAAGGGGATCTACCTTCTGATTCAATATTGGTCTATGGCTTTAGTTGCCCTTTAATTTCTGTGACAGTCACCTTGCTCTAAAAATTATTTAGAAGTTTGCGGGTGGGGCTTATGATGCAGCTGATAATGCTCTGTCACAGCAGTGGGCATGCTCCAACCTTAAACTTAAACGCCCAAAATTCTGGTATTGTTACAGATCAAGAAAGATGGGGAAGCACACTAATCAGGTGAATTCACAACTATTTATTGTAACAACACATACGTTTCAGATTGTTACAGATCACTAGCATGAAAAACACCCTATATACTGCTGTAACTTTTGATAGACTGTAGCCATAAGCACAATGTTGGAGTCATTTTAAAGGTAGGAGTGGGCCCTTTTAAATTAGGGCCACTCGCATGGAGACCACATTTACCCTTTAATAAGCTGAGTAGCTTAACCTAAAGAAAAAGAGAAATACCCAGCATTCACATTTAATTCAGATAGTACATTTTGATTGGCATTTTAATTTTTCGCCACATGCTTGCCGAGATGGAGACAAATGAAGTGTGACTAATTGTGGCCAATTGTTTAATGGTTTCCTTTTAATACTTAATGTTTGCTACAAGTGTGAGCTTGTCTTAGTGGAGAAGATGGATAGAATGTCAGATCCAGTTCTACCAAACAGGGCAAAAAGGGCCCCAGCTCTGAAGCGGGTTGTGGGGGTGGGGGGTGTCTCAACACCATGTTTTGCTCAGGGTCCCCAACAGACCCTGGATAGAGGAAAAAGAATGTAGAGGGGGAAGTGTTTTAATGTTTTCTATTGGGCCCTTAGTTTAATATTTTCTGATTGGAACTGATGGACATAAATGCAGAGATTTAAATCTGTATTTCTATCTCCATTCAGAAAGACACAAACACATATTGATAATGTTTAGTAAAGGTTGGCATTTGGGGGAGAAGAAACGGATTGGACCAGTTGGAGGCAAAAGAGAAGAAAAGATGAAGAAGGGTAAAGTCATGTGAAAAAGGCAGAACGTGCGACAGACACGTGACGAATGTCCGCTTTTTCACATGCAGGAGACTGCTCGGCCAGGACAAAAACAAAACCTCAGACAGCTGCCAGTTTTCAAGTTAAAGACAGGAAATTGGGGAAAACCGTATGGGAGATATCGGAAAAGTCTACTGTCTTCTAGCTATGGAATCCGTGAAACTGTGTCTGAGTTATCACAATTTTTATGGACGTTTTTTGAGCAAAAACGTTAATCGACAGGTATAATCAAAATTGATTGCATGTAGCTGCGTCGCTGACCTAATCAGTGTTGATTTCTCTTGATTGCGTTCAGCTGTGCTACAGCCGTAGGTCTTTAAATTCACAAGCACATGCAGGCACAGCTTTGTGCAGCCTTTCAAACCAAATTCAAACTTTATACTTGAACTTTCTCTTTCTAGTTAAAGTTCCTTCTCTTCCAAATAATGTAATTTGCAGCAAGCACAATGTGTGTGTTAGTTACCATGCTTGTCACTAGGTGGCACAGTCAACAAATATCTATCAGGTGTTGATATTAGGAGGAAAGAAGAGCCACTTGCCTAGTTTGCCTTGTGGGTAATCCGTCCATTTTAGGGGGACCTGGAAACAGGAAGTCAGTACTTTTAAAGCATTTTTATTATGCACACGAAAAATACTAGATAGGCAGATAATGATTCTTGAAATTAGAAAATACTCCTTTTTTTCTATAAAGTTTATGTATTTGTGTATTTCTGTTTTAACTATTGCGAAAAGAAGCTGGATAAGTTTCTAGAAATAAAGAATGTTGCATGTTTCCAGTATTGATACAGAGTTGTTCCAGGGATATTTCCGATTGCCACTTGGAGTCAGGAAGGAATTTCCCCCCTTTACACTGGGGGTTTTATGACATTTTCTGGTTTCTGCTTTCCCATTGAGTTACAAACTATTTCCTCACTGCTCAGTCTTGATGCTGGCCGTACACTAAATTTAATAAATTTAACATCCGATTGACGATTCTATTAAATGTCTAGAGAAACCTAAATTAACCACTAGTGGTTTTACCTTCTGACAAAACTCTTGTGGCCCATCCTAAAAAGATTGAGCCAGGCATTTTTTCCGTAATTTTGTTAACGATGGGGAAACGTAGCATAAACACCCAGCTTTGGACTAAAATGCAATTAACGTGATATTAATGGGGAAGTTCAGTGGGAAAAATTATCCTTCTTCCCAGATTGCTGACTTCCTTGGAATGTTCCTAGTTTTTATCCCATTGTTCTAAATGTTATAATCAACCAATCAACTCAAGTTCCCCTAAAAAAAAGTTTAAAAGCATTATTATTACTTCTGTATTATTAATTTCTGTACATACTGTACACACCTCACTGCTTATTTATTTGTGCTCCAGCAAAAAGTGTGAATGGCTTGTGAAGGTGGGTGTGGTGGACTAAGTAATAACTTGCTGGTGAACTGGAGGGCTGATAAGGGATCATGGTAGGTTCAATTTGATTCAGAAACTCTCCAATGAATGAGAAGTGTGTTACAAGTATCAGGCCCAAAGAAGAAATACTGGAAGATTTTTGTACTCAGCGTTTAAAGAACCGCACAGTCTTAAATTTTATCTCAAAGCAGTATGCTTGATTGGGCAAGTGAATATGCACCTCCTCTTTCAATATGGTTGGCTTTTTTATTACACTGAATGCATACACTAGGCTTAAGCAGCAATCATTGCCTCACATCTCACTTTGTTCTGGGTGCTGGGAAATCTACTTTACTAAAGTGGAGTTTGTGCTTCATTTTCCAGGATTCCAGTATCACACAGTGTTGTCATTGACCATTATGTTCTTTACACATGCTCAGTCCTAAACTACTCCAGGAATTAGTTACAGCTGTAATGCCCACTAATAGACTCTCTGTTACAGACCAGTACAGGGAAGCGGCATGGCTTTCATGGCTAGGCCACACTAGTGCGTTTTCGCATGCAATTTTTGTTTAGAATGGAAATCGCGGGAATGCAAAAATTTCCGATGCGTTTGCGCATCTGTCTCCATTTTGCGATCACCATTTTTTGCACAAACGCATGCCTTTCCGTCATGGAAAATAGTGAAATCGCATGCACAAACGTAAGACAACGCGCCGGAATCATACAGGCAATCACGTGCGTTGTAGTGTCACCTCAGACTCAAACAGTTATCGTATAAATTTTTTAGGGGGTTATATTTGCCTAAATGTAATTTACTGCAGTGGCATTTTACACCATATTGGTGCTTGGGGGGTGGGGTGTCATATTATGGAACATAAAAATTTGGGTTTAGTTTTCCTTAAATAGAGATTTAAAAAAGCATTGTTTTGCCTTGGCCATTTTTTTCTTGTAGGCAGAAATTTTCACAACAGGTGAGAGGGCAGAATAATGGACCAGTGACATGCATGGAACCTTGTAAGTAAAGATTTGTAACCAGACAAAGCCGGGCACACTATAGAATTAAACTGCACTGAAGGAAAACTTCAAGCAGGGAATAGAAAAATGCAACATGGGTAATCTATTAGTCATCAGCAACTAATGAAAGACGGGCTTGTAGGCAATATTAAGAGCTGGTGGTATTTCAAATGTGTAAACAAGATGTGATTAACAAGATGTGATTGTTAAGACTTAGACATTAGACTGTTTCTTTAATCTTTCCTATGGAATAGGTTGCTTGGAAAATCCATCTGGATACAGGAGCTGTAAGAAGTAAACCCTTCTTAATGGCAAAATAGGAAAAGAATAAACGATTGGTCTTTTCTATAGGCTGCTGGTGACATTATTACACCAAATCACTTTTTTTTCTTTCTCCAGTTTGCCGAATGAAAGCCCCTCCCTAGGAAGCACTGGCTCTGCCTTTCACAGCAATTTGTTCACATGGTGCAGCTTGTATACTTTATCCATTTGGACGCAGAGACCCCTTTTTCTTGTTTGTTTGCAGGATTGTACATCATCCATAGTATCAATCAGAGTAATGAGTGTAATGAGTAACACACACTGACCTTTTCACATGATCGGTCACTAGTGACCAAATCGTTTGATTATCAGAGTGTGTTCTGGCTCCTATAGTCAGTCTGGCCAAACAAACTCTCAGCAGGGTTGAGTGGCCAAAACAAATAAATGTCAGCTGGACCCCTGAAGCCTTATTAGCTAATTAGTAGGTTATTGATCACAAGTGCCGGAGGGGAGACATAGGCTATATGTGCACAAGGGTCGATATTTCAGTCAGACCGACTTCCTGGTGCAACATTTCTGGCAGTTGGCAACAATTTTATGAGATTTTTTTCTGGAATTTTCATCAAAATTGACCTGTGTGTAACAGGCCTTTAATCCCTGTTACAATTCAGATTACATACTTAAGTGAGGCCATAATTGTGCCGGACAGCAACGCGTGGGCGTTACCATCAGTTTGCGCTGCGATCAAAGCAAATGCAATTCACATCCAAAAACGGATCGCAATGTGGCCACCCACATTGACATGCACTGCACTACAATTCTTACATGCTAATGGATCGCAAGGGCAATTGTAAGCACCCTTTGAGCCTGGGTCCTAATTCTTAGAGGGGCTTAGGTTCTTAGGGGGGCTAGGAAGCTACACTGTGAATGTTTTGTCTCCCCCAGGTGCTAGCTGGGCATTTCTGAGTTTGAAAAAGGCAGTGATCAGATGTGCTAAATTGCTGTTTAAAGGCAGCCACATACTGACAGATATTGGCATATAGGTTATGGATAATTATCAGTAAGTGTATTGTATGGAAGGACAAGTAAGAAATTTATTACCAGTCATATAATGAGGTACCAGAGAAATCTGAGTGATCATTGTAAACTATAGGCCCATCTGCCAATAGCTCTGTGATGAATTGTCTCATTGGGAATAATGATAGGCGTGAGGTTGTTTTGGAGTATAATGCGCCTTTAATAGCTCAGAAAATGGCGGTTGTGGTACGTATGTATATTCTTGGCAAGAGGCGGTGTCTGTGGGGAACTCTTGCTACTACAGTGGAGATGTATTTGGCAGTGGAATTCACACACTATCATTTAGTAATTATACTAGTAAATCCCTGATTCTTTATCGCAAATCCCATACCCCCTGTTTAAAGATCTCTCCCTCCCCCTCTTTCTCCCCCCTCTCTCTTCCCACTCACTCCCCCCTCTATCTCTCCCCCTCTCTTTCTTCCCTACTCTCTCTCCCCCACCCTCTCCCCTTCTCTCTTCCTCACTCTCTCCCCTCCTCTCTCATTGGTCTGGCCTCACCTGAACAAGCTGGCATTTGAAGCATGTCTTTCCACTGGCAACACATCAAAAAGCAGCAAAATGTATAGCATTCAAATATATTTCGGGTATGGTTGCCCTTTAAATGAAAACATTACCCTATCATAATCACCCCCCGTGATTAAAGGCGCTTTTCCTAGCTAACAAAAAAAGGATTTTATCGATACCTGACAATATTAGAGGGGAGACCATCATCAGAGTAAGTTCTTATTTTACTCAAAAAGTATTTATAGTTAATAAAGGGACATTCAATATTGGGTGCACGCAATACATACCTTCTACACTCCCGTTATGCGAGTAGATAGGTACTTAAAGATCCTCTCTGCCTGCTGTACTTAATGTCTGTACACACATAATTTTTGCCTCAAGCAGCCTGAGAAATATCCGTTGACCGACCAATATATATATAACCGACCACTTTGGTTGACAATATAATATGTATAGCAGCTCCTGTATCCAGATGGATTTTCCAAGCAACCTATTCCATAGGAAAGATTAAAGAAACAGTCTAATGTCTAAGTCTTAACAATCACATCTTGTTAATCACATTAACACATCACAAATGTAGTGTGCAAACATCATTGCAGATTTAGTGCAAAATAATTGCTAATTCGATATAACATCACTTTCTAAAAATAAAGTTATGCATTCACTACTATTTCAGTGCTAAACCCACTCTAACCCATAATTGCATCTCTTAGATATACAGCAATAATTCTTATTCATAATAATTTATAAAATAATAATTATATTATTATAAAACTATTATAATAGTTGTATAATAAAAACTATAATAGTATAATAATAATAACTATTATTACCTAACATTTATTTATGGTGTGGC
This sequence comes from Hymenochirus boettgeri, assembly GCA_019447015.1. NCBI lineage: Eukaryota > Metazoa > Chordata > Amphibia > Anura > Pipidae > Hymenochirus > Hymenochirus boettgeri. Next base: position 52,340,813 of record CM033472.1, read on the forward strand.
ATGGCCCCACTAACAACGTACTAAATCGCGCATGCAAACACGAGTGCTATCGCAGTTGGGTGCGCGATTCTTGTGCGTTTTTCGTTTGCACATGCATTTTGAGCATTCGATTTTGCCGTTTTCCGTTATGGAAACATAACGCACCAAAAAATGGTGAACGCTTGTGTTACCAAAACGCAAATGGACGCGCAATCGCATGCGTTCCCGCAATTTCCATTATAACAAAATCGCACGCGCAATCGCAAAATGCATGTGCAAACGCGAAAAAAAGCGGAAGTGGGGCCTAGCCCTTAAAGTTTTTTGCAGCCATTGCTGTTTAGACTGAAACCAGAATCTTAAGACTAGGCCATTTTTTCTCCGGAACGCACATGCTTCAATTGCACACTATTGCATGGATCGCAGCACAAAGGGATGGTAACGTGCATAGTCGTCCATCATAGTGTGGACTCAGCCTAAAGGTTCATACACACGGATGATTTTGCCCCACAATCCTCAATGAACGAGGGGTCGCTGCATTCGATGTACCGTATATACTCTAGTATAAGTCGATCAGAGTATAAGCCGAGGTACCTATTTTTACCTGAAAAAAGGATTAAAAGTGATTGACTCGAGTATAAGCCGAAGGTAGAAATTATGACCACTACTGACTTCTGATTCTGTATTGTTTTATGGCTTAAGTTGCCCTTTAAATGGACAGCAGAATTTTCATATATTAATCCCATACAGTAATAGACAAATCCAGTACCAGTAACCCCCAATTACTTGGCACTCCAGATGTTTGGAAACTACAACTCCCAGCATGCTTGCGTGTAGTTTCTAAATATGTGGAGTGGCAAGGTTCAATAAACTTTTAATTAAGGTTACCATCATTTACAATTTTCCTGTCCCCCATATAGTAAAGGCACTCTGACCCCAATAGTTAAGTGTCACCTGAGAGTTGTAGTTTCAAGCTGTCATTTGCATTAAACTAGCAGCTGTTTTTAGCCCCAAACTGAGAAGACCCATCAGATTTACAGCATCCAGATGAGCAGTGACAGTGCTGAGTGAGTCCAGCAGCCTGACAACAGGAAGCAGGAAGGAGTGTAAAGGAAGATCAGCTCCACCTTCTGGTTACTATCCGCAATTGCAGCATTTGGATCTAAATTAGGACTTGACCCGACTATAAGCCGAGGTTAGGTTTTCAGGCTAATTTTAAAACCTGAAAATCTCGAGTTATATTTGAGTACATACGGTATGCATCCGGTTGGGTGTAAGTTGTTGATCCACTGCATTCATGGGTACAAACCTTAACAGGAGTCCCTCCAAAATGAGCACAAGATCTGATTACCCAAAGGCTAAAGTGTTAAGCTGGGTAGACACCTTCCAATATTTTGGCTCGACTGACCAACATTTCAGTGTATCGGTCCAAAAACCACAGCCAATCATGCCGTCCTCTATGGCGAACTGTTGACTGCGGCTACATGCGATACTGCAGGTTTTTAAATATGGCCCATTGTTATCAATGAAAAGGATTTTATTTAGCAGTGCGCTATTTAAAATTATACCAATAAAAATGAATATGGATAATCATCAGATTTAATTGCTTTGACTATAGTGATCAAAATAAAGCTTTTACAATAATAAAAAACCTTTAAATGAAATGAGGCTGATTTAATATTAAAAAGCAGAGCAATCATTCTGTGCTACAGGGTTTCATTTTCACAGTACATAATTCAGCAGATGGTATAAAGACCTGCAATTTAATAAGGGTGTCGTTTTCTTGTAAGTGTGTAATTTGATTTAAATTCATTAGAATTTTATTCCTATTTTACCACTGATACGTTTGTGTTATCTTCCTAATCCATTACATAACATCTGCAACCAAGGCAGATGTTTTAGATTTCAAACATCTGGAGTGCCAAGGGGGGGGGGTGCTATAGTTAATGCATTTATAGAAATTATGAGATTTTGTAATATATCCAACGTGAAAAGTATTGCATCTCTTATTTTGTTCTGTTTTCTATGGGAGGTTTTTGTGCTACTGTTTCTTTAAGATGTAAAGTGTTGAAAGATCGAGGCCCAGTCTTGGGAACTGGCAGCAATTGGATTGACAATTGTAAAGTGCTCAGCTTAGTCTTGGCAGCAACTAAAGCAAACAGCATTTAATCTGTGACCACACTGACAGCTTGTTAAATTCTTTATTACAGATCATTAATTAATCAGAATTGCTCCCCCGCTCCCACCAACACACAACCAGCAAACTGACAGACCAATCAGGTGCTTGGATTCCCAGGTGACGATTATGAAGGTATTGTAGGATAGTGTAGTAGTATAAAATTTACACCACAACTGGTAAAGCGAAAATAAAGGAGACATGTGAATATAGACTGCAATCCATGGTTGCCAGTTGCCCACTACACTCCAAAATGTAAACAATAGTTGTTTTGGCCAAGACAGAGAGGTGTGAAAGGGCACCTGTTAGGGTTAAATGAAAGCCTGCAGTATTTCATTTAAAATGAGCTGACAATCACAGAGAAAGTCTACCAAACAACATTTCATGTAATACAGCACATTAATATAGTCTAATGTGTAGACAGACTGCTGGACATCCCCAACCTGCTCAATAAAAGATATGGGAAATGGGATATTTACACATATGCTGCACATACTTACTACAGGACTCCAGGAACAGCTCACAGCTGGATACCCAAATAAAGCACTCACCAGTATGCAGGTAAGTACCATAAGTAGCTACTGTGCCTACCACCAGATGCCACACTTGACAACTCATGTGCCCAGTGGCACTTGCTGCACAAGCAGTTCTCACAGTGGTCTTCACGTGAGACCCTGGGATGTTAGTAGTGTACAATGTCCTTCCTAGCTACACATTAGACTGTATTATATATGTTGTTGTATACTTCATATATGGGGAGAGACTATTATTATTTTCAATCTCCTTTTACGGGAATTCAATCTGTGTTATTAAACGGCGTAGCATATTGTGGGCTTCAATGCTTAGTGGGGTACCCGGGATTCTATTTTCCCCTTATCAGCCAACCAATAGTAACCAACTGATTTTTCCACCATCTGCCATTTGTGCACTGACTGGATGTAATGGTAAATATTGAACTGAAGGACATCAAACATTCACTTTGTCCATACAAAATATGGCCCAGTAACATTCACATGTCCTATTAAACTCAATCGTAATGTAAGTCCATAGCACTGTTGTTGATAAATAGCTTTCTGCAGCTGCCCAAGTGTCTTTTTCAAGGGGTTAAAGTCATGTGATCGTGCATCAGTTATCATGACTTTAACCCATAGCGGCTGCTGCTCTGGGTTAATGCCTCAAATAGTGTCTTGTACTACAACAGATTCCTGATCAGGACATTGATCCTATCACTCAGACTTGCTCAAACTTGGCTGCTGCTTATGGTCTTGGCCTAATATTGATACTGGTTAGTTGGTGTGTGTTTGGTAAATGTGTGAGCTGCTACCTGCCTGGCTTGGGGGTTGTGTAGTTAATCTGGTGTGTAAGCCTAAGGTTAACTAATGTAAATGTGCCTTTCAAAATTTAGATCAAAAGTATACAATAGACTAGGGCAGTGGTTCTCAAATGTTTTGAGTCCTTGGCACACTTGCAATACAAAACTTCTGTCTGAACACGCCTGTTAATAATGTTGGACTTAATGTTGTAATCACCCAGATTTTATGTACTGTATAATGTATATTGTAATCAATTTTGGTTATAATCAATGTTACACTACATTGAAATATAACAATATTAATTTTTAGAGCAAAACATTACAGAAAATGTGGATCATATTGGTGAAAACATTCCTAACAAAAAATTTTGAGGCACACCACTGGCTTTCTGAAGTTCCGCCATTGTGCCACGACACACCCTTTGAGAACTTTAGTAACATGTATGTACCAGTCACTGTGTAACAGAGTAATGGAAGTTAAATAATGACATACGTCCCATCTAGTCCAACCAGACTAGTATTCTTTAATACTATCCATGATAAAATACCTGGTACCAATATTTAACAATGAATAAAATGATGTGTAAGTATACATATATAGAAGTATTTGTATTAATATTTAAGAAAATAGGGCATGTCCATCCCCCACCCACAAGCAAGTTATTCCTCGAGCTTTCCACTGGCACACAAATGATCACGTCCTCTGCCAGCTCAATGAGCTCTTTAAGGATTGGTAGCTATTTACAACCCACAATATTATTTCATGACTGGAAGTGTTAATTAACCATATTTAAGATCACCTCCGAGTTTTAAAAAAAAAAAACTGTTCAGGGACTGTGATTTCTGACAAAGCAGAAAAGGTGCTCAAACAGAAGATTTTGTACAAACCAACTTATCAGGTTAACCAGAATACAATGTCATGGGACCTTGAGAAAGGCCCCTGGGCCAAAACATGCTGTGTTTACTCTGCACATTTTTTTTTTTGGATAATAAATATGAGATCATCCTTTTATATTGGACTGGACTTCCGTATCATATTTTTTGAATATTGTAATATACAGATGTGTCAGGTATGGTCACACTTACCTGACACACAGAAACGATTAAATAATATAAAGATGGCAGAAATTTAATATTGGGTCCAATCACCTGAATAGGTAAGTTTTTTGAATCTACGTTCCCGGATCCTGAGCTATTGATTGAAGAATGGGAGGTAAGACATAGCTCCTTAACCTCCTGGGCTTCAATCAATACATTAAAGGAATAGTTCACTTTGGGAATGAACTATTCCTTTAAGCAACAAAAAATGCAGATTGCAGAAAAGTGGGACCTTACAAGGTACTACTGCATGTATAGAAATATATGTGTGTGTGGAGGTTGACACTTGGGCTTGGTTGTTCATAAATATATGTCAATGGGGAGGTGGAAGCTGGCACTTTAGGGAAAAAGGAATATCAATGAAGCAAGTTTATAATATTTTAATAGTTGTACATTTTATCCACTTTCACCCTTATCCCGATTGCGTAACTGGTGGGAGTCTGCTCGTAACCCCCTTCTCTTTCTCTTGCCCCTCGGAGTCCTCACATTTTTACCTTTTTCAGCTCCTGCCTCCCTTTCTGCATTCTCGCTCTGTGAATCAGAGGACTCGTCAATGAATGCCATATTTTCCCCCCACTCTAAGGCTCGTCCTTCAGAATTATCTATCCTCAAAGGAGGAATAATTGGTGAGTTCTGTTTAATGACCGGTAAAGGAGGAGTTAAGATTACAGGTGGATCTTTTTCTGTTTCTTCCTTTTCTCCTTCATCACCATCATCCCCTTCTTCTTCTGTGCTAACTTGCTGTTCCCCAGGGGCGTGTATTCCACCTTTTTGCCTGTTTAGACGTTCCTGGAAGTTGAGGCTTAATCCACGGTGTGGCAGCTTCATTTCTGCAGTCATACTTGCTGTCCAATTGGCTGCATGAGCAGTTAGACCCCCCATCTGAGAAAACAATTAATTTCTGTTTAAATACAATTATTAAAGAATTTTGTCATAATTTGATAAATTGTAATGAATCTATTTTTGGGTGGCTAAATCCCCTTAGACATGAATACTTTATAGTATCACTTAATAACATGTGATCCCTGTATAGGGAGGTTGAATGGTAAGGTAAAATTCCAAATTGTTCCATGTGTATGGTCACCTTTACACAAAACATACTGTGGACAGTACTGAACAGCAAGGGCCGCTACAGTGAGAAGCATGTAAGTCACTGCACTACTTTACCACTCAAATAGATTAATTGCACAAGTGAGATTCACAAGCCAAGATTTCCACGGATCAGGCTGAAATATGAATGGAAATTGAATCTGACCTATTAGTAAATTTCAGATAATCATGCGGTCTTCAAAGGGCCACGCAATCCCAACAAACTACTGCTGTATATATTGCGATCTGGGTGTTTTTTTGCCATACACAACCAATAATCAGCAAATTTCATTAGATCCAATGAGATATCAGCAAATTGTATGGCTATCATAACTCCATACAAAGAATTTAACTTAAAAATAAAGCATTTTAGCATTTTTTTTTAGAGATTTTTGTCAACTTAACTGGGATGTATTACAATACATATTGTATTACAATACAATTATAATTATCCTCAAAAGAAGTTTAAGCCATTCCCAGATGTTATGTTCTTGTACTAAGAAGGCAGTATAATTTAATTTGCTTTATGCAGCTGAGGATGTACTAGAGCTCTGATTTCCTTTGTGCCTGCACACTAGCTGCAGGTCATCCCAGGCTGCAGACATCAGTTCTGAATAGTTAGTTAGGATGCATATTTAGGATGATGTAAGTACTAGAAGCAGACAACTTCCTGTTCCTGGGCAAACAAGAAAAACTGGGTGTCTGCCTGCTACCTAAGCAACTGATCTTATTAGGGGTATAAGTATTCCAGCACTTATTACAGATTTAGCCAGAGGTCTATGTAGAAATCAATGGAAAAAAAAGTTCTAATTTCTGTTAATGACCCCTAATGCTGGCCATAAGCAGTCGATTTACCTCTAGACATTCTGACAACTACCTGTGCAGATCTGACCAGAAAAGTTGCAGGAACAATGGCAGGTAAAACTCGACATTACCAGACAAACCTAAGATTTATGTCAAGAGTATATGGCCAGCATAACAAAAGGCTTTGAAAACCCTAAAATTTAGAATATATCACTGCACATCAGCCACAACCCATCCTATAAACATACATGCTTAACATGCTATCAGTGTCTTCATATGGTGGTTTAGTATATGCATACCATATAATGTTACTGGTTTTAACACCAATATTCATAGCAGATTCATAGCTATGTCAATTATATTGTGTGTACATTAGGATTTTATTGACATTATCCTTGTGTGGGGAATCCTGGGCAGTTTAAGCATTACCGGTATTTTACTTGTTGCTGTGTTAACATTTTTCCTCGGCCTCAGAAATAAAATGAGTGAAACACAGAAACAGAGACATTTTACCTCAGCCCTGGTCTTCCTGGAAAGGACCCTCAGCCAATTTCCAATCATTGTCAGAATGGAAGCAAAGTAAGCTAAGCCAAGTAATATCCAAAACCACACCAAAGGCTTGTACCATGTGTACTCAAGTCCTGCGCCATCTCCTGCAGGTCAAAGTAAGACAGAGAATTACAATACACTGTTAATAAAACTATTTTACCGTCTACATTTTTCTTCTTTTGATTTCCTATCCAGCCCTTCCCATTAATGGATAAAGTTTATAGTCAGAGAAAAAACTGCAGAAGGAACCGAGTTCAGCCAGGCGACACATTTTTGTAAATGCTTTAAAGGGCAGGGTTAGTTTCAATTTAAAACAGCAAAAAATCCATTTTCCTCTGCTATTAATTTGCAGCAACTACTTGGATATTATCTAATGGCCCATTAAAAAGCTAGCATCTCATTGGTGCAGCAAATTTATATCACCGGAAAGCCTTTGCATCAGCCCCACAGTATGCATTGTCAGACCATTAGTGCAACTTTTTTTGCATTGGCTGCTATGTTTGTTATGATTGTGATAAAAACTGATTTTAGACCGTTTTTTTATCAGTTCCCCATGGTCCATTCTGTAATTTCTGTAACTATTTTGGTCTACAGGTTTAAATGAACTATTCATGTTTAATTTGGTTGAATGTAGTCTCTTCCCAACAAAGTGCACCAGAGCTGTACAATGCTCCATTATGTGGTCCAGGCAACATACTGTACATTTCATTGTTGAATAAATCTGCTTCTTTACAGGTGTAGGGGGGGTGGTGGGAAACTTTATACATGAATAGGACATACAATTGCTATGGACATACAATGTAGATGAATAAATATGTTGTCTATTTTCCAGTGTTGTGCAGTGTAGTGTTTTGCATACATTTTATTTGGAAAAATACTAATTCTGTTCCAGCCACTGAAGCTTTAAATAATTTACCTATACTAGCAAACCACTACCAATGCTCATTGTATACTCTACTTATGATTTAGGAGGAATGGTTTCTCAATACTGTGTATGCAGGTGGGTACCACAGTTAGATACCTCCATCCTTCTCAAAGTCTTTTGTGTGGCTTAATTAACTTTTAACAGAAAAATAAGAGAAGCCCTAACTTAAAAGGAGTTAAATTTCCTCTGAATATATTGCATAAGACAACATGATCAATTATTTATAAAGCTACTGACATTTATTTAAACTATAAGCAATACATTAAAGAAAAACTATAGTGAGCAGAGCTCCCTTCCATTAAGAGTCCCTGGGGTGAGGACCTTAACCGCTAGGTCCTTACTCCTGGGTTTAGAGTAGATCAGCTGTTTTACTTACCTTTATTTTCCCTTGCCACTCTGTTCAGTTCTTCCATTGTTGACAAGATCTATGAGAAGACGTGCTCTGCAAAAAGCGTATCTTGCCATTGGCCAGATCACAGAATGATGAAGGGGCAGAGCTGGACCAGACTGGTGAGGAAAAATAAAGGCAAGTAAAAGAGCTGATCTACTTTAAACCCTAGAGATGTAGGTCCTGGGAGACTCTTAACGGTGGTGTTGGGGAGAGAACATAAGTTCTACTTTAAGTACCAAGAAACAGAACAAATTAAATAAAATACCTGCAACATAGTCCCCAAACCCAATGGTGGTTAGAGTAATGACCACAAAGTATATAGACTCCAGGAGGGACCACTGCTCAATTGCTTGAAAAATAAATGTGGGTATCAGAACGAAGAGAAGACAACCAATGAGGATGAAGAGCACAGCAGAAATTACTCGCACAATGGTCGGAGAAACACGCCACTTCTGGAAGACAAAGAAGACAAATGCAGGATTTCTGAAGAAGCATTCAAATTATCCATTTTACTAAAAATTATTTAAACTAAACATAGAATGTATATTTTATCCTATGTTTAATTCTATTATGTGGAATGTGCAAATGTATCTAGCCTAGTAATTAGACTAACAAATAACATAAGGTGTGCTCTACTTTGTAGCCCAGACTGATATAATAGTGCACAAATTAATTCTTACTTAATTGTGTAGGTGGTCTGGGTGCATATGCCCGAACCCTTCGCAAAGCGATACACACAGCTCCCAAACAGTAACTGATCAATAATGGGGGTAAATCTACTTGCCCAGAAATACTGTTGACCCGGGTGCTAGATCCCAACAAATTGAAATTCAATAAACACATTAATGACAGGGAAAATGTAATTTTGTTGTTTTTATTCTGCAGCACCATGCTTTTTAATATATTTATTTACGGATATTAGAGGTCACCAAAGAATTCTATGACTATATAAAAGTATGAGGTAAAGAGTTAGAGTTTGTATATAATAAAATGTAAACATTTTTATTTCCTTTATTACTGGTGTCAACCTCATTATAGTGAAAACAATACTGTCATATAATTCCTTTCTGGATTCCAGTTTTCCCAGTAGTTGTACCAGGACAATCAGCATAATGATGGTAAGTTCCTATTTGTGCTTCTGTGTGTCCTCTGACACACAGTAAGGAAGGGGGCGGTACAAGTTAGCTGGCCTAGGGGAAAAAAACAGTATAAGGTCATGGGGACACTTCGCTGCACACGCAATCACACGCGATTCCTGTGCGTTTGCAAATGCAATTTCTCCTTTTGAGATACGAAATTGCATGCGATTGCACATAAAAATGATGATCGCATATCGCAAACGGATGCACCCGAAAACACGCGTTTTTCTGCAAACGCAGAAAAATGGTGCAAGCGTGGCCTAAACCTGATCTGATCTAATAGCAGCTTTTGCAGGCACAAACACCAAGGACTTATAAGCATTTTTAGCTTAGCACACAGAGACATGCACTTATTTGTTTCAGTCCACAAAATAGAAAAGCTTTTACAGCTAATATTCTGATCCCTAAAGAACATTTATAGTAAAGTAAATGTAGATCCACCTTAGGAACAGGGCAGTCTTTTATCACATCAGTGAGCCCTGAATCACACCTGTGAAATTATATTGGTGAGAATGTTTAAACTTCTAGTGGCTTGAGTGGCATCACCTGACCCTCTGCTCCTACCCTCCACACCAGGGGTAGAGCATACCCACTTAAGAATGAATGCTGCTGAAAGACAGGAAGTACCTGCACAAACAGTTGGGGGGGGGGGGATTAATGCAGTCAGAGACTGATCACATGACTACAAGCTGGTGAAAGCAGGTAGTGTTTAGGAATAATATTGCTAAACCTTTCCAGGGTTCATTTTAAAGTTAAAACGGAAAGGCTTTTATTTATCCTTAACTTGTTTGGGGGTCATAGTTGCCCTTTAAAGTTTTGCAAAGCCTGGAAACATTTTATATAAAAATGGTCCCTCCATGGAGCAACATGTGTATTATCTGTAGTTTATATTTATCACCTGATAAATTAAGCTATTATATTCCTTCAGTACAAAATTCCCTCTAAGCTGTTTGCTTGTACATACGCACACAACTTAGTTGGCTGGTGCAAACAGGTTAAATTGGTGCACAAAGAAAAATGGAATATTAGCACTGCAGTGTGTAGCACATAATTCCATTTTCTATTTGCACAGATAATATATAACTGCGCACTCAGCCAATATAAAATTAGAAGGAACATTGCTTCAGTACAGAACATCCTATGCCCATTCCAGATATTCAACTATATTGCCAGATGGCTCTAGCCTGCAAATCACCACTTTCTATATTCACTTAAAAAATCTGACACTAAAAAACCTTCCCTACCCCCATTTCTCTCACATTACTTCCCGAATGAACACAACTCAAAATCAAATTTCAACAGTGCAGGAATTGAATTTAACAATGGGTGATCAATGAGAAAGCTCTGCTTCAGACGGGTGATTTAGTGATGATGTGATGTTAGTCCATATAACCAGATATATTCCTTCCCTGGAAACCAATGTTAATAAAGCAGCGGGGGGACCCCATAAAGGTATGCTGGGGGGTGGTGGTGTTGATGATTTGTTGTTATACCCCTGCATATAAACATCACTGGATTAAAAGTAATGCGGGATATCGCCTGTACATCTTCCTATCAGGTGTACTGAGGAAGTTAACAATACAATTCAGCCAAAATCAAAATAGCATTTAACTGCAACACTCAACTAATTCAACATCCATCAGTCAATTACTGGGATGGACCAGGATCAGAAGCAGCCTTTATTTATGTCACAGCAGTCATTTAGGAGCCAGACTCCCATGTCCTGAAGTAAACTAATTAGATCATAAAACTGGGCACTGTAGTTAGAGTTTACAATCGTATTAGGCACCATAAACATTGAAAGCTTTTAAATTTAGCAACCGAAGGAGCCTGCAAAATTGTTTCAGTAACTGGTTTAGTGGTAGATGCTGCCATGTTGTGACAATATAGCATACAAATTCACAAGGGGAGAATGAGAAGCAGCAAAAAATGCAAACTGCTGCCTGGAAGTCAAATTCTTGAGGTGCACTGAGTAAAGTTACCAGGTGAGTAGCAATCGCAGGGACTGCACTGAATTATTATGCTTCTAATAGGCTAGTAATATATGCTATGGGGTTAATGCAAACGTTTGCTTTAGCTATTTATTTTCAGTAACCAATTAGTAACCAAAATGTTAGCTTTTTTCCTGGGTTACTGCGGTCTTTCTTTTTGTGGTTTTGCCGAGAATCATGCAGGTCACTTGACTCCATCGCTGCTAAAACAATCATGTCTGATGTAGTTTATCAACATTCTACTTAGCAAAACCCTCTAAGAGCTTTTGTATGTATGTATGTATACATTTTGTATGTATGTATAGTTTATTTATAAAGTGCTACTTGGGGACGTAGCGATGTAAACCCATGAAAACACATAACGTGTGCTTTCTTACTGGGCGGTACATTAAATGCATTATTTAAAGGTCCTTGTTGCCCTTCTCCTAATATAGTATAGTGCACATACATATATGTATTGGGATACATACATACGTACTAGCTCTGCTTCTCCCTCTATACTAGCTATAGAAGTAATTAGATTCATACGAAAAATGTTTCTTTAGAAATGTTGTGGTCTGCTAAATCTATTAAATAGTAATGTCCATTTCATCTCTCATCAGTTTGCAGGAAGTAATCAGGGCATGGCCCCACCCATTGTGTCTGGATTCTAGAAATGGGACTGTCCAAAAAGAAACTGCATACATAGTTTAAGTATGAAAATAACACAAATGTAAATGTGTTTTTCAGATTTATTTTAAATATATCGTACACTTTGTGGACATCAATAGCCCAATAATGAAATATGATTGGTCACTAGCTATACATATAATAATATCTAAGTGTCACAGGGGATTGACAGATTTTTAGCAAAAAGGTAAAGGTGTGTGGCCAGCTTTACGTCTTTATCATCAACTTTGTACACCCTTCATCAATATCAATCAAAACATTTTCAAGTCTATAATTCTGTAACACATCCTTTAATGCTTAACAGTGATGTAATTGATTCCTTGTTTCTTTCTGGCCTCATTCCAATGCTGAAGGCTTAGTGAATGACTGAACTGAATTCAAACCCTAATTTAATATTTGAATTTGATAAAAAATGTATCTGTGAACAAATGTTGCTTTCAAATGCATTGCCCAAAGTAAGAGAGGTTTCCAAAAGAGTTCAGTAGAGTTTGTACACAGCTGTTCTCAAATATTACAATTTTTTTTTCAATGTTGATAAATGTAAGGTGATGCATTTTGGACGTAAAAATCCTTGTGCTGCTTATACTATAAATGGCTCTGTGTTAAGTGAATCCCTGTTGGAAAGGGATCTTGGAGTTTTGGTGGATAACAAACTTAAAGGTAGCAAGCAGTGCCAGGCAGCAACAGCCAGAGCCAGCATGGTATTGTCTTGTATAAAGAGAGGTATGGATTCAAGGGAGGAAAATGTTATTCTCCCTCTTTACAAAGCATTGGTAAGGCCTCATTTGGAATATGCAGTGCAATTTTGGAATCCTGTGTACAAAAGGGGCATCTTTGAAATGGAAAGGGTTCAGTGAAGGGCAACTAAATTAATAAGGGGATTGGGGGAGCTTGAATATGAAGAGAGATTGGAAAAGTTACAATTATGTACGCTGGAAAAAAGGCGCTTGCGTGGGGATATGATTACTGTGTATAAATACATTAACGGGCCATACAATAAACCATCTGGGGCATTGTTCACCAATAGAACATGTTAGAGTACACGCAGACATCCCTTAAGACTTGAAGAAAAAAGGTTTAGGCTTCAAGTTCAGAAAGGGTTTTTCACTGTGAGAACGGTAAAGCTATGGAACTGTCTTCCAGTGGATGTTGTAATGGCAGGTTCATTGGTCAGTTTCAAAAAAAAGCTGGATGAGTTTCTGCAAACAAGGAATGTTGCAAGTTACTGGTATTGATACATAAAGTAGAGTTGATCCTGGGATATTTCCAATTGCCACTTGGAGTCAGGAAGGAAAATTTGGTGGGTTTTTTTTTTTGCCTTCCTCTAGATCAAAAGTTAGGCATGAAATGAGGATATTGCTAGATGGGTTAGACTGGATGGACATATGTCTTTATTCGATTTGGCTGTTTTTTTTAGCTGGGTTTTTTGCATCCTCTGGATCAACTGTTAGGTAGGGTGAAAAGGTTGGACTTGATGGATTTATGTCTTTATTCAACCTTAATTTCTATGTTACTATGCTACATGCGTTACCAAAAAGATTGTGTGTACCCAGGTTTAAGCTAGGTACACACAGTCCAGATTTCTGAAAGATGACAGACAGGATCTGCAAGATCCTGTCTGCCATCTTTCAAAGATTTGCATACACACAGTCCCGAGCGTTCTCCCTATGAACTTCATAAGGAGAACGCTCGGGACTGTGTGTTTCCATCGGCTGCGCTAGACTCCTCTATAGGGAGTCTAGCACAGCCGATGGAAATTTTCGGCCTTTCCCGAACGAATGTTCGGCCGACCCGATCGTTTGGCTGCCACGCGCTCGTTCAGGAAACGAGCGTACACACATAACGATAAAGCCCCGATACAGTTGGATCCGACGGTATTGGGGCTTTATCGTTACTGTGTGTACCCAGCTTTAGACCTGTTAAAAACAATGAATGCATCACCATGGTAGAACACCACCCAATGCTCCATTTAGCATATGCAGATAAATGAAGGTAAGAGCCCTTTTCAGTAGATTTCAGCCTATAACATTTTACAGGTCAAAAGCTCTATAGGTTAATAGTATTAGCAGGACTTAAAGAACAACTAAACCCTTGTAGCAAAGTGGGCTTACATTTTTCTATCCTTTAGGTAAGTCATAGCTGTTAATTCTCAAAAAATAAACAAACAAACAAACAAAAAAGAACCATATTAAACACCCCCATTTGAGCTAAATCCAATGAAGAAACATCTCTGATATTAAGTTTATTTTTTTTTTTATTGCATTTGGCCAAGTTTTTTTGCCCCATTTTAATATCTATTCTTGACAGTCATTGATCCTTCAGGAGCCAATAGATTCAGGACCTTCTTCTGACCAATCAGCCTGCTGGGATGAGGGATTCCCAGCCAAGACCTTATTTCTAATTACTTATTTTTAGTTAAAGAGCAATGATCAAAAAAATAAAGTTTCTTGTCAATATACATATATAGTAGGTATAGATAGGGAGAAAGTTATTTTTAGGAGAATGCCCTTATGTGCACCCTAACGTGTAGGTTAGGAATAACTATTGGCTACTTTAATCTATTTTATAGTAATAGGCTACAGTACTGGGATATAGTAAATTAGGAACAGGTTTTATTTTACAACAAAATTCTGTAATACAAGTGTGCTGTCATCACTATCACCACAAGGTGGCTTTGTGATCTACCTCTGGGACTGTTGTGACCCTTACCGCACTTAAAGCAAATAATAATGCAGGGGTTATCCATTTAAGGGCTGTGGTCCACAGTGCCCCAGGGGATAAAGCAAATTCTTTTTACTGGCACTGATGCAGATTTAACAGCTCCCTGGCAAGCTTGGCAGAAAACAGCTGCAATCCCAGGGACAGAAGCTCCTAACACTGCAAAAGTGTTTGGTGAGTTCCAATATCACAAAGACGAGCATCTTACCTTGCCGCAGTCCCACAACGCAGTCCTGTTAATGCATCGTGGGGTCGTAGCAAAGTATTGCAAAACCTAAGGGATATATCAGGAGCGGTGCAAAGTCCCCGTAAAATAAGCGTAACCTGATATTACATTAGGATGCTTGGATTTTACACTTATTTTTGCGATGTTAAATCTCTCTGTGTTTTCTAATCGATATATATCCACCAAAACATCTGTATGGAATGAAATATTCCTATTCACAACTGCTTTGGGGAAACTGGTATCGGCCGTCAGTCACGTCACGGCCAATGGTTGACAGCCAATACAGAAGGAACCTCTACTGCTGCTGCTCGGGCATGTTAAGGACACGTGCACCAGCAGCAGAGGCGTGGGCTAAGCAGCGCTGGATCGGTGGTCTGTAAGGCTTCTTACACAGTGGGGGAACATCTTTCCAAACTGTAAGTAAAACGGATCTTAGCTTTTGGGGGGTGTTCTATTAGATACTAAATTTTTGTAAGAGGGGTGTACATGTTGGGAACATTTATAAAGTCCCTTGCTCTTAAGGACAAAGAAAAAGAAGGACATTTAATCATTTGATGGTTGAAATAAGTTTGAAAATAAGAATTGTTTGTGCTGTGTTAAGGACTGTGTGGCAGTAAGCAGATTAATCTTTCTTTCTTCCAGTTAAAGGGGTGCACTGGGCTTCTATATTCTAGTATTGCACCTGTTGTAATCGCAAACAAGTTGTAAAGGGGTTAATAAGTGTTTTGTTTTTTCCCCTCTCTTCCTGGCTCTGGCACTAATTAGTGTGGGGGCTGGGGCCTATTAGTTAAATAGGATTCACATTGGTTGGACCTGTGGTTTGGACCTAACAAAAAGAAGTTTCCTGTGAGTGAAATGTGTATAAAGCACCTTGTTTTAAAGGACCTTGATCTCAAAGAAAATCTAATCTGCCGCCAAGACCCTACATGCCAAACTGTGTGTTGCCTGCCTAGTGCTAGGGTTTGGCAAGTGGTGGATCGTGTAGACAGATTATTGGGTGTGGCCCGGTGTGACTGGGTGGTCTTGGTGCACATTGGTGCCAATGACAAAGTTAGAGGAGGTGGTAAGGTCCTTAAACATGATTTCCGAATGCTAGGGTCCAAGTGAAAAGTAAGGACCTCCAGGGTAGTGTTTTCAGAAATACTACCGCAGCCACGTGCTAAGCCAGGATGACAGCAGGAGCTTAGAAGCATTAATGCGTGGCTAAGAGGGTGGAGTAAGGAAGAAGGGTTTGGGTTTATAGAGAACTGGGCAGACTTTGCTGTCGGCTACATGCTCTTTAGTAGGGATGGGTTGCACCTCACTGATGGCGGTGCAGCTGTTTTAGGGGAGAAGTTAGCTAGAGGGTTGAAGGAGATTTGAAACTAAGTTGGGGGGGAGGGTATTAGTAGTCTCACTGGAGGAAGTAGTTTTCCCAGGAGGAAAGCCGGGTGTAGATAAGCCAGTGGTGGGTGGAAAGTGGGGTGGGGCTAGCATAGGGGATAGGGAGGCATGTGTATTAAAGTATATGAATAAATTACAGGATCATAATCTAAAATGTATGTTTGCAAATGCGAAAATCCTGGTTGAACAGTTCTCACGTCTGGGCTGTAAATTTAGAAGAATACGCCTTGTTATGTATTGTATATGTGTGTATGTTTGATTATACAAATGTATAGTATAGTATTTGAGGTTGAATAAAGAAATATGTCCATCCAGTCCAACCCATCCAGCAATATCCTCATTTCCTGCCTAACTGTTCCCTGGATCAACTCTACTTTATGAATCAATACCAGTAACTTGCAACATTCCTTGTCCAGCTTTTTTTTTTTAAACTGACCAATGAACCTGCCATAACAACGTCCACTGGAAGACAGTTCCATAGCTTTACCGTTCTCACAGTGAAAAACCCTTTCCGAGCTTGAAGCCTAAACCTTTTGTCTTCAAGTCTTAAGGGATGTCCTTGTGTCCTCTGACATGTTCTATTGGTAAACAATGCCCCAGATAGTTTATTGTATGGCCTGTTAATGTATTTATACACAGTAATCATATCCCCACGCATGTTAAAAAAGAATTAAAGCCAAATTTAAAAGAAGAGATAACTGGCGCTATGGATGTTAAATTGGAGGCAATATGGGTGGAATTAGGTAACAGGAAAGGGGGTAATGTCATTGTTGGTGTCTGCTATAAGCCGCTAAATGCTAGCAGAGAGGAAGTGAGTCAGTTTTATATGCAGTTGGCAAGGGCTGCAAGTTTGGGGAGTGTGCTCATTATGGGGGCCTTTAATTACCTTGGCATTAATTGGTGTAGTGGAACTGCCATCACAAAAAAAGGCGTTCCTGAATTTGCTGCAGGATAATTTTCTCTCACAGGCGCTCTGTTGGATCTGGTAATATCTAACATTGTGGAGCGCATTATAAATATAAAGGTAACTGGAGGCTTAGGGAATAGTGACCATGAAATAGTGTCATTTGGAGTATGTTATCGAAAGGAAAAGTGCGCTGGGTTAAAAAAGACTTTTAATTTCGGGAAGGCAAATTTTCTCAGGTTAAAAGAAGCTCTTCAGAATGTCAACTGGGATAATGTATTATCAGGTAAAGGTACTGAACAGAAGTGGACTGTGTTTAAAGGACAACTCCATCCTAATAAAAACCTCTTTTAGAAAGAATGGCCTCTTTAAAATATGTTGATATATCATACTCTGTCCTATGAATTCATTACTGTATGCCTGCTATGCTTCTGGATGCCTCATGGAAACTGAGCATTTTAGAAACCTGTACTGAGCCTGGGCATACTCAGAAGAGGCAGACAGGGGATTAACATTCAGTCATTGGCTGTGATGTCAACTGTCAAATCCATAACTTACAGTTATAACTGGAACTTGGGGCTGGACTTGCCCTTTAAGGAGATTTTAAGCCAGTTCACATCTAAATTTATACCTTTGGGAATAAATGTAAAGAGGCAAATGTAAAGATAGAAAATGACATTTAAACCCTTTAAGTCAGAGGGAATGGAAAAGGCCTTTAGGGATTATAAAAACTGTAACAAGGAGTGTAAGAAAGCAATCAAACTAGCTAAAATTAATAATGAAGTTATGATAGCTGAACAAAGCATCACTAAGCCTAAATTTTTTTAAAGTATATTAATAGTAAGAAGATGAGGACTGAGACTGTGGCACCATTAATTAATGGGGATAAGTTAGTTACGGAGGATGGCGATAAAGCAAATGTCTGGAGTATTTTTTTCCTCTGTATACACTATAGAAGATCCAACAGATATCATAAGAGTATAGTAGCAATAATGGTACAAAAGATTCAAGTGCACTTTGGTTAACTGAGGATATGGTACAGAAAGAACTAAATAAGGTTAATATTAACAAATCTCCTGGACCTGATAAAATACATCCTCAGGTACTTTAAATTTATCTAGGCCATTGTTTCTTATTTTTGCACATTCCTTCATGTCCGGAGGTCTGCCTCTGGATTGGAAAAAGGCTGATGTTATTCCAATATTCAAAAATTGTTGTTCACAGCCGGGTAATTACAGGCCTGTAAGTTTAACTTCAGTGGTGGGGAAGATACTGGAAAGTTAAATAAGGGAACATGTTCTAGAGTATGTTTCAAGGACTGAAATTATAAGTAGTAACCAGCATGGATTTAGGAGGAATAGATCTCAAACTAACTTGCTTGGCTTTTATTAGGAAGTGAGTAGAAATTTACACTCTGGCATAGCTGTAGATGTAGTTTACTTGGATTTTGCAAAGGCTTTTGCTACAGTCCCCCATAGGCGACTAATGTATAAGCTAAGGTCTGTTGGTCTGGGGAGGCACATTTGTACATGGATAGAAAATTGGTTAATGAATAGGATGCAGAGGGTAGTTGTTAATGGGGCTTCATCATTATGGACTAAAGTGCTAAGCGGGGTACCACAGGGTTCTGTGTTGGGGCTGCTTCTATTTAATCTATTTATTAATGATTTGGAAGTGGGTATTGTCAGCAAGGTTTCTGTGTTTGCTGACGACACAAAACTTTGTCAACCATTAAAAATTTCAGAGGATGTGCAATCGTTGCAGAGGGATCTAGATAGATTGTCACATTGGGCTGCTAAGTGGCAGATGAGATTTAATGTTGAGAAAGGTGATGCATTTTGGACTTAAAAATCCTTGTGCTGCTTATACTATAATTGGCTCTGTGTTAAAGGGTAACTGTGGTCCAAAAATGACTTTAGAGACCTGAGAATTTTTGCAATTTATTTCCATTGTTTATTTTGCATAGTTTTGAAGATATTTACATTTTTGTGTGTGATACGGCAGCAGCATCACCAGGTCCCTTGCACCTGTTTCCTGCTCTGAAACTGTCAGTCAATCTTTCCTGTGTCTCCTCCTCCCCCTGGTCCCTCCCACTCATGGACCCCATGGTCCCTCCAGTTGCAGGCCCCCCATGGCCCATTATCTTACAGCCCCGTGTGGCCCCGCCCACTCACGGATGTCTAATCCCCGCCCACTCGTGGGTGTCTAAGCCCCGCCCACTCGTGGGTGCCATGGGTTACTCAGACCCCCCCCCCACAGAAAACTCTGTGGAAACAGCCTTTTCAGGCAGAGTGAGAACTCTGCCTGAAAAGGCTGTTTTCACACAGTGCAAGAGAAGGGCTTAACTTCTCTGTCAGGACTTCACACAGCACAGAGGAGGAGGGACTTCCCGTCTCCCTCACACACTGAGGGAGTCTGAGGCTGTGCTCGCCGGCGGCACTGTGCAGGAGAAGCCTCAGGAATGTCACAAGTCAGCCTCCCACCCATTAACTTTCTGGTCAGTCAAATCTGTATATCTTGGGCTGTGGAACATGTAGAGAGGTGGTTGATGGCTCGTTTTAAAGCTAGGAAACTGACCTTTCATTTAAGCTTAACTTGTTTGGAGACCACAGTTCCCCTTTAAGTGAATCCCTGTTGGAAAGGGATCTTGGAGTTTTGGTGGATAACAAATTCAAAGGAAGCAAGCAGTGCCAGGCGGCAACAGCCAGAGCCAGCATGGCATTGTCTTGTATAAAGAGAGGTATGGATTCAAGGGAGGAAAATGTTACTCTCCCTCTTTACAAACCATTGGTAAGACCTCATTTGGAATATGCAGTGCAATTTTGGAATCCTGTGCACAAAAAAGGACATCTTTGAAATGGAAAGGGTTCAGAGAAGGGCAATTAAATTAATAAGGGGATTGGGGAAGCTTGAATATGAAGAGAGACTGGAAAAGTTACAATTATGTACGCTGGAGAAAAGGTGCTTGCGTGGGGATATGATTACTGTGTATAAATACATTAACGGGCCATACAATAAACTATCTGGGGCATTGTTCACCGATAGAGCATGTCAGAGGACACGTGGCTATCCCTTAAGACTTGAACAAAAAAGGTTTAGGCTTCAAGTTCGGAAAGGATTTTTCACTGTAAGAATGGTAAAGCTATGGAACTGTCTTCCTGTGGATGTTGTTATGGCAGGTTCATTGGTCAGTTTAAAAAAAAAGCTGGATGAGTTTCTGCAAACAAGGAATGTTACAAGTTACTAGTATTGATACATAAAGTAGAGTTGATCCAGGGAAATTTCCGATTGAGTCAGGAAGGAATTTTTTCCCCCTTCATTAATTTGGTGGGTTTTTTTTGCCTTCCTCTGGATCAACAGTTAGGCAGGAAATGAGGATATTGCTAGATGGGTTGGACTGGATGGACCTATGTCTTTATTCAACCTCAAATACTATACTATACTATGCCCTTTAAAAAATCACAAATTGCAGCTTATGCAATGTATCTATCAAGCAATCCCTCACGACCTGAACCAGTTATTTCTTAAAAAGACACTATTTACAGTAATGGACTGCTCTCTGACTCCTCCCACAATCTGTGTCCCTGACACTCATACTATCTCTGCCAATGGGGAGCATATGTAAATAAAAGGGGAGGACAGAGTTTAGTAGGAGCCGAAATCTTTTTGATACTGCACAAGAAGGAAACATTTTTGAATTTTTTTCCATAAAAGAAATAAAACCTGTGGTTATATTTTATAATGGGGAACATTAATTCCTATAATACACAAGTATGGGTAAGCCTTCTGACACTAATCACATAGCTAAGCACCAATTACAACTAATGACAAAAGTACCATTAATAATAATGTAGTTATGTTTCACGGCTATTGTATTAAATAAAATGGGCCCATTAAGTTCTTACCAGGAATATCATCTCCACTTTACTGATTCCATGACGTAAAGCGGAACCCAACTGATCGCCTACACCAGCTAAGAGTATTCCAAAGAGAGGAATCCCGACCAGTGCATAGAAAATACAGAAGATCTGACCACCTTCTGTCTTAGGGGAGTTATTACCAAATCCTAAAAACAAAGAAAGGTAAATTGTAAAAAAAAAAAAAGAATTGAAAATAGTGAAAAAGAAGAGTTGAAGAGCTGGAGAAGGACATAGGATAAGATGAAGAATTAAGTAAATAAAATATAGAAAAGGGTATAGTACAGTAAAGGGTTAACAGTGGGAAATGGTTAATTCTTGAAAAATGGAGATAATGATGATAGAGAAATGGAAAATTTAATTTTCAGCAGCAAAGTAAATAAAACACTTTGAACAATGCCATAAATAAAATATTCAATATGCTGCCTTAGGAATACCTATGAAATTTACAATTACATTTATTTTTATTGTAGCCCCAAATACACTAATCACAATGTAAAGCTTATTAAATGTTCATGCCAGGACAGTTCTGTATATCTCCTATTATGCAGTGTTACATAGAATCACTGTTACCCTGGCAATATAGATATTTTGGAGTAATGCTGACATGAATAAGCCCTTTGCTACCCCATCCCACATGCACAACACATGACTATTACCGATGGTGGTGATGACGGTGCCTGCAAAGAAGAAGCAGCTTCCGATGTCCCAGCGTGTGGTATAATTGGTGGCATTTGGTGCAGGATCAACTCCAGAACTCAGAGCTTCTTTCACCTGCTGCAGAGCCAGAGGTTCATTTAACCCCATCATCTGCCATAGATCTTCAAGATACTGTTACAATCCCTTTCAATGCCAACCCTTGCAGAGCATTGCAGGACCAGTGTTCTGCCACAGCCATGCAGTGCATTGCAATTTTTCTCCCGATTCATGCATACTGTAACCATGCGGCATAGGGCAAATATAAACAGGGCCTAATGACATCAGTTTGGTGAACACCATTATGAAGTTTCCCTATAGAGTATATTCTGTTTCTATTCTCACTTAGAAGTACATAGGGTCTTATTTAATAAGAGTTGCAAAATGTAATCTGCAGCAACCAACTATTTGGTATCAAATGTTTTCTGGCTGTAGAAGACCAGTAAAAAAATGTAATTTTCCAATCATCTGATGGGTTTCTGAAAAGTAACAGCACAGGCAAATGATTATCTTATTAACTAAACCCCCATAGTTTGTCAATAAAGTGCAATAGGGTGAGTAGGCATGAGTAGATTAAAAATTTGTGATGTAAAAGGGCAAGTTGACCCTTAAAACAAAAAACTGGTCAGTAATCTGGTCATAACTAGTTTATTACATGCATTTGTAACCAGATAATGATGTTCTCCTCTGTTCTGCAAATGTATCCACTCCTGCTTCTGCTCAATGAGCTTTTTATGAGCTTGAGCAGAGGAAGCAGCAATGAAGAAAGCAGTCAATCATTAGCTGTGATATCGGAAGACATAGCCTTGATTGACTGCATAGAGGGGAGAGCCAGCTTACGCTGCCAGAATGGAGGAAAACAATTATCCTTAAATATCTGGTTAGTAATGCATCTAATAAAGTGCTGAATATATCAGTTGGGCCAGATAACTAACCGTTTTTTGGTTTTAAGGGTGGAGATAACCTTTAATTTGCAACAACCAATCAGATTCCTTTTTACTGGTCTACTGCAGTTTGACAAAATTTACGGTAATATGGTTGCTATAGATTAATAGCATGTGGAAATGTTGCACCTCTTCATGTAAATTGTGCTTTTTGCATTAAAAAAGCTAAGGTCTTGATGTAGCCCTGAATGTAAACCACGCCATTTGGCAATTAAAAAAATATAGCTTGCACATCACAAAGTTAAGTGCATTGGTTTTGGACCTATGAAACGTGCACACTGGTGTCAAAGCATGCTGCGGCCATCAAATGCCAGAGCCATGCAAAGCTTTACATAACATCTCTTTTCTTATACTACTGCAGAGAGTCACTTGACTTCAGTATATTCAGGAAGTTCTCTCTCAGAACCTGTCAATACATGATTTAATAGTGCAAAGCATCGCTAAGCTTTTAAATGCCATAGCCATGCAGACTTCATTTTACTCCTGTCAGAGTACTGCAGAATTATGCTTGTCTTAAAACAAGAGCCTTGTATGCAATGCTTATATCCTTTCCTATCACAATTTAATAAAACATTAAAGGAGAACTAAGCTGCTTTTTTCGATTATGTTCAAATGAAGCCCCAAATGGGTAGAGAAAAAAAACTATTGCCTGTTAGATCTAGATTTCTACAGAGTGACGAGACCAGCTGAATCTATGAAAAAGTAAGAGTACAGGAAAAGTTCTCTCCTCCTAATGTTCAGTTACACTGAGGGGAACTTGTAACAAAGCAACTGAGTTTGTCAGATCTATTTTGTACATGGGGAAAAGTAAAAGCAATTATATCAACAGCTTGCTATACAATTGTTTCCCACAAATTTACTATAATTGGCCACATCTCTGTGCAGAAACCAAGGGTCTAAATTTAAAGGATGATTAAAGATCAAATATAAATAGGCCTAAATTAATTCTAGAATCATAAATGGCAGATATCTTTAGTGATACATTTGAAACCAGCAGCAATTGATATAAATAATCTCCTAAAACTTGCATGTTAAATGGATTTTACTGAGTTCTAAAGCCCTCCCTCTAGAGTGTGTCCTGGACACTTTCACAGTTGTACATGCTCAGTGAAATCTCAAGGCCCCCCCTCCCCTCTATTATCTCTAATAAGACAGAAAACCAATTGTAATTTAGTTATTAGAAAGGACTACTGCAGAAATTAGTAAATGGCAAAAAACTGAGGAACTACAGGAGGTAAGAAATACTTCTAGATGAGAATTATAATTAAAACAAATAAAAGCTTTTTTTATATTTTAGCTTCAATTCTTCAAAAGCTAAAATATAATTACAGGATAAGTATACTGTAAAACAATGTTAAGTTTAATTGGAAGCTGCAGCTTTCAAAAAACTAATGTTTTTTTTTTTCTAGGACCCTCCAGAGCATACCTTTGGTGCTTTAAAGTTGCTGACATCTTGTATCTGTTTATGTGACCGTGTAACTCCGCCCCTCCAAGATTCCCCAGTTCCCACATCTTCATTAGTCTCAGAAGGTAATTCTCTTGCTTCCCAGTGCGCGCTCAACATCGCTACGTGTGCGGCGTCCGTGTGCGCATGTGACGTCACTTCGCCGCGCCGTGCTTGGAACCAAGAGAACCACCTTCTGTGACTAATGAAGAGGGGCAGAACTACAAAGTCACATATTCAGAAGCAAGATGTCAGCAACTTTAAAGCACCAAAGGTATGCTCTGGAGGGTCCTAGGGGGGAAAAAAGCCATTAGGTTTTTGAAAGCTGCAGCTTCCAATTAAACTTAACATTGTTTTACTGTATACTTATCCTTTAAGGATGAATTGATTTAATTCCTAACCAACATGTATGGCTATAATGTGACTCTCCCCTCTGAAATCAGCAGAGCAGTATTGTGGAAAAATTGTGTGTAATTCTGTAGATTACTGGCTTTTCTGTTAACTCCCTTCATTAATAAAAATAATAGTTTTATCTCTGTGAAGCAAGGTCAGGAGGAGATCAGCCAGCAGTGACTTGACAGCTCTAGCATGGGCAGAAAAGGAGTATTGCTAGTGAACTCAGAGCATGGTGCAGATTCATACTTGTGTGACTAATGGGTGGGGAGGAGTTACACTAAAGTCTGAAGTGTCAGTGTCCTAAAAACCAAAGCACCCAATAGATATAAGATGCTGACGGCCAAAGCATATGATTTATTGTTGTCCCCAAGCGTTCAAAGACTAACCACTTTAGCCAACAATAATCTTATGTGTGTACAAGGCTAAAGACGATCTTTCCACAATGCTGATGATTTCAAAAGACAAAGAACTTAGGCTTCTTTATATTTAAGCTTTAGGTTTGGTTTACCTTTGATTTATAATTTTATAAATAAAACAATAGTTCTTCTTTAACATACACTTTATGAAGATTTCCAAAATGGTAGATGTCTTTTTGCTGACAAAGTCAGAATAAAATTCAATGACAAAACACACACCTACCACTACCACCCTGCTAGTACAGCATTGCTTAACCAGACTCCAGTGATCAAGCATAGCATAGCACACGGACTCACCAGAATAAACTCATCCAAGCGCTCTTCTTGAAGGCAGGGGTGCTCATTTAGAAACGCCATCCGCTGTACATTCAACTGGCCCTTTTTTAGGGTTTCAAATGGTTTTTCTAATATCTGGAAAACCACAGCCCCAGCTACTAAGTAGCCTAGCACGAACCCAAACAGTGTCAAAACAGTCTTCTTTTTCATAACGCTTTTCCCCTGATCTGCTGCCTCTTCTGGCTCAACCTGATCTCCCAGCAAAATGGAGTCCTGAGAGCTGTAAGATACAGGATAGAGGAGGCCCACAGGTACAGGACCCACTGGAGTATGGCAGGACACTACAAGAGGAAAGAATTAAAGAATAATTTAGATAGGATAAGCAGTAAATATTACAGTAATGTGAGTAATAAATGTTCTGCTACGATGGATATTTTCACACATTCACTTTTCAGAAAATACCAGCAGCTGCTTCAGAATGTTTTCTCACACACGCAGACACGCACACACACACATAATGTACAATGGCATCTTTGCATATTTTTTTAGAATACTATGAACAATGCTGGTCTTGCAGTAATTCTAAAGAAAAGGCTGGCAGTATTAACAGGTGTTTTTGCCTAATATACCGTTATCTTGTGCACCATGTAAGTAACCAACAGAGATGGGATTCCAATCAAAAAAATCCCTAAAAATAAATTCAGCTCTGCAGAATACAATGCCAAAGGGCACAACAGACCGCACCTTGTAGCGGAAAAAATGATTGTCTGTGTCTACGTCTTTTATTGTGTATCAGGTATTCAACAAAATTTAAGACGGAAACGAATCTATAAAAAGTAACTTACTCCGTTATTGCAATGTATCACCCAAAGTGGCATAGAGATCAAGTGTCTACTATGTGTGGATTCCTGAATATATACAGAACCCAAACAATTTGAAGTATCCCCTACTATGGGGGTGGGGGGAGAATAAACATGTTTTGCCTTCCTATGTTACTAATAACTGTATAACAGACTAAATCGATTTCCTTGTTCATTGATAATTTATCATTGTTTTTGCTTTTATTACTTTGCAAGCATTCTATACAATCGCACAGCATAGTATCAGGTCACATACATTTAATTATATTCAGTATAAGTGAGAGGACATTAGCATACAATAACTATTGATTATATTTATTATTTAGAATACACAATACAACAGAGACAACAATTGTTATGCCTGTAATCAGTGTAATTTTTCAATGAGATAGACATATGAATTATTATCGAACAACAAATGGCAATTGATGAAAGACAAGTATAGACATAAAGCAATATACCTAAACGCGTATATAAATACATGCATACCGTGGATACAATGCATCCAGGCGTTTGTTTTACTTACCAAGGGAAGCAGCCTAAAATAAAAAAAAAGTCAGCTGGCACATTGATAATAATATATGAATATACAATGTAGATAGAGATATATACATTTACAGTGACAGCAGCAATCACTCACAAACAGGGCCTGCAGCTAACACCGTGCTTCTGATGCCCACAGAAGATCTACCCACAATGAATCCTCCCTACCATCTATAAACTGCATGGGCGTGGAGAAAGGGAGTGAAATGGGGAGAGAGAGAAGCAAGGGACTGAGGCAATTGTAGACATAGAAAGAGACAGGAGACAGTGATAAAGGAGTGAGAGTAGATGAGCCATTCTGCAGATCATCACTGATGTTCTGTCTAGCCAGCCCCCTGTATAACATCAATCATCTCCTTCCGAGTCTAAATAATATTCCACACCGCTGATAACTCGTGCTTTTGCGTGTCATACAAATCTCATTACTATAGAACTCTCCTAAGCATGACCTGCCCTGCTTGGCTTATAATTTCACTAACTCGATTTCATAGCCAATAGAGCACCACTTACCTGCTCCTCTTTAGGAAAGCTACAGAGCCTTGCTTGGCACCACCTAATGGGGATCTTTAACAAATCCGAACTGAACCTGCTACTCTGTTATGCTTGTCAGAGAACAAAAGAGTTAACAAGAGGTTTACACTCCATTGAACTCTGTCAGCAAATGATAAATAATGGCAATCAGACATCAGAACCACTTTTATTACCTCTTACTTAACCCTGTGTGGAACACAGCATACAGAAACAGTGACCCGTGTGGTCAAAACACACAGTGTAGCTCAGTTATAAATAATGTTATTTAAGCAGGTGTTAGAGAATTGTATTACAACCCAGGAGGTGCATATTGTAGGAGTAGATGGAATATGTGTCTAGTGCATCAATGAATCAAAATGTATTTAACTGTTCCACAGAATTAAAAGTTAAGATTTCATAAAGCAATAAATGCCCTTTTATGTAATCCCATTTAAAGACTGTACTGAATATATGCAACGTTTTGTAAGAACTTGTTAATATTTTTCACTGGTCTTTTGTCATCTGTCAGCACATCAGGTTTGTATTAACCCATTTTCATTGCTAATAGTTATTACTGCCAGAGCATTCTTATGTGATCTGCAGTAGTGAAAAAAAAACCCAGAAGAACTAGGCAGTGTTGCAGGTAGGAACTAGCAGGTTAGACACATAAAGATGAAATATGCAATACAAAAAATAAGATAATAATGGGTAGAATTGGTAAGATTCAGTGATAGAAAGATATTTATATAAAGGCTCATGGGCCCTTGTGCAAGTTCTGAATTCTACCCTAAGTATTCACTTACATTCACCCCATCATACTAGAATTATGCTTGTTATTGTAGATATGATCATCAGTCACCAGGAAGCCCTCACAAGGGCCTAGG
Organism: Hymenochirus boettgeri; assembly: GCA_019447015.1. Classification (NCBI taxonomy): domain Eukaryota; kingdom Metazoa; phylum Chordata; class Amphibia; order Anura; family Pipidae; genus Hymenochirus; species Hymenochirus boettgeri. The sequence continues at coordinate 52,369,049 of CM033472.1, forward strand.
TACTACATAATTCCTTACACACCCTTAAGGTTTTGCAATAGTGGGTCAGTTAACATAGAAGGGATTTGCAAATGTTCAAAGCAAGCAAAGAATAGCACTAAAATCAACAATAAATGTGAGGCAAATCTACAGTGGATTTTAGCCATTTTGTCCACTAAAACCTTTTCCAAGACAAACAGTGATAAAACAACAGGAGAAACTAACATTACATCGTTGTTTGAAAATCCCACATGGACACAACAGCACCATAATTAGAGCCATGCTCACTTGGGGTGCCAATCACATTCAAAAATAACAGTATAGGGTGGAGCCGAAATCAGCCAATTTAATGATGCCATAAATCAGCTAAAATGTCATGGCAAAATAAATACCTGAAAATGCTTCTTGTGATATCATCCTTTAGAAATAGTGAATTACACCAGAAAAGGTAGGAGAGAAAGAGGGTACTGGGCAGAGAGACTCTGGAAAATGGAAGGAAAAGTGATACAAGGAGAATGACAGGTAAGGGCAGGGCAGCAAACAGGCTTAATAAAAGTCTATAAGGAAGGGTGAACAAGGTTTATATCATTCTGCTTTATTCTCACTCTGTAAAGCTGGTTGTGTATCTCCCTGAAGATCAGCACTCTCTGTGGTGTCCAGTGATCTCTCTCTCTCTCAATATCTGCTACAAGTTCTGTCCAAGCAAAGTCTCCCAAAGCAAATGATATTTTATTATAATGCTGAGACCAGCCTTAACCCCGTCTCCACCTCCCTTCACAGTACGTTACTTACCGTTACTGTCATAGAGCTGCTCAGCAACATTTGGACCAGCACTTTGAGACCTTGATCGCACCTAACCATTTTCAAGCCAGAATACATCTAGTGAATTGCTTAACCCTGCTCCTGCCAGATCATATCATAGATCACAGCTGTAGAACACAAATGGACATAATGAAGATGTATACGGATATTCAAAGAGTTAAAGTTTACCTCTGATCTCAGCATTTCCAGATAAAAGAACTCGCTCAATAACAATCAATATCCATACTATCATCAGTGTATCTGGGAAGCCAGAGAAAATCACATCTATATACATGCTTATCCACAAGATATGTAGTGCAGCAGAAAAGGAGCGCTAATAAGATTGCTAGAGGGATACTTACATGTTTTGCTGACATTTAAACTTTGCACCAAATTCTAAAAAAAAAAACACCATGTAAATCTTTGCCCTTTTCAACACATAATAACGTACAGTACAGATCTACTATGGTAGATAAGAATAGTACAACAAATATCATGGACATTTTTTGCTACACACAGGAAAAAATTTCAGCCTGCTTGAACTGGTTGGCTGGGTCAAAATATCACCACAAGAATGTGCCGCAGATAATGTTCTGACTTGACCGATCGTGTGGTCCTATCAATGCAAATACATATGCTTTTAAGAGAAAAAAAAAAGAGTAGTATTTTCCATCCCAATGACCTTAACCCTGCCCATTCAACATTTATAGGGCTACGCACGGAGAGCCGTAAATGTCTTTTTCCATCTTAAAGTCACGTTAACCCATGTACCCAGGGTAAACGTGACTAAAAAGACATAACTTACGGTGGTTGCGGCGATACACAAAAACTGTGTTGCGCAACCGCCACAAAGTATGTACCTGGCCGGTAACGGCTTATTATTAAGACGGAATCTTAATAATAATAAACCCCATTCGCTATGCAGTAAGAGACGTTATCGGCCCTATTAGTCTATGTATAAATAAATGCTTCCAAAATATTTTCTGTTTGCAGGAGCCCTAATTGAGACCATAATGGTCTTGCCCTTGACCCGGCACCTGGGTTGATTCAGTTGCTCAGTAGAGATCTGAGCATGTTTGACCCATCCAACAGCCAATCAGTAGAAACTACTTTTAGGAACATGTAGTGCATCCTGGGAAGAAGATGGACCGTTAGAACCTGAAATGTCAGCTCACTAATGTCAACAGCAGGGAACAGCAAGGGGTATGAAATCAATTGGTTTTTCAAAATGGAAGAGAATATGTAAAATAACCAGGTATGCATAATAAAAATGAAGAATTTTAAAAATAATATGTCCCTTCGAACCATATGTTCCATGCGATGCAATTTAAAATATAATGGAAATCGCGAGAATTAGTTCCCACTATATAATTTGTGTTCCAAATCTATGCGGTGCGGTTTTTTATCCACATGAATGCACGACTTTTAGTCCATGTGTCCGAATGGTACTTTATAATAGTCAATCGGAGCGCAAAAAAAAGCGTACACACGTGGACAATCGTTTTTTGCGTTTTCTCCCATCATAAGATGTTGAAAATGTGTTTTTTAGAAAAAACAAATGAAAATACACGAACAAACGCATAGAAAATCGCATGTCTGTTAACCCACAAATGGACCGGAACACTGGCAAAGTGCATTGTCCAAAAAACACATGCAAAACAGAAAATGGAACACAAACCACATAGTGGGACCTAACCCTAACAGTTATTTTAGACCAGAGACTATATAAAGACCAGAGACTAAAAACAAAGGACAATGGTTAATAAATGGTATGTTTACCTTCTCCAAATCTATAATGCATGCTCCAGTGGAAACAACTACAAAAAATGCTGGTGAATTAAATTTGGTGATATTTGGTGATACTAAAGCTAGGTACAAAAAGTACCGATAAAGCCCGATACCGTTGGATCCTATAGGGGAGTCTGCTGCAGCTGAGGGAAACACACAGTCGCGAACATCCTCCCTATGCTGTGTATATACCGTACTGTGTATAGGGAGAACGCTCTGGACTGTGTTTATTGTGATTTTTGAAAAATGACAGACAGGATCTTGCAGATCCTGTCTGTCATCTTTCAAAAACCTTGTTTGTGTACCCAGCTTTACACTAGCTAAACACCCACAGTCAACTAACTGGCCACGGACCTCTGCAGGCAGCTTTGCAGTTCATTAAGAATAACCTTCCAGGATGTTTTCTACATTGCTGTCTGTTTTTTTTTTTGAAGTATTGAACTTCCATTCTCCATGTCTCTTGACTTTTTCTCAAATCATCTGTCTCCGAATCATTAAATAAAGGCAAAGTCAGCGTCTTTCTGAAACAAGATGGTAGATAAGGAAAGCCACAAAGAGAAGAGTAGAAGGGGACAATTAGCTACAGTATGAGTGACTGTGAATAAAGGGGTCATTATCAGGTGCGATTACTATATAGGGATGGAAAGTAATGAAACCCAATCCCCATCTTAAGTATTATTAAGTGATCTTTTTAAGTGGTTTCCTATGAATTGTACATCACAATGATATTGCCACAGAAGATTTTTTTTTTTTTTTATAAAGAATGGGTGAATATTTTGGTTGTTAAATTCCAGGTATCCCACCCCTCCCGCATCTCACGGGAGTCTCCCTCATTCCGGGGGGGTCTCCCGCACACCTGCGAGACCACCCCAGACTCCCGGACTTGAGTCTCCTCCCAAGTCACGCCCCCTTTCAGTGCCCACACCCCCAGAGCACCCCTAACTCCTCCCTAACCCCCCTCCCCTAGAATGGTGGCCCCGCCTTCACATGACATCACGCCCCATCCCCCACGTGGCGCCATGCCCCCTTCTCCACCCTGCCTGGAAACCTGAAAGGGTAGGGTGGGATGTCTGAAATTCAATGATGTTTCATGCAAGGGTTGAAACTGTTTGTTTGGGCTATTATGTGCTTTGGGCACTGTGGGGTTATTTTAAAGGAGAACTTAAGTTTGTTTTTTTAAAAACAAAGAAAACTGATTTTGACAGTCTTCCTCCTGGCTTTAGCACTATCTTTAATACAGGAATAGTCCAGGACTAACCTGGCAAATGAAAACTGTACGTGCTGTAGGTCCTCAACGAAATGATATTGTGAAGTAGGAATAATTAATCCGACCTCCCAGCCCCAGGCACTTTCCATTTTTAAAAAGTTAACTTTTAGAGTATAGTTATCCTTTAAGGCTTTTATATGAATTGAACCTTCACAGCACTGGTCTTAAATATCTATTCTTTTTTATTTGTATTATTTCTTTATAAATAGGTGAATGTTACTGACAAATTATACACCTTATAAATATGGCCCCACATGAAAGGTGTTGATATTTTGCCATGTTCTGTATATCAGAGATTTTTTTCACACACGTGTCAGGGAAACTGCCATTTTGTCATGGTCAAATAATTTATTGACAATTTTATAAAGGTGCTGGTCTTGAATCTGCATCCCATTTACATTAGCTAAGCCTTCCTATATGACCAATGAGATTGTGTTCTTCAGCCTATACAGCAAAAAGTCTTAATAGGCAGCCCAGAGGACATGCAACAAGCTATCAATACTAAATCAACTGGGCAGGTTCAACCAAGTTAAAGGACAACTCCACCCTCATAAGAACATCTTTTAAAAGAATGGCCTCTTTAAAATATGTTAATATATAATAGTTTGTCCTATGAATTCATTACTGTATGCATGCTATGCTTCTGGATGCCTCATGGAAACTAAGCAATTTAGAAACCTGTACTGAGCCTGGGCCCTGCTTGAGCTGCCCTGTTGAGCTGCCCTGCTATAGTAGTATTGAGGGCTACACATACACGTATTGTCCCTTCTATCTGATTTGACTTTGTGGATTTTGTATCTAAGGTGTTTGCCTAGTAAAAAAGAGACTCTGCTGGAGTAGGAAGTGTATCCTTTTCCAACAGGGATTCACTTAAAACAGAGCCATTTATAGTATAAGTAGCGCAAGGATATTTATGTCCAAATTGCATCACCTTACATTTATCAACATTAAATCTCATCTGCCACTTAGCAGCCCATTGTGACAATCTATCTAGATCCCCCTGCAACAACTGCACATCCTCTGTTTTTAATGGTCGACAAAGTCTTGTGTCATCAGCAAACACAGAAACCTTGCTGAAAATACAGACTTCCAAATCATTAATAAACAAATTAAATAGAAGTGTCCCCAACACTGTGGCAACCCTCTTAGCACTTTAGTCCATATTGATGAAGCACCATTAACAACTACTCTCTGCATCCTATCCATCAACCAACTTTCTATCCATGTGCAAATGTACCACCCCAGCCCAACAGACCTTAAAGTGGAACGGTGTTCCAAAAATGATAGGAATTGCAGTGTAGATTCTGTAGCTCCGCCCCTCTGAGACTTGCTGGATCTCCTTCTTAACTAAGCTTCCAAAAGCAGTGTCCGTGCGTATGACATTGCAGCGCATGCGTCACGCACGCACGTAATGTGCACCCACTGACGCCTGCTTTTGGAGGCTTAGGAAGGAGATACGGCAAGTCTCGGAGGGGCGGAATTACAAAGTCTACATTGCAGATCCAAGATGTGATGAACTTTACATCAGGTAGGCTCAGGAGGGACCTAGAGAAAAAAAAGGGGAACAGATTTTTTTAAAGCTGCTGCTACAAATTAAACTTAACTTGCTTTTACAGTGTACTTATCCTTTAGGTGATGGTACCAGAGCTTCTCCAACACACACCTTACTTCATTCAACTTCGGGCTCTGCCCTATCTAAGATGATGGGTCAAGTAAATCTGCAAGTAGCTGTAGGGCAGTATCTGTAAGGCTTTCTTTATTTAAAAGAATTACTGATTTCACACAGGTACTGTATGTCCATGTTTAAGGGTTATTTAATTCACAATAATAAATTAGCGAAAAACGATTGCCTAAAAGCACTTTTTACTCAATTGCACAGCAACACCCTGAACCCCAGTTTCCCATTAAACAGAATTTTAAAAGATGCCCCTGAAATTACTTACCTGACCCAGTCCTTTGCCACTCTGCCACGCTACTCCAGATCGTTGCTGTCAATGAAGGCGCTACGTGACGTCATGCCCAATTACCTGACAGCCTCGACCAGGAAGTGCCTCACTGCTCCTGATCTTGCTTTAAACAGTAGTAGGGGGCGGCACCCCGGTGGAGAGGACCGGGTCAGGTAATTCAGATGATCGCACATATCTGCAGTAAAGATATGCGCGATCAGCTGTTTAAAAGAAGTTTTAAACAGTTTATCTTTACTTCATATGCGCAATCAGCTGTTTAAAAACAGCCGATCGTGGATTCTCTGGGGAGGGTGTCAGGGGTCAGGCCTCCAATCTTGTGGGTGTTGGGCCCCTGCAGTTATGCACCTGGTCAAATATGTTCAGATTTCTACAGAGCAAATTATTCCCCAAAAGGGCTGAGCCACTGAAAAAAACGCAAACAGGAAGTCATTACACTGGAAGTGTTTTTTTATGCACATCAGCAGCCAGACCACTGAATGGACATATTTAGGTTACTGGAATAAGAAAACATTACATTTTTCCCACATATGAATTACAACTTTAAAGGGACAGTTCAGTGGAAATGATCAATATTTGTTAAATTGTTAGTTTGTGTAGTGCATACTTAGTTATTCTACATATTCTCATCTATTTTGAAAAATCAGTTGATTTCATACCCTTTGCTGTTCCCTGCTGTTGACATTAGTGAGCTGACATTTCAGGTTCAAATGGTCCTTCTTTTTCCCGGGATGCACCACATCCTTGGAATGTTCCTAACAGTTATTTCTACAGATTGGCTGTTGGAGTGGTCAAAGATGCTCAGATCTCTACTCAGCAACTGAATCAACCCAGGTGCTGGGTCAAGTGCAAGACCATAACGGTCTCTACTAGGGGTCCTGCAAACAGGAAGTCAGTATTTCCGTTGCATTTATTTATACACAGACAAAATGCTAAATTGGCAGATTAAGGTAATTGGGATGATAAAATACTGCTCTTTCTGAAAAGTACATGGATTTGCACTGAACTTCCCCTTTAAGTAGCATTTACAGCTCTAATTTCTACACACAAAAAATATCAAATAGGCCGTTAAACAAGTGACACTAGTAATGATACTACTACACTACTGATTGCTGCCATTGATTATATAACCTACCCCTTTGTGGCTTCTGGTTTACTTCTCCTCCCGGAACTGTAAGATTATAAGGCTATAATCTTACAGTTCCTCCCAAAGAAATCCACTACAGGGGTAGGTTATAACATATTTTACAGGCTTGAAAGTTTCATTTAATATAGAATAGAAAGCTTGTTTACCAAACAGGTAACCTTGGCTTGTAGGTAGGTTGATAAGACATACTTTCCCTCCTTTCCATTCTCTAAAAACAGTTTATTTGAACACTTATTAATGTAAATATCTGAGCTGCATAGTTGTCCCTTTCCTCAAATTCCTTCCATCGTGGAATCTCTGCAACCTATCATAACTAATATTATGGAATCTCTGCAGCCTATCAGAACTACCCTCACAGAATCTCTGCTCTATCATGCAACCTGTGCCAGTCAATCATAATTACCCCCACAGAACCTCAGCTTTATCATGGAACCTGTGCAGCCAATCATAATTGCCTCACAGAACCTCTGCTCTATCATGGAACCTGTGCAGCCAATCAATGGAAATATGCAATACAAAAAATAAGATAATAATGGGTAGAATTGGTAAGATTCAGTGATAGAAAGATATTTATATAAAGGCTCATGGGCCCTTGTGCAAGTTCTGAATTCTACCCTAAGTATTCACTTACATTCACCCCATCATACTAGAATTATGCTTGTATTGTAGATATGATCATCAGTCACCAGGAAGCCCTCACAAGGGCCTAGGTACTCATAATTCCTTACACACCCTTAAGGTTTTGCAATAGTGGGTCCGTTAACATAGAAGGGATTTGCAAATGTTCAAAGCAAGCAAGTAGCACTAAATCAACAATAAATGTGAGGCAAATCTACAGTGGATTTTAGCCATTTTGTCCACTAAAACCTTTTCCAAGACAAACAGTGTAAAACAACAGGAGAAACTAACATTACATCGTTGTTTGAAAATCCCACATGGACACAACAGCACCATAATTAGAGCCATGCTCACTTGGGGTGCCAATCCACTTCCAAAATAACAGTATAGGGTGGAGCCGAAATCAGCCAATTTAATGATGCCATAAATCAGCTAAAATGTCATGGCAAAATAAATACCTGAAAATGCTTCTTGTGATATCATCCTTTAGAAATAGTGAATTACACCAGAAAAGGTAGGAGAGAAAGAGGGTACTGGGCAGAGAGACTCTGGAAAATGGAAGGAAAAGTGATACAAGGAGAATGACAGGTAAGGGCAGGGCAGCAAACAGGCTTAATAAAAGTCTATAAGGAAGGGTGAACAAGGTTTATATCATTCTGCTTTATTCTCACTCTGTAAAGTGGTTGTGTATCTCCCTGAAGATCAGCACTCTCTGTGGTGTCCAGTGATCTCTCTCTCTCTCATATCTGCTACAAGTTCTGTCCAAGCAAAGGCTCCCAAAGCAAATGAAATTTATTATAATGCTGAGACCAGCTTAACCCCGTCTCCACCTCCCTTCACAGTACGTTACTTACCGTATATGTCATAGAGCTGCTCAGCAACATTTGGACCAGCACTTTGAGACCTTGATCGCACCTAACATTTTCAAGCCAGAAACATTAGTGAATTGCTTAACCCTGCTCCTGCCAGATCATATCATAGATCACAGCTGTAGAACACAAATGGACATAATGAAGATGTATACGGATATTCAAAGAGTTAAAGTTACCTCTGATCTCAGCATTTCCAGATAAAAGAACTCGCTCAAAACAATCAATATCCATACTATCATCAGTGTATCTGGGAAGCCAGAGAAAATCACATCTATATACATGCTATCCACAAGATATGTAGTGCAGCAGAAAAGGACGCAATAAGATTGCTAGAGGTACTTAAATGTTTTGCTGACATTTAAACTTTGCACCAAATTCTAAAAAAAAAAACACCATGTAAATCTTTGCCCTTTTCAACACATAATAACGTACAGTACAGATCTACTATGGTAGATAAGAATAGTACAACAAATATCATGGACATTTTTTGCTACACACAGGAAAAAATTTCAGCCTGCTTGAACTGGTTGGCTGGGTCAAAATATCACCACAAGAATGTGCCGCAGATAAGTTTTGATCTGACCGATCGTGTGGTCCTATCAATGCAAATACATATGCTTTTAAGAGAAAAAAAAAGAGTAGGATTTTCCATCCCAATGACCTTAACCCTGCCCATTCAACATTATAGGGCTACGCACGGAGAGCCGTAAATGTCTTTTTCCATCTTAAAGTCACGTTAACCCATGTACCCAGGGTAAACGTGACTAAAAAGACATAACTTACGGTGGTTGCGGCGATACACAAAAACTGTGTTGCGCAACCGCCACAAAGTATGTACCTGGCCGGTAACGGCTTATTATTAAGACGGAATCTTAAAATAATAAACCCCATTCGCTATGCAGTAAGAGACGTATCGGCCCTATTAGTCTATGTATAAATAAATGCTTCCAAAATATTTTCTGTTTGCAGGAGCCCTAATTGAGACCATAATGGTCTTGCCTGACCCGGCACCTGGGTTGATTCAGTTGCTCAGTAGAGATCTGAGCATGTTTGACCCATCCAACAGCCAATCAGTAGAAACTACTTTTAGGAACATGTAGCATCCTGGGAAGAAGATGGACGTTAGAACCTGAAATGTCAGCTCACTAATGTCAACAGCAGGGAACAGCAAGGGGTATGAATCAATTGTGTTTTCAAAATGAGAGAGAATATGTAAAATAACCAGGTATGCATAATAAAAATGAAGAATTTTAAAAATAATATGTCCCTTCGAACCATATGTTCCATGCGATGCAATTTAAAATATAATGGAAATCGCCGAGAATTAGTTCCCACTATATAATTTGTGTTCCAAATCTATGCGGTGCGGTTTTTTATCCACATGAATGCACGACTTTTAGTCATGTGTCCGAATGGTACTTATAATAGTCAATCGGAGCGCAAAAAAAAGCGTACACACGTGGACAATTGTTTTTGCGTTTTCTCCCATCATAAGATGTTGAAAATGTGTTTTTTTAGAAAAAACAAATGAAATACACGAACAAACGCATAGAAAATCGCATGTCTGTTAACCCACAAATGGACCGGAACACTGGCAAAGTGCATTGTCCAAAAAACACATGCAAAACAGAAAATGGAACACAAACCACATAGGGGACCTAACCCTAACAGTTATTTTAGACCAGAGACTATATAAAGACCAGAGAACTAAAAACAAAGGACAATGGTTAATAAATGGTATGTTTACCTTCTCCAAATCTATAATGCATGCTCCAGTGGAAACAACTACAAAAAATGCTGGTGAATTAAATTTGGTGATATTTGTGATACTAAAGCTAGGTACAAAAAGTACCGATAAAGCCCGATACCGTTGGATCCATAGGGGAGTCTGTGCAGCTGAGGGAAAAACACAGTCGCGAACATCTCCCTATGCTGTGTATATACCGTACTGTGTATAGGGAGAACGCTCTGGACTGTGTTTATTGTGATTTTTGAAAAATGACAGACAGGATCTTGCAGATCCTGTCTGTCATCTTTCAAAAACCTTGTTTGTGTACCCAGCTTTACACTAGCTAAACACCCACAGTCAACTAACTGGCCACGGACCTCTGCAGGCAGCTTTGCAGTTCATTAAGAATAACCTTCCAGGATGTTTTCTACATTGCTGTCTGTTTTTTTTTTTGAAGTATTGAACTTCCATTCTCCATGTCTCTTGACTTTTTCTCAAATCATCTGTCTCCCGAATCATTAAATAAAGGCAAAGTCAGCGTCTTTCTGAAACAAGATGGGTAGATAAGGAAAGCCACAAAGAGAAGAGTAGAAGGGGACAATTAGCTACAGTATGAGTGACTGTGAATAAAGGGGTCATTATCAGGTGCGATTACTATATAGGGATGGAAAGTAATGAAACCCAATCCCCATCTTAAGTATTATTAAGTGATCTTTTTAAGTGGTTTCCTATGAATTGTACATCACATGATTTGCCACAGAAGATTTTTTTTTTTTTTATAAAGAATGGGTGAATATTTTGGTTGTTAAATTCCAGGTATCCCACCCCTCCGCATCTCACGGGAGTCTCCCTCATTCCGGGGGGGTCTCCGCACACCTGCGAGACCACCCCAGACTCCCGGACTTGAGTCTCCTCCCAAGTCACGCCCCTTCAGTGCCCACACCCCCAGAGCACCCCTAACTCCTCCCTAACCCCCTCCCCTAGAATGGTGGCCCGCCTTCACATGACATCACGCCCCATCCCCCACGTGGCGCCATGCCCCCTTCTCCACCCTGCCTGGAAACCTGAAAGGGTAGGGTGGGATGTCTGAAATTCAATGATGTTTCATGCAAGGGTTGAAACTGTTTGTTTGGGCTATTATGTGCTTTGGGCACTGTGGGGTTATTTTAAAGGAGAACTTAAGTTTGTTTTTTTAAAAACAAAGAAAACTGATTTTGACAGTCTTCCTCCTGGCTTTAGCACTATCTTTAATAGGAATAGTCAGGACTACCTGGCAAATGAAAACTGTACGTGCTGTAGGTCCTCAACGAAATGATATTGTGAAGTAGGAATAATTAATCCGACCCCCCAGCCCCAGGCACTTTCCATTTTTAAAAGTTAACTTTTAGAGTATAGTTATCCTTTAAGGCTTTTATATGAATTGAACCTTCACAGCACTGTGTTTAAATATCTATTCTTTTTATTTGTATTATTTCTTTATAAATAGGTGAATGTTACTGACAAATTATACACCTTATAAATATGGCCCCACATGAAAGGTGTTGATATTTGCCATGTTCTGTATATCAGAGATTTTTTCACACACGTGTCAGGGAAACTGCCATTTTGTCATGGTCAAATTATTATTGACAATTTTATAAAGGTGCTGGTCTTGAATCTGCATCCCATTTACATTAGCTAAGCCTTCCTATATGACCAATGAGATTGTGTTCTTCAGCCTATACAGCAAAAAGTCTTAATAGGCAGCCCAGAGGACATGCAACAAGCTATCAATACTAAATCAACTGGGCAGGTTCAACCAAGTTAAAGGCAAACTCCACCCTCATAAGAACATCTTTTAAAAGAATGGCCTCTTTAAAATATGTTAATATATAATAGTTTGTCCTATGAATTCATTACTGTATGCATGCTATGCTTCTGGATGCCTCATGGAAACTAAGCAATTTAGAAACCTGTACTGAGCGCGGCCTGCTTGAGCTGCCTGTTGAGCTGCCCTGCTATAGTAGTATTGAGGGCTACACATACACGTATTGTCCCTTCTATCTGATTGACTTTGTGGATTTTGTATCTAAGGTGTTTGCCTAGTAAAAAAGAGACTCTGCTGGAGTAGGAAGTGTATCCTTTTCCAACAGGGATTCACTTAAAACAGAGCCATTTATAGTATAAGTAGCGCAAGGATATTTATGTCCAAATTGCATCACCTTACATTTATCAACATTAAATCTCATTGCCACTTAGCAGCCCATTGTGACAATCATCTAGATCCCCTGCAACAACTGCACATCCTCTGTTTTAATGGTCGACAAAGTCTTGTGTCATCAGCAACACACGAAACCTTGCTGAAAATACAGACTTCCAAATCATTAATAAACAAATTAAATAGAAGTGTCCCCAACACTGTGGCAACCCTCTTAGCACTTTAGTCCATATTGATGAAGCACCATTAACAACTACTCTCTGCATCCTATCCATCAACCAACTTTTATCCATGTGCAAATGTACCACCCCAGCCCAACAGACCTTAAAGTGGAACGGTGTTCCAAAAATGATAGGAATTGCAGTGTAGATTCGTAGCTCCGCCCCTCTGAGACTTGCTGGATCTCCTTCTTAACTAAGCTTCCAAAAGCAGTGTCCGTGCGTATGACATTGCAGCGCATAGCGTCACGCACGCACGTAATGTGCACCCACTGACGCCTGCTTTGGAGGGTTAGGAAGGAGATACGGCAAGTTCGGAGGGGCGGAATTACAAAGTCTACATTGCAGATCCAAGATGTGATGAACTTTACATCAGGTAGGCTCAGGAGGGACCTAGAGAAAAAAAAGGGGAACAGATTTTTTTAAAGCTGCTGCTACAAATTAAACTTAACTTGCTTTTCAGTGTACTTATCCTTTAGGTGATGGTACCAGAGCTTCTCCAACACACACCTTACTTCATTCAACTTCGGGCTCTGCCCTATCTAAGATGATGGGTCAAGTAAATCTGCAAGTAGCTGTAGGGCAGTATCTGTAAGGCTTTCTTTATTTAAAAGAATTACTGATTTCACACAGGTACTGTATGTCCATGTTTAAGGGTTATTTAATTCACAATAATAATTAGCGAAAAAAAAAGATTGCCTAAAAGCACTTTTTACTCAATTGCACAGCAACACCCTGAACCCCAGTTTCCCATTAAACAGAATTTTAAAAGATGCCCCTGAAATTACTTACCTGACCCAGTCCTTTGCCACTCTGCACGCTACTCCAGATCGTTGCTGTCAATGAAGGCGCTACGTGAGTCATGCCCAATTACCTGACAGCCTCGACCAGGAAGTGCCTCACTGCTCCTGATCTTGCTTTAAACAGTAGTAGGGGGCGGCACCCGGTGGAGAGGACCGGGTCAGGTAATTCAGATGATCGCACATATCTGCAGTAAAGATATGCGCGATCAGCTGTTTAAAAGAAGTTTTAAACAGTTTATCTTTACTTCATATGCGCAATCAGCTGTTTAAAAAAGACACCGATCGTGGATTCTCTGGGGAGGGTGTCAGGGGTCAGGCCTCCAATCTTGTGGGTGTTGGGCCCCTGCAGTTATGCACTGGTCAAATATTTTCAGATTTCTACAGAGCAAATTATTCCCCAAAGGGCTGAGCCACTGAAAAAAACGCAAACAGGAAGTCATTACACTGGAAGTGTTTTTTTATGCACATCAGCAGCCAGACCACTGAATGGACATATTTAGGTTAATGGAATAAGAAAACATTACATTTTTCCACATATGAATTACAACTTTAAAGGGACAGTTCAGTGGAAATGATCAATATTTGTTAAATTGTTAGTTTGTGTAGTGCATAACTTAGTTATTCTACATATTCTCATCTATTTTGAAAAATCAGTTGATTTCATACCCTTTGCTGTTCCCTGCTGTTACAATTAGTGAGCTGACATTTCAGGTTCAAATGGGCCTTCTTTTTCCCGGGATGCACCACATCCTTGGAATGTTCCTAACAGTTATTTCTACAGATTGGCTGTTGGAGTGGTCAAAGTGCTCAGATCTCTACTCAGCAACTGAATCAACCAGGGCTGGGTCAAGTGCAAGACCATAACGGTCTCTACTAGGGGTCCTGCAAACAGGAAGTCAGTATTTCCGTTGCATTTATTTATACACAGACAAAATGCTAAATTGGCAGATTAAGGTAATTGGGATGATAAAATACTGCTCTTTCTGAAAAGTACATGGATTTGCACTGAACTTCCCCTTTAAGTAGCATTTACAGCTCTAATTTCTACACACAAAAAATATCAAATAGGCCGTTAAACAAGGACACTAGTAATGATACTACTACACTACTGATTGTGCCATTGATTATATAACCTACCCCTTTGTGGCTTCTGGTTTACTTCTCCTCCCGGAACTGTAAGATTATAAGGCTATAATCTTACAGTTCCTCCAAAGAAATCACTACAGGGGTAGGTTATAACATATTTACAGGCTTGAAAGTTTCATTTAATATAGAATAGAAAGCTTGTTTACCAAACAGGTAACCTTGGCTTAGGTAGGTTGATAAGACCTACTTTCCTCCTTTCCATTCTCTAAAAACAGTTTATTTGAACACTTATAATGTAAATATCTGAGCTGCATAGTTGTCCCTTTCCTCAAATTCCTTCCATCGTGGAATCTCTGCAACCTATCATAACTAATATTATGGAATCTCTGCAGCCTATCAGAACTACCCTCACAGAATCTCTGCTCTATCATGCAACCTGTGCAGCCAATCATAATTAGCCTCACGGAACCTTTGCTCTATCATGGAACCTGTGCAGCCAATCATAATCACCCTCACGGAACCTCTGGCCTATCATGGAACCTGTGCAGCCAATCATAATTACCCCCACAGAACCTCTGCTCTATCATGGAACCTCTGCAGCCAATTATATTTACCCTCATGGAACCTCTGCTCTATCATGGAACCTCTGCAGCCACATCATAAATCACCCTCATGGAGCAGCCAACCATAATCACCCTCACGGAACCTCTGGCCTATCATGGAACCTGTGCAGCCAATCATAATTACCCCCACAGAACCTCTGCTCTATCATGGAACCTCTGCAGCCATTATATTTACCCTCATGGAACCTCTGCTCTATCATGGAAACTCTGCAGCCAATCATAAATCACCCTCATGGAGCAGCCAACCATAATCACCCTCATGGAACCTCTGCTCTTTATGGAAACTCTGCAGCCCATCATAATCACCCAGAGAACCTCTGCTTTATCAGGAACCTGTGCAGCCAATCAGAACTACCCTCACAAATCTCTGCTCTATCATGCAACCTGTGCAGCCAATCATAATTAGCCTCACGGAACCTTTGCTCTATCATGGAACCTGTGCAGCCATATATATCACCCTCACGGAACCTCTGGCCTATCATGGAACCTGTGCAGCCAATCATAATTACCCCCACAGAACCTCTGCTCTATCATGGAACCTCTGCAGCCAATTATATTTACCCTCATGGAACCTCTGCTCTATCATGAAACCTCTGCAGCCAATCATAAATCACCCTCATGGAGCAGCCAACCATAATCACCCTCACGGAACTCTGGCCTATCATGGAACCTGTGCAGCCAATCATAATACCCCCACAGAACCTCTGCTCTATCATGGAACTCTTGCAGCCAATTATATTTACCCTCATGGAACCTCTGCTCTATCTGGAACCTCTGCAGCCAATCATAAAATACCCTCATGGAGCAGCCAACCATAATCACCCTATGGAACCTCTGCCTTATTATGGAAACTCTGCAGCCAATCATAATCACCCCCAGAGAACCTCTGCTTTATCATGGAACCTGTGCAGCCAATCATAACTGCCTCACAGAACCTCTGCTCTATCATGGAACCTGTGCAGCCAATCATAATCACCCTCATGGAACTCTGCTCTATCATGGAACCTGTGCAGTCAATCATAATTACCCCCACAGAACCTCAGCTTTATCATGGAACCTGTGCACAGCAATCATAATTGCCTCACCGAACCTCTGCTCATCATGGAACTGTGCAGCCAATCATAATCACCCTCATGGAACCTCTGCTCTATCATGGAACCTGTGCAGTCAATCATAATTACCCCCACAGAACCTCAGCTTTATCATGGAACTTGTGCAGCCAATCATAATTGCCTCACAGAACATCTGCTCTATCATGGAACCTGTGCAGCCAATCATAATCACCCTCATGGAACCTCTGCTCTATCATGGAACCTCTGCAGCCAATCATAATCACCCTCATGGAACCTCCGCTCTATTATTGGAACCTCTGCCAGCCAATCATAATCACCCTCATGGAACCCTGCATAGCAACTCGCGGCGCTTGTGTCACATGAGGCAGTCGCTATGCGGAAAAGGTGGCAGTAGAACGATCGACGCTTTGGCTTGCGATTGGTTGGGACTGGGAGGGAATGCCGGGAACTCGTATGTGTCTGGACTAGTTTCAGAAACCCGGAAGATCGATAGTAAACAACATCATCGGAGACTGTAAAACAAAGAGTAGTCTGTCTAATTAGGAGGATTAAACTGTCCTGGTTCTGGGACCGGGAGCTGAACTGGAACGGGGGGGTTTGGAACAACCAGAAAAGCGTTAAGGAGAAGGAAGGCCACTGGGATTACGGAAGGTGAGGGAATTCAGGGATAAGGTACTTAATGATTCTGGGAAGGTTCTAGCGTTTGACCCAGCAATGCAAGCTTGTACCTAATTATCATTGGCTTCATGGAGCTGTTTTTATTCACATTGATATCAAACCTTGGTTTGCTGCAGCATGCTGGGAGTTGTAGTTTCCAAACATCTGGAGTGCCAAGGTTCGACATCACTAAACAAAGTTTGCAAGACATTTCTGTAGTCTGGGAATGCTGGGAGTGTAGTTTTTAAAACATCTGGAAATTACTGCCTTAGCCTGAAATACATCATCTCAGTCTCATACACAGGGAGAATTCCCACCAGGTCACATAGGCTGTGGCTTATGGTGGCAGAGTTGCTAGGGGTGGCACAAAAACATGCAAATATCATCGGATCCCTGTAACATTTAGTGGTAAGCACTTAAACCCTCCCCACCTAAAAAAAGTTGTTTTTTTTTTTGTTAAGACTTAGAAAAAAGTTCTGATCACCTAAGTATTGATGTTTTTTGCCAATGGAAAAAAACAAACAAATGTCAACCAGGGGAGAGGGAGAAGGTGCAACGAGAGGCGGCGGTCCAAAGTACATGTTAGCTGGCAAACTGCAGCCAGGGAAAGCTGGGAGTATTTTTCTACCATCGGGAGGGCTGCAAGTTCGACATCACTGCTTTAAAATCTAAATAAATAACATAATAAAATTAGCATGCTGAACGGCTGAGGTTTGCATTAGACACATGATGCCATCTGCATTGGTTTCAATGTAGCTGCATTGACTTAACGGTAATTAGCATTGCAGCACATGTAATTGTGGTGGAAGCCCTAAAATGCTTAGGTTGGCAATTCCTTGCTCTTGCTACAATTGCAGGACATACATACATTTTACACATGCTTGTGAAGGTTCTCATACATCCAGGTCATGGTATATCTGTGGTATTCAGTTAGCTCAATTGGACTTGTAGTTCTTGAAGGCGTTTTGCTAATCCTCTCAATTCAGCCTGTGGATGACCAGCGAAACATCTTCAAGTCTTGTTGATCTAACTAAATACCATAGATATTTTACATATACATTCTTTAAAGGACATGTCCACCCCCAAAACTAAAATTTAAACCCACTACTGACCCCACTGTATAGTTTTAAAAAAAATCCTTACCTTACTGCTCAAACTGTTTCTCCTGTGTGCCTGTTCAAAGTTCCAGAAAGTGAAGAAGTAGTTCTTTTCCTGTCCTCCTGGACTACTCTGGCATGCGTAGAGGAGTTCCTTCCTCCCACCCTTTGTATCCCTTCACAGTTGCCTTACCCCCTACCATTAAAAGCTTTTTCCGTAGTGTAGGGGAACCCAAGCCCAACCCCAACCTCTGTAATAGTTTTGTAAAACAGCCCCAGAAACAAGACATGTCTGACCTAGCTCCTTCGGCTCTCTGCATAACCGGCAACCATGTATGATGCCGCAGCCAATTACAAACGCGGTGCCGGTCCGGGCCCTTTGCAATTGCAGGGGGCCAGGGGCTGAGATGAGTCGAGGGAACAAAGCATGGTAAGTCTGTTTCTGGGGCTTGTTTGACAAACTTACATCACAGTTGGGGTACCCTACCTATGGAAAATTTTATTTTTGGGGGGTGGAGGTACCTTTTTAGAGAGTTACAGACTAAAACTCCTTTTTTGTTTTTCGTAATGCATAGAAAATTTGCAGATTACACAATGTGACCCTTGCATTTCACACAACTTTCAACAAAAAAAACACTTCTGTAAAGTCAGTAAACTATTTCACTAGAGCAATACCATTAATTACTCCTTACCCCTCTACACTGTGCACAGGACTGCTTTACTCCAAGAAAGGCATTCTGCCATAGGCTACGTGGTTGCTTATTGTGCTAAAAAGAAGCGTTTTAGGGTTTCTCAACCTTTTATCTGTGGGGACCCCTTGAATTTTTTTTGTGTTTGGGGAACCCCTACATAAAATATTATATATGATTATTTTTACTTTCTTTCTCAGTCATCAAATCATGAAAATACATAATTTATACTAATATAAATGACAGATCTATAAATATTTCTCTATTTAAAAAAGTGCTCTCAAATTCATCGTGGGGGGGGGCCTTGCATAGAAACAAATACAAGAAACACATAATTCATACAAATATATATTTACATTGATGAATATATTTTAAAAAATGTGTATATACAAAATGGTGGATCCCACACAGTTTCTATCAACTCTTGAGGACCCCCATGCAACTCTCAGGGTCCCCGTACCCCTGGTTGAGAAAATGCTGTGTTAGGAAGTAACTTAAGGGCTTTTTGCAGGTACATATATGTGTGCATACAAAATAAAAATTGTGTTCTACACACGATCACGGTGCCTATATCCTGCAAATGTTTGTGTGCACATGCATAAGTACATAGCTTTGTCAAGTGATAAGATTGTTTTAATTAGCAGTTTATAAGATAAAGAAAATTATCTTACGGTATTATTTTGGAGAATCAGAAACATTATTCCTAGAAAGTCTGTTATAGGAAAATATGAACCTTCGATTATTATTTTATATTATTTAAAATGTTATAGTCCTATATTTTTATAATAATAAGGACATGTCGATCCCCTTGAAGCTTTATATACTCCACTGGCGCTAGTCTTCCCAGTCCTCCTAGCTCATGCCTCTGCAAATGAGGCGTGACACTTTGCTGTCATCACGGTAGTAACTGGGGGCTGCAACCAGGAAAAAGGCTGGCATTGAAAGAAGATGCCAGCTTACAGCAGCAGAGAAAGTTAATATAAGGATATTCAGGGATGCAGAGAGGTACAATGATCTTGGGGTTTGGAGAGAAAGTAAGTATAGGTAGCAGTAGACATGTGCTTTAATAAAACAATAAAATCTATCCTTTATATTTATATAAATATATTTAATCTTCATAGGAGATTGCATTGTGTTTTTTGGGACTACCAATGAGGTGGTGGGTTTAATGTATATTACATATAGGAAAGATGTATATGTAGTACAGTTGTGTTCAAAATTATTCAGCCCCCAATGCTGTGTAAAGGGTTTTATGGAATTCAGTGTACATTTGTAATTGTGTTCAGAACGAAATCTTACAAGGACTTTTAAAGAACCAATTGCAACTAAAATGACATCAATTGTTTTTGTAATACAGTATTAAATGTTTTTTTTGTGATTTCTTCATTGACACAATTATTCAACCCCTGAATCAAGCATAATAAGCACCAATTATGCAGATTTAAAATGACTGTGATACTTAGCTCCTTCTAGACATTTACTGGTGTGTTTACAAACATGGGGAAGTCAAGAGAATGGTCCAGGAAGACAAGAGAAGTGGTGATTTCTCTTCACAGGAAGGGCAATGGCTATAAGAAGATTGCAATAATGTAAACGTACCAAGAGACACCACAGGAAGCATCATTCGCAAATTCAAGGCAAAGGGCACTGTTGAAACGCTACCTGGTCGTGGCAGAAAGAAGATGCTGACTTCGACTGCTGTGTGCTACCTGAAGCGCAAAGTGGAGAAAAGTCCCGTGTGACTGATGAGAGGAACTGAAAAAAGATTTGTCAGATGGGGTACTGAAGTTTCAGCTCAGACAATAAGGCGCACACTGCATAATGAAGGCCTCCATGCCAGAACTCCCAGGCGCACCCCTTTGCTGTCTCCAAAGAATAAGAAGAGTCGACTGCAGTATGCCAAAAGTCATGTGGACAAACCACAAAAGTGTTCTGTGGCTTCAGCGTGTGCCATGAATTCTCTTCAGTACCAGGAGATATTGGAAAAAAATGTGATGCAGTCCGTCACAAACCTGAGGCTTGGGAGACGTTGGACCTTTAAACAGGACAATGATCCCAAGCATACCTCCAAGTCCACTAGAGCATGGTTGCAGATTAAGGCTGGAACATTTTGGAGTGGCCATCACAGTCACCAGACTTAAATCCGATTGAGAACCTCTGGTGGGACTTAAAGAAAGCAGTTGCAGTGCGCAAGCCTAAGAATGTGACTGAACTGGAGGCTTTTACCATGAAGAATGGGCTAAGATACCCATAGATCGCGGCAAGCTAGGCTTCACGTTTAAAAGCTGTTATAACTGGAAAAGGATGTTGTACTAAGTACTAGAATGAATGTCACTGGGGGTTGAATAAAACTGATAATGATGTGAGCACAGAAAAGACATTTGTGGTTATTAATTATAAATGTTGTTATATTTGTCTGACTACAAGTGTCCTTTGATTTAATTGTAAACAAGATGGCTGAAATGATCAAAAATTAATGTCAAACTGGCCAAAACACTCAATTTTAGTGGGGGTTGAATAATTTTGAACAAAACTGTATGTATGTGCTATCTCACTATTACCATTTAAATTACCATAATAAAAGTATAGCAAAGACTGATTTTAGGTACTAGACAAAATAAACAACTTATACAAATTATATAAACTTACTTACAGAGCTTTGATTTTAATATGGGATAGTCAAAATGGGAGGTTAAACCACCTCCCACGGGGTCTCCGTGTGAATACTAAAAAGGTGTGGTTATGTCCGTATAACATCCAATGATGTGCTGTTTGTAAAGCATGTGACAGTCAAAAAAAATTCTGTATGCTACACAGGAAGTGATATGTATGTTGGAAATAGGATATAAAGGAAGATACTTGCATGTAGCTGGGGAGAGAGAAATATGTTTATATATGTTGATTATTAGGGCAATTCTATTATAATAACATGAGGCTGTGAGATACCTTGTATAAGGCTCTATTTCATTTAATAGTCTGTGGGAAGCTTTTAGCTCCTTTACACCACTCTCCTTAACCTAGAAAGCTAACGAGTATACTTGCTCCCAAGGCCTATCCCCATAGTAACTGAAATCAGGAACTTGCTGTGGTAAATACTAATTAGTATGAACCTAGCATGTTAATCTGGATCCTGTATAGGGTTTCAGGTCTGTTTAGTTTGAACCACACATTGTGGCAAGATTGCCCGGGTCTATTCTCAGATCTGCAGGATTATCCTATTTGGTTTCCCTGGATACAGATGACAGTTTGACTAACAGATTCATTTATCCATGTGTATCATACATAATTTCCACTGTGCACACTTTTCTAATTATAGAGCAAGAGGGAGATATTGCTCTCACCCTTAAAGGGCATCTCCACCCTCCATAACATTTTTAATAGCTGCAGTCCACCCCCCCAAAACCCCATTTATGCTATAATTACATTTAGAAGAGATGCTCCCAGCGTTGGTATTCACCTTACAAATCCCCAATCTGTCACACCTCCCTGCTACTTCCTGGTAACGGTCGTCAGTCACGGCCGTGATGGTGACGTCCTGACCAATGGCTGACGGCCTTACCAGACGAGACTCTGCTGCTGCTTGCAAACGTAAAGGGATGCTGCAGCAGTGGAGGAGGAGAGACCAAGCAATGGGGGAGTATGGATTTGTAAGGTGAATATTTATCTCTAGGAGCATCTCTTTTAATGTAAGTATAGTGTAAATGGGATTTTGTGGTGTGGTCTACAGTATATTACATTTTTCTCTGTCACCCCAGTGGCAGCAATTCACCAGACTGGAATATCCCTGGCTCAACAGGAAACGCACGGTATAAAAAGTCTCTCCATCATCCTCTCCTTGTCTTTTTGCGTTTCCTGTGGTAGGAAAGCATGTTGCTGACAGCTCAGGGCTTACCTGTCATTGTGGCTCTGCCAGTGGAGTTCTCCCTCTCTCTGTGCCACTGAAGCCTTCCCTGTAGTTGCAACAGGATTGCCTGGGAAGGGCCTAGTGACCGGGCTGTATTTGGATGAATTCTGTGTTATCCTGCCATGTGGGTTTTGCAGTTTGTTGGGCAGCCATATTGGATCTGTTTCGCACGCGTGTGCGCTAGGCCTATTCCTTCCATTCCATTCCCGCCTGTGGTGTCGTCACTCTCGCAAGACTTGCTAAGGCCCCTGGAAACCTTCACTTCCGGTTTCGGCACTTGGGAGAGGTTATTTGCCGCGTGGGAAGCCAGTGCTTTCTGCTTCTTAGCGGATTGCTGCTCCTTTATGCTTATTAAGCATTTTCTTCAATTTTTGCTGCATTTATCACTGGATTTATCCTGTTTGCTACCTGCAATTCATTGGAACTTCCATGTAAGTACTTTACACTTTGTGTTTGTGCTTCTCTGCTGCCACCTTGTGTCCTTTATGGATTTTTCTATTGGCATTTTATATCTATTAATATCTATAGATATTTCCTCACTATGGAGCAAAAGTCAGTGAGTGATGGTCACCAACAGTGTGGAACTAGGTAAGCCCCTGGTAGGTTATCCTAAAACAGATGATACCAAGTTTTTTAGATTCTAAATATTCTTTTTGTGTTGTTTGTATTTTTTATTGCCTCAGCCTCTGTCATCTAAGTCTAAGAGCTCAGGTTCTAAGAGAAAGAAGTCAGATAAAGAAGAGGAGGTGGTTCAGTGTACCAGAAAGGATTTCTATGGATAAGTTAATGAGTTTAATCAAAATTGCAGTCTCTGAATCAGTAAAGGATCAGGGAAGCAAGAAAAAAAAAAGCTAAAACCAAACATTTATCAGATGTCTCTGACAACGAACAATCAGGGTAATGAATCTTTAAGTTCAGAAGACCAGGAATTTGGATGATGATGATGAAGAGAATGAAGCGGAGTCCACTTTTGACCCTAGTATTGTAGGGCCATTAATTAAAGTGATCAGGGAAACTTCTTCTAACTACAGAGGAACCAGTAGCGGCCTCAGCTGTTTTTCCTCCTATACAAAAAAAATTGCATCTTTTCCGGTCCATAAATCTTTGAGGCAAGTCATTTCCTCAGAATGGAAGAAAGGTGAGAAAAGAGTAGACGTTGGAAAGATT
This sequence comes from Hymenochirus boettgeri, assembly GCA_019447015.1. Taxonomy (NCBI): domain Eukaryota; kingdom Metazoa; phylum Chordata; class Amphibia; order Anura; family Pipidae; genus Hymenochirus; species Hymenochirus boettgeri. The sequence continues at coordinate 52,392,728 of CM033472.1, forward strand.
CTGTATCCTTTTCATGAGGAATATGCAGAATCTTGGAATTCTCCTCCTAAAGTAGATGCAGCAGTAGTGAGGTAGTAGCTAGAAGAACCACACTACCAGTTGAAGATGCTGCTACATTTATAGATCGGATGGACAGGAGAGTAGATGCCAGTTTGAAAAAATCTTACATAGTGCAGGAGCAGCTTGCAAACCCTCTATGGCTCTTACCTCAACCTCTAGAGCCTTGAAAGTTTGGCCAGCAATTCTTCGACTGCTATGATTCTAATGTTAAGAGATCCAGCTTGCAGGTATAGTCCAAGAATGTATTTTGCGACTGAATTCATTCTGAGGCCTCTGTGGATTTAGTTAAATTATCAGCCAGATCCATGGCTTTGTCAGTAGCAGCCAGAAGGGCTCTTTGGTTAAAGAATTGGTCTGCATATGTAAATTCAAGTCTAACCTTTGTCAGTTACCATTTGATGGAAAAATGCTCTTTGGAGAGAGAAAAACTCGATGATCTATCAAGTGTTCTTCAGGAGGTAAGCGGTTGTATTTCTTCCGCAGGAAAGAAGGTTCAAAAATAACGTACCGACACCTTTTCTCAGAGGGAAGAGAGACTGTTTCTTTCCTCAAGACAGACTAGAGGTAATATGCCTTTGCAAGCTAATTGGCGGGGAGGAAGACAAGGAATGCAGTCCGCTAGGAAGACTCGAGCTCATTCCAAAGTTCATCAAATCAGCAATGACGTGGAGCAGGTCTCACCTCTGTATATAGGAGGCAGATTAAGACATTTTGAGCAGAGTTGGGCCGATTTCATTCCAGATTCTTGGGTAATAAAATCTATCCAAGAAGGATACAAATAGAATAGGAATATGATTTTATTCCCCTCTGTTTATGGTACCAAAGGCATCTGGAGGTGGAGACCTGCATTGAACACTCAGAATGTTTAAACAAATTTCTAAGACTAAGAAAGTTCAAGATGGAGTCATTACAGTCTATAGTTCAAGCCATAAGCAAAGACGTATGGATGGTAAACATCAATCTAAAAGGTGCCTATTTTCATGTCCCTATATACGAGAAACATTGGAAAAAATTCTAAGATTCGTGGCCAACGGTATTCATCTGCAGTTCAAATGCATTCCTTTCAGTTTAAACCAGTCCCCAAGAGTTTTTACGAAAATTCTGGTATCCTTGATAGCCGAGATAAAGCAGGGGATACAAGTCTTAGATTATCTCGACGACATACTGTTAATTGCAGAAACCAAAGAAAAAAGCTATTTTACATATTTTCCAAGGGAACAAATATCTTAACAAGCTTCTGTTGGGTATAAATGAAGAAGAAAGAGCCACCTAATTCTTCTCCAGAACATGATTTTTCTATTAGCACTTTTTCAACCGCAAAGAATTTAATTTAGTTGCCAGAGAAAAAACAGATTCAATAAGACGGAAAATGTCTCTCTGTGAAAACAAGAATGGTAACTGTAAAACAATGCCTATAATCATAGGTCTGATGGCTTCTTTTATTCCAATGGTGGAATGGACGAGAGGGCATATGAGGAAATACAGATCATCTCTTGTTATTGGTCAAAGATCCTCAATTCAATCTATCAAAATTGATCCTTATCCCAGAAAAAGTCAGTCAGTCAGTCTTGATATGGTGGATCATCCCAAAAAATCTTCAAGTAGAAAGACTAATAGAAGAACCTTAAGAGTGTCAATTACAACAGATGCGTGCGAAGCAGGTTGGGGTGGTCATTGCAAGCAAAGTATGCACAAGGAGATTGGGATTGGCCAAGAAGATCTAACCCCAAATGTGTAGAATTAAGGGCGGTAGGAAAGGCAATTCAATACTTCGCCCAACAAATAGAAGGAAGACGCGTAAAGATTATTTCGACAACGCTACCACGCTAGCTTACATAAGAAAAACAAGGGAGACCAGGAGCAAATCTTTAAAGGACAACTCCACCCTCTAAGAACATATTTTAGAAAGAATGGCCTCTTGAAATTTGTTGATATTATCAACTTTGTCCTATGAATTCATTACTGTATGCCTGCTATGCTTCTGGATGACTTATGGAAACTGAGCAATTTAGAAACCTGTACTGAGCCTGGGCATGCTCAGTAGTGGCAGCTAGGGGAATAACATTCAGTCATTGGCTGTGATGTTCGGGTCAAATCCATAAAAGACAGTTTACTAATGGGAGAACCAGGAAGCAGAAAACAAGGGGAATAGGAACATTCAAGTTAGACTTATATTTCAGATTTCAAACTATTACTGTTTAGGTTTTGGAGGGTGATTACCTGTATGTAAGTTTTTTTTGGGGCTGTACTTGCCCTTTAATGAAGGAGCTAGCCCCCATTCTCAATTGGGCAAAAAAAACTTAAAAAGCATTTCAAGCAGTGCATTTACCTGGTCCTCAAATATATATTAGCAGATTTCCTGACCAGGAGAATGGGGCCTTCACGACAAAATATTTCAAACTATTTGTTAAAGATGGGGAAAACCCATGATCGATCTCATGACCACGCCAAACAACTCACAATGTCGAATATTTTACTCAAGAGTCCCGAACCTTCAAGCTATAGGTACAGATGCTCTTGCCCAGGATTGGTCCAAAGGTCTCTTGTATATCTTCCTCCGATTCCGATGATTTGGAAAGTTCTCCAGAAGATAAAGGTGGAAAAAGCGTCAGTTTTAGCAATTATCCTCTTGGCCAAGGAGACCTTGGTTTCCGCTCCCTAAGTCCCTAACAGTAGAGGAGCCATGGACAATTCCAATCTTTCCAGGATGGTTGAGCCAGGGACCAGTGGATTATCAGGAAGACAAAACCTGAATTTGATGGCTTGGAATTAGAGGAGTAGGTTATCGGCACTAGGTTTACAAGATCAAGTTGTACAATTATTTGAAATCAAGGAGGGGTTCGACTTCAAAGCAGGATTATAGATTCTGGGATCAAATTGTTTCTGTTGCCATTGATTTAAATTGTAATCCTTGAAGCTAATGCCTCTTTTAATTGTGAAATTACTTTTTTCAGGCTACAATATGGGATTGAGTAACAGCACTTGAAGGGACAAGTGTCTGCTTTTGGCAATTTATTAGATCATCCTTGGGCCATGGATAATCTCGGTTTTTTCAGTGCCCTCATCGAGTATAAGCTCCATCATTGACTGTCTGCCCAGTCTGGAGTTTACCAACAGTTCTACAAGCTTTTACTATGTCACGTTTTGAACCTATAGAGCAAAGCTCAGATTGGAGTCTGACACTAAAAACAGTTTTTTAATCGCCATCACTTCAGCTTGAGGGTGTCAGAATTGGCAGCATTTTTCGCTAAACAGCTGGACACTACTATCTTCCATGATAGGGTCAGAATTAAGCCTGCCTTTAAATGGAAATTAATCTGCCTGTTCTGCCCAGATCAAAAACAGAAAAGGAACAAAAACTCCATACTTTGGATTTGGTAAGACTTTAACTTATACTTAAAAAGAACTAAGACATGGAGGAAGTTGGACAAACTCTTTTTGATCCCTAGAGGGGTTAAGAAAGGGGAAGCTCCATCAAAGAAAACTTTTAGCATCTTCGCAGATCAGGCCATAGCAAAAGCCTATCAAGTAAGAGTCGAGGCAGTTCCAGTTGGTTGAAAGCTCAATCAACCAGGCAGATTGCTAACTCTGAGCCCTTGAATAAGGTTTCTCTGAAAAACTTTTGTGAGGCGGCTAAATGGTCATCCTGGAAAACTCATAAGGCACTACCGCCTAGACCTATCTGCAACCGACAAGACTACGTTTGGTTGGAGGAGACTGTTGGAGGCTGTGATTAAAGTCTTTAAAAAAAAAAAAAAAAAAAATAAGTATGTTCTGTTTTCTTTCTCCCTATGTTTTAGCTTGGTATAGTCCCAGTTGGTGAATTGCTGCCACTGGGGTGACCGAGAGGAAAACACGAAATTGTTTACAACATACTGTAATTTCTGATGCTGTCACCTTCTATGCGACAGCTATAAATAAAGACAAGGAGAGGATGATGGGAGGGACTTTTTATACCGTGCGTTTCCTTGAGCCAGGGATATCCCAGTCGGTGAATGCTGCCATGGAAGGGGACAAGAACAGTATGTTTGTTGTAAACAATTTCGTGTTTTATAGGGGGGTGGAGATGCCTTTAATGACCCGGTGCTACTGTGTGATCCAATATGTATAATACCAGTAATGATCGGTGCACACTAGGAACCATTTAACGTCTTTTATTGTACAATCACAAATGTATCTGTCTCACGGCAACATGACACATATATCTATATTGCATTGTAGGCATATTTGCTGGCCAAGTAAGTTACCAGACCTACTTACCTCTCTCAAAATTCTTTGGGTACAAGAAGAAAAAAGGACAGACAAGCCTATAATTGTTTTACGAAACATTTTAAATGCACGGGCTTTGGGATACGGATATAAATACTGTGCAGGCTATTAACCACAATTTTTTTTTCTTTGCCTTCTTTTAGATGGCTGTCCATTCCTTCAGCTGTTTTTAAAATAGAGGAATTGATGAGAGATCAAGGAGGACCGTTTCCGATGTGGATCCCACCCCATGCTGCAGGCATGAAGGACCCACATCTAAGAGCTTTCCTTATATAAGATCATCAAAGGTGATTAATGTTAATTCACCTTAATTCTAAAGTACTATTTAGGAATGTGATTGTGTTGTTCTCATTCATCCAGGTCATGGTAAATCTGTTATATTCAGTTAACAACTGGACTTCTAGCAAAACGTCTTCAAGAACTAAACTTTAAGTCCAGTTGATCAACTGGATACAAAGATATATACTATTTAGGAACAAAGGTGGAAGACTTTCTAATTAGACCACAGTTGTACCCAATGCTGGGAATGGACCAGAGGAGTATTGGCAGCATTTCAAATATGTTTAATCACTCCTTTTTGGCTTGCTGGTTCCATATAAGGTGTGCAGTTAATTCCCGGAGCGCCCTGCCCCCATTATTCCACTATAGGGTCATAATGCATGAAACTGCTAATTGTCATAGATTTTTACTGAATTACCTTAAAGGTTAACGTGGTCTACAAATTTTAAAGTCCCTTTAAAATTGTTCATAAACTATTCAAACAAGCCTAGGATGGATGTATTTAGCTTCTCTGGATCTTAGTTATAGCCTTGTAAATTTGCACTTCCCAGACTACCCTGTCCTGTGACAGGTATGTGTTATAAACTGTCAAAACTCCACTCCGAAAATCAATCTTTTCAGAAGTTACTTACAGATCATCAAACTTCTCTGCCCTTTCCTCTACCTATGGACACCTTAGGGATTTCATTTTTCGATAATGAATAATAAGTTAGAGAGTGGGGCTAGATGTATGAGCTGATGATGCTTGGCCAAGCATTGGGTATACTGCTTAAAATTGGATAGACTACATATAGAAGCGTGATCCTGGGGGCAATTTAAAGGGCATCTATAGTGAAATTTTATAAATTGCTCCAATCCAGACATAAAAAGGTTTTAGTGTATTCTGCCTTATTCTTACCTTCCTCTGTGGCTCCGTGTTGCACACTGTCTGATTACTGCAGGGCTCCCCCACTCCCCCTCCCTCTCTGGTCATTCAAACCCCTTCATTTGGTCCGGCTGTAAATTAAGCCTGTGAAACAAGCCACTCATGCGCATTGATCCTCCTACACATGACACATCACTCTAAAGATAGTGGCTACGTAAGGAATGGAAGGGGGGGGGAGTTTGGAGAGATGGAGTCCTGAATCACTGCAGCCCGGTCTCCCTTTGACAGACAATAAATTGGAGAAACCTTGCAGAGGAGGGTGACTTCTCCTTCCCTTTACTTCTGTTAAGGTTCTGTAAATTTGCCAAGCATTTTGAGATGGAGTCGTCTTGGGAGATTGCTTGTAAAACTCGTGTAAGCCTACACACTATACTGGCATGCTGTTAGGAGATTTGATTGACAGCTCAGCAGGAGTGGTGTATGGAAATCTCCACTTCTTTAACTGTATATCTCAGGACAGAGGAGGAATCTGAAGAAAATAAAGGGGGGTTGGGGGAATTATAGAGCACATAGAAAGAAGAAAAAAAAAAAATTTTCCCACTAGATGCCCTTTAAACAAAGGAGTATGCTCTGTTTAAAGGCATGTCCACCCCCAAAACTATAATCCCCCCCAACTACTGGCCCACCATGTAGTGTAGTTTAATCCTTACCTCCACTCCAGCTCCATAGGGTTCTCCTGTAGTCCCCCCCCAAAGTGCCAAAAACTGCCCACAGGAGGCTAGCAGGGCTCTGCCTCCTACCTGCCTCAGGTAGATTTTTGCCATGCGTACTGCAGCTCTACTCCGCCCTCCCTCTCCTCCCGTTCTGCTATCCATCCCCCTAGCTTAAAAACCCCTTTATGTCAGCCTTCCCCCATGTCCCCAGCCCCAACCGCATAAATTTTATTTTTAGAAAGCTCCCGAATCTGTTACTTACCTCTCGCTTTCCTACGCGGAAGTGAGCTGCCGGCAGCCGCGTCCGTGATTGGTTGCCGTCAGCCATCACAGACGTGGCTGCCGGTCCCGCCCCTCGCTTGCATTTCCTGAAGCGAGGGCCGGGGAGCGCGGCGCAGGAAAGAGGGGAGGAGGTATAGTAGAGTTTGGGGGCTTTCTAAAAATAAAAACTAATGCGGTGTGGGCTGGGAGCCCAGGGGGGATCATATATTAAAATTTTGATTTTAGGGTGGACATACCCTTTAATAAGGCCACTTGCATGGAGCCCAGAGATCCTTTAAATAGGCAATCTCTAAGCTGAGTAAGGGTAAATATAAATTATAATAGGTACTTTTTGGCATTGTTCCTTTTTTTGTGTGCATCACACATGCATCTTGGCATGCTCAGGCACAACCTTAAAGAAACGGTTAAAACGAAATATAGTGTGCACAAATTCTTAAAATGCAACTTCCTTATACGTAAAAGCATGTTTTAGAGGCAGTATTCGAGGACTCTGATCAATACAAAAACACCTTAACATAACATAGTTCCTGGTTTCTTTCATATTGTAGCTATAAGCGGTATGATTGGTGTAATATATACCTGCTACTTATTAACTGCCAACAGTGTATAGTATGATATCTTATACTGAAATTCCATAACTCTCCCCCCTAAACCATTGGTCAGTTTCCCGTTTATCCCCCCCCAAGTCATAGGATAGGAAATGACATACATTATCCCTATGTGAAGAAATGAGGCAGTCAATTGTTAGTTTACATGATTATTTAAGGTTTATACTTTGCCTCAATCGTAACCTCTATATATGTTATTACCATTACTAATAATAATATAAAAAGCATGCCTAGGGCAACTTGATTGCAAAATGTCTCATTTAAGGCATGGTATCCACAAAATGAAATTTCTGGACAGCCAGAGCACCACCAAAACCCTAAAAAAAGTATTATACTCAAGTCCTCACAAGTGCTGTAAAAAGTGCTATGCTGCCTGCTGTGTGTGTAAGTCAAAATACAGGGGTTGTGTGTGTAAAAATAAATTTACCTTTTTTATTTAATATTTTGATAGGAAAAGAAAGACGTATACGGACGGAGTCTGCCTCCGACTCTACTGAGACAGCAAAAGAGGATGAGCTCACCGCTTTCGTACACGTTCACGCTCGCTCCGTCTAGCATGTTGGTAGCTGCTAAATATGGACGGAACTAAGAAGAATGAGTGATGAATTCGATCAAAGTTTTATTGTAAGTTTTACTATTTCAAATTGCCATAAAGCTTCATTCAATTTATTAAAGGAGAACTAACTTCTTTACTTACATTCACTTTATTACCTCTACATATTACAAATATTACCTCTTTCAGCTTGCTATATAATCTATGGTCACGTTTTTCTCTAGGCTGAAAAATGGATGTCACCCAGCCCATCTACTGTATGTAGTTATAAGCCTCATTTACTTAGTAATGCCGGTTGCAGTAACTGTGCACAAGAACTAGAAACAGTTGGTACTTCTGATTGGTTTGATCAAGCTGATGGAAAATATCGACCTGTATATGGCTGTCTGTTTTATAGACTGCCTGGCGATATCGAGCATTCTTGAGATGAAGAGGATCAGGCTTCTGACAATCTCATCAAGTTGACATCTGCCCAAGATAGATGGTGCAAGGGCGGTTCTGATGTTTGCACCATCTTGCAGCAATTGAGGATGGGGCACAGGCACAGGGATTGTCTTTATAAGGAGGAATGAATGCAAATTTTTAATCTTGAGCTGTAGGTATGTATTCAAAGCCAAACCCTGATCAATCTATTGTGAGATAAATTAATTGACAGAAAGCAGACATTATTTTAGACCTTTTAGCTGCAAGTTATCACCAAGTAGTCTATTACTACTTATATTTGCCAACCGGTAGATGACTCCTCCGCTGTACATGTAAATACGTGCCCACAGCAGCAGAGAAGCTTCTCTGCTGCTCTGGAATGGAAGTCAACAATTGGCCATGTTCTAAAAGTTCACAGCCGTCTGAGTTCCAGACTCAGAAGCGCAGAGGACAAGCCAACAAGCTAAAGTAGATAATCGAATCATTGAGTGCTAACGGTAAGTATAAGGAAATTTGTGTCAGCAGTGGGAGTGGACATGCCTTTTAATCATTCTTATTGTATTTTTTATTTATTATTATTTTATATTTTTTTTTAGGGTTTGCCTCGCCCAAAAAGTGCTAATGCTGCTGGAGAGCTGGCGAAGCAAGAGTTTTAAAGAACTCTTTATGATTTGTTTATATGGAGAAGAAGTAAAGGAAAAAGAATGAGGAGCAGTAATTCATCTTTTTGCTGTGAAAACGCCTCCAATTTGAAACGTAAGAATAATATAGTTGCATATCAGTAATTATCCAGTACGGATTGCGGCATAGAACTGTGTTCTTTTACAATGAGAACACCCCAGCAAAAATAGGGATAAATCTTCTTGTAAACAGAAATGAATGGTGTGAAAGTTTCCTTTTTTTACCGTATATAACTAGTATAAGCCAAGGTTTCGGCTTTAAATATAGACCGACACGTGTTATACTGGGTCACAGTAAAGTATTGTAAATTTTTCCCCCAATCCGGTGTGCTGCTTGTTTGTATGTTAAGGTACCGGTATTTAAATCCCGAGATCCGGCTGGCAATGCTCTCTGATCTCCATACTCGGCTGCTGTCTAACTTACTGTCCGGCACAGAGTAGTGACATCGCGTAAGTAGTTAGACAGCGCTGAGTATGGAGACAGTATAGTGCAGAGAGCCAATCCCTGGATTTAAATTACCGTACCTTACATGACAGAGAGCAAGCACAGATTGGGGGAAAATGTACAATACCTACTGTGGGGACGTACTCTCTTCGAATGTAAGTACTTACCTCACTCGTGTGAACTTGGGGGCTCTCTAAGGGGGAATGTTTGTGGGCCTTTCCTTGGGGTGTTGTCCATAAAAAAAACACTGCAGGTGTTTGGAAACTACAACTCCTCGAGCTACTAAAGCACAGTCAATCATAATTACCCCCACAGAACCTCAGCTTTATCATGGAACTTGTGCAGCCAATCATAATTGCCTCACAGAACATCTGCTCTATCATGGAACCTGTGCAGCCAATCATAATCACCCTCATGCTAACACAGAAACCTCTGCTCTATCATGGAACCTCTGCAGCCAATTATATTTACCCCATGGAACCTCTGCTCTATCATGAAACCTCTGCAGCCAATCATAAATCACCCTCATGGAGCAGCCAACCATAATCACCCTCACGGACCACCTGGCCTATCAGGAACCTGTGCAGCCAATCATAATTACCCCCACAGAACCTCTGCTCTATCATGGAACCTCTGCAGCCAATTATATTTACCCTCATGGAACCTCTGCTCTATCATGGAACCTCTGCAGCCAATCATAAATCACCCTCATGGAGCAGCCAACCATAATCACCCTCATGGAACCTCTGCTCTATTTGGAAACTCTGCAGCCAATCATAATCACCCCCAGAGAACCTCTGCTTTATCATGGAACCTGTGCAGCCAATCTAACTGCCTCCACAGAACCTCTGCTCTATCATGGAACCTGTGCAGCCAATCATAATCACCCTCATGAACCTCTGCTCTATCATGGAACCTGTGCAGTCAATCATAATTACCCCCACAGAACCTCAGCTTTATCATGGAACCTGTGCAGCCAATCATAATTGCCTCACAGAACCTCTGCTCTATCATGGAACCTGTGCAGCCAATCATAATCACCCTCATGGAACCTCTGCTCTATCATGGAACCTGTGCAGTCAATCATAATTACCCCCACAGAACCTCAGCTTTATCATGGAACTTGTGCAGCCAATCATAATTGCCTCACAGAACATCTGCTCTATCATGGAACCTGTGCAGCCAATCATAATCACCCTCATGGAACCTCTGCTCTATCATGGAACCTCTGCAGCCAATCATAATCACCCTCATGGAACCTCCGCTCTATTATGGAACCTCTGCAGCCAATCATAATCACCCTCATGGAACCTCTGCATAGCAACTCGCGGCGCTTGTGTCACATGAGGCAGTCGCTATGCGGAAAAGGTGGCAGTAGAACGATCGACGCTTTGGCTTGCGATTGGTTGGGACTGGGAGGGAATGCCCGGGAACTCGTATGTGTCTGGACTAGTTTCAGAAACCCGGAAGATCGATAGTAAACAACATCATCGGAGACTGTAAAACAGAGTAGTCTGTCTAATTATGGAGGATTAAACTGTCCTGGTTCTGGGACCGGGAGCTGAACTGGAACGAGGGGGGTTTGGAACAACCAGAAAAGCGTTAAGGAGAAGGAAGGCCACTGGGATTACGGAAGGTGAGGGAATTCAGGGATAAGGTACTTAATGATTCTGGGAAGGTTCTAGCGTTTGACCCAGCAATGCAAGCTGTACCTAATTATCATTGGCTTCATGGAGCTGTTTTTATTCACATTGATATCAAACCTTGGTTTGCTGCAGCATGCTGGGAGTTGTAGTTTCCAAACATCTGGAGTGCCAAGGTTCGACATCACTAAACAAAGTTTGCAAGACATTTCTGTAGTCTGGGAATGCTGGGAGTTGTAGTTTTAAAACATCTGGAAATTACTGCCTATGCCTGAAATACATCATCTCAGTCTCATACACAGGGCAGAATTTCCCACCAGGTCACATAGGCTGTGGCTTATGGTGGCAGAGTTGCTAGGGGTGGCACAAAAACATGCAAATATCATCGGATCCCCTTGTAACATTTAGTGGTAAGCACTTAAACCCTCCCCACCTAAAAAAAGTTGTTTTTTTTTGTTAAAGACTTAGAAAAAAGTTCTGATCACCTAAGTATTGATGTTTTTTGCCAATGGAAAAAAACAAAATGTCAACCAGGGGGAGAAGGTGCAACGAGAGGCGGCGGTCCAAAGTACATGTTAGCTGGCAAACTGCAGCCAGGGAAAGCTGGGAGTATTTTTCTACCATCGGGAGGGCTGCAAGTTCGACATCACTGCTTTAAAATCTAAATAAATAACATAATAAAATTAGCATGCTGAACGGCTGAGGTTTGCATTAGACACATGATGCCATCTGCATTGGTTTCAATGTAGCCTGCATTTGACTTAACGGTAATTAGCATTGCAGCACATGTAATTGTGGTGGAAGCCCTAAAATGCTTAGGTTGGCAATTCCTTGCTCTTGCTACAATTGCAGGACATACATACATTTTACACATGCTTGTGAAGGTTCTCATACATCCAGGTCATGGTATATCTGTGGTATTCAGTTAGCTCAATTGGACTTGTAGTTCTTGAAGGCGTTTTGCTAATCCTCTCAATTCAGCCTGTTGGATGACCAGCGAAACATCTTCAAGTCTTGTTGATCTAACTAAATACCATAGATATTTTTACATATACATTCTTTAAAGGACATGTCCACCCCCAAAACTAAAATTTAACCCACTACTGACCCCACTGTATAGTTTTAAAAAAAAATCCTTACCTTACTGCTCAAACTGTTTCTCCTGTAGTGCCTGTTCAAAGTTCCAGAAAGTGAAGAAGTAGTTCTTTTCCCTGTCCTCCTGGACTACTCTGGCATGCGTAGAGGAGTCTTCCTTCCTCCCACCCTTTGTATCCCTTCACAGTTGCCTTACCCCCTACCATTAAAAGCTTTTTCCGTAGTGTAGGGTAACCCAAGCCCAACCCCAACCTCTGTAATAGTTTTGTAAAACAAGCCCCAGAAACAGACATGTCTGACCTAGCTCCTTCGGCTCTCTGCATAACCGGCAACCATGTCTATGATGCCGCAGCCAATTACAAACGCGGCTGCCGGTCCGGGCCCTTTGCAACTTGCAGGGGGCCAGGGGCTGAGAGTCGAGGGAACAAAGCATGGTAAGTCTGTTTCTGGGGCTTGTTTGACAAACTTACATCACAGTTGGGGTACCCTACACTATGGAAAATTTTATTTTGGGGGGTGGAGGTACCTTTTTAGAGAGTTACAGACTAAAACTCCTTTTTTGTTTTTCGTAATGCATAGAAAATTTGCAGATTACACAATGTGACCCTTGCATTTCACACAACTTTCAACAAAAAATACACTTCTGTAAAGTCAGTAAACTATTTCACTAGAGCAATACCATTAATTACTCCTTACCCCTCTACACTGTGCACAGGACTGCTTTACTCCAAGAAAGGCATTCTGCCATAGGCTACGTGGTTGCTTATTGTGCTAAAAAGAAGCGTTTTAGGGTTTCTCAACCTTTTTATCTGTGGGGACCCCTTGAATTTTTTTTGTGTTTTGGGGAACCCCTACATAAAATTATTATATATGATTATTTTTACTTTTCTTTCTCAGTCATCAAATCATGAAAATACATAATTTATACTAATATAAATGACAGATCTATAAATATTTCTCTATTTAAAAAAGTGCTCTCAAATTCATCGCTGGGGGGGGGCCTTGCATAGAAACAATACAAGAAACACATAATTCATACAAATATATATTTACATTGATGAATATATTTTTAAAAAATGTGTATATATCAAAATGGTGGATCCACACAGTTTCTATCAATCTCTTGAGGACCCCCATGCAACCTCTCAGGGTCCCCGTACCCCTGGTTGAGAAAATGCTGTGTTAGGAAGTAACTTAAGGGCTTTTTGCAGGTACATATATGTGTGCATACAAAATAAAAAATTGTGTTCTACACACGATCACGGTGCCTATATTCCTGCAAATGTTTGTGTGCACATGCATAAGTACATAGCTTTGTCAAGTGATAAGATTGTTTTAATTAGCAGTTTATAAGATAAAGAAAATTATCTTACGGTATTATTTTGGAGAATCAGAAACATTATTCCTAGAAAGTCTGTTATAGGAAAATATTGAACCTTCGATTATTATTTTATATTATTTAAAATGTTATAGTCCTATTATTTGTTTATAATAATAAGGACATGTCGATCCCCTTGAAGCTTTATATACTCCACTGGCGCTAGTCTTCCCAGTCCTCCTAGCTCATGCCTCTGCAAATGAGGCGTGACACTTTGCTGTCATCACGGTAGTAACTGGGGGCTGCAACCAGGAAAAAGGCTGGCATTGAAAGAAGATGCCAGCTTTACAGCAGCAGAGAAAGTTAATATAAGGATATTCAGGGACTGCAGAGAGGTACAATGATCTTGGGGTTTGGAGAAAGTAAGTATAGGTAGCAGTAGACATGTGCTTTAATAAAACAATAAAATCTATCCTTTATATTATATAAATATATTTATATCTTCATAGGAGATTGCATTGTGTTTTTAGGAGCTACCAATGAGGTGGTGGGTTTAATGTATATTACATATAGGAAAGATGTATATGTATGTACAGTTGTGTTCAAAATTATTCAGCCCCCAATGCTGTAAAGGGTTTTATGGAATTCAGTGTACATTTGTAATTGTGTTCAGAACGAAATCTTACAAGGACTTTTTAAAGAACCAATTGCAACTAAAATGACATCAATTGTTTTTGTAATACAGTATTAAATGTTTTTTTTGTGATTTCTTCATTGACACAATTATTCAACCCCTTGAATCAAGCATAATAAGCACCAATTATGCAGATTTAAAATGACTGTGATACTTAGCTCCTTCTAGACATTTACTGGTGTGTTTACAAACATGGGGAAGTCAAGAGAATGGTCCAGGAAGACAAGAGAAGTGGTGATTTCTCTTCACAGGAAGGGCAATGGCTATAAGAAGATTGCAATAATGTTAAACGTACCAAGAGACACCACAGGAAGCATCATTCGCAAATTCAAGGCAAAGGGCACTGTTGAAACGCTACCTGGTCGTGGCAGAAAGAAGATGCTGACTTCGACTGCTGTGTGCTACCTGAAGCGCAAAGTGGAGAAAAGTCCCCGTGTGACTGATGAGGAACTGAAAAAAGATTTGTCAGATGCGGGTACTGAAGTTTCAGCTCAGACAATAAGGCGCACACTGCATAATGAAGGCCTCCATGCCAGAACTCCCAGGCGCACCCCCTTTGCTGTCTCCAAAGAATAAGAAGAGTCGACTGCAGTATGCCAAAAGTCATGTGGACAAACCACAAAAGTGTTCTGTGGCTTCAGCGTGTGCCATGAATTCTCTTCAGTACCAGGAGATATTGGAAAAAAATGTGATGCAGTCCGTCACAAACCTGAGGCTTGGGAGACGTTGGACCTTTAAACAGGACAATGATCCCAAGCATACCTCCAAGTCCACTAGAGCATGGTTGCAGATTAAAGGCTGGAACATTTTGGAGTGGCCATCACAGTCACCAGACTTAAATCCGATTGAGAACCTCTGGTGGGACTTAAAGAAAGCAGTTGCAGTGCGCAAGCCTAAGAATGTGACTGAACTGGAGGCTTTTACCCATGAAGAATGGGCTAAGATACCCATAGATCGCGGCAAGCTAGGCTTCACGTTTAAAAGCTGTTATAACTGGAAAAGGATGTTGTACTAAGTACTAAGAATGAATGTCACTTGGGGGTTGAATAAAACTGATAATGATGTGAGCACAGAAAAGACATTTGTGGTTATTTAATTATAAATGTTGTTATATTTGTCTGACTTACAAGTGTCTCTTTGATTTAATTGTAAACAAGATGGCTGAAATGATCAAAATTAATGTCAAACTGGCCAAAACACTCAATTTCAGTGGGGGTTGAATAATTTTGAACACAACTGTATGTATGTGCTATCTCACTATTACCATTTAAATTACCATAATAAAAGTATAGCACAGACTGATTTTAGGTACTAGACAAAATAAACAACTTATACAAATTATATAAACTTACTTACAGAGCTTTGATTTTAATATGGGATAGTCAAAATGGGAGGTTAAACCACCTCCCACGGGGTCTCCGTGTGAATACTAAAAAGGTGTGGTTATGTCCGTATAACATCCAATGATGTGCTGTTTGTAAAGCATGTGACAGTCAAAAAAAATTCTGTATGCTACACAGGAAGTGATATGTATGTTGGAAATAGGATATAAAGGAAGATACTTTGCATGTAGCTGGGAGAGAGAAATATGTTTATATATGTTAGATTATTAGGGCAATTCTATTATAATAACATGAGGCTGTGAGATACCTTGTTATAAGGCTCTATTTCATTTAATAGTCTGTGGGAAGCTTTTAGCTCCTTTAACACCACCTCTCCTTAACCTAGAAAGCTAACGAGTATACTTTGCTCCCAAGTCCTATCCCCATAGTAACTGTAAATCAGGAACTTGCTGTGGTAAATACTAATTAGTATGAACCTAGCATGTTAATCTGGATCCTGTATAGGGTTTCAGGTCTGTTTAGTTTGAACCACACATTGTGGCAAGATTGCCCGGGTCTATTCTCAGATCTGCAGGATTATCCTATTTGGTTTCCCTGGATACAGATGACAGTTTGACTAACAGATTCATTTATCCATGTGTATCCATACATAATTTCCACTGTGCACACTTTTTCTAATTATAGAGCAAGAGGGAGATATTGCTCTCACCCTTAAAGGGCATCTCCACCCCTCCTATAACATTTTTAATATGCTGCAGTCCACCCCCCCAAAACCCCATTTATGCTATAATTACATTTAGAAGAGATGCTCCCAGCGTTGGCTATTCACCTTACAAATCCCCAATCTGTCACACCTCCCTGCTACTTCCTGGTAACGGTCGTCAGTCACGGCCGTGATGGTGACGTCCTGACCAATGGCTGACGGCCTTTACCAGACGAGACTCTGCTGCTGCTTGCAAACGTAAAGGGCATGCTGCAGCAGTGGAGGAGGAGAGACCAAGCAATGGGGGAGTATGGATTTGTAAGGTGAATATTTATCTCTAGGAGCATCTCTTTTAATGTAAGTATAGTGTAAATGGGATTTTGTGGTGTGGTCTACAGTATATTACATTTTTCTCTGTCACCCCAGTGGCAGCAATTCACCAGACTGGAATATCCCTGGCTCAACAGGAAACGCACGGTATAAAAAGTCTCTCCCATCAT
Source organism: Hymenochirus boettgeri (assembly GCA_019447015.1). NCBI lineage: Eukaryota > Metazoa > Chordata > Amphibia > Anura > Pipidae > Hymenochirus > Hymenochirus boettgeri. The sequence continues at coordinate 52,409,201 of CM033472.1, forward strand.
CCTCTCCTTGTCTTTTTGCGTTTCCTGTGGTAGGAAAGCATGTTGCTGACAGCTCAGGGCTTACCTGTCATTGTGGCTCTGCCAGTGGAGTTCTCCCTCTCTCTGTGCCACTGAAGCCTTCCCTGTAGTTGCAACAGGATTGCCTGGGAAGGGCCTAGTGACCGGGCTGTATTTGGATGAATTCTGTGTTTATCCTGCCATGTGGGTTTTGCAGTTTGTTTGGCAGCCATATTGGATCTGTTTTCGCACGCGTGTGCGCTAGGCCTATTCCTTCCATTGCGCCCTGTGGTGTCGTCACTCTCGCAAGACTTGCTTAAGGCCCCTGGAAACCTTCACTTCCGGTTTCGGCACTTGGGAGAGGTTATTTGCCGCGTGGGAAGCCAGTGCTTTCTGCTTCTTAGCGGATTGCTGCTCCTTTATGCTTATTAAAGCATTTTCTTCAATTTTTGCTGCATTTATCACTGGATTTATCCTGTTTGCTACCTGCAATTCATTGGAACTTCCATGTAAGTACTTTACACTTTGTGTTTGTGCTTCTCTGCTGCCACCTTGTGTCCTTTATGGATTTTTTCTATTGGCATTTTTATATCTATTAATATCTATAGATATTTCCTCACTATGGAGCAAAAGTCAGTGAGTGATGGTCACCAACAGTGTGGAACTAGGTAAGCCCCTGGTAGGTTATCCTAAAACAGATGATACCAAGTTTTTTAGATTCTAAATATTCTTTTTGTGTTTGTTTGTATTTTTTATTGCCTCAGCCTCTGTCATCTAAGTCTAAGAGCTCAGGTTCTAAGAGAAAGAAGTCAGATAAAGAAGAGGAGGTGGTTCAGTTACCAGAAAGGATTTCTATGGATAAGTTAATGAGTTTAATCAAAATTGCAGTCTCTGAATCAGTAAAGGATCAGGGAAGCAAGAAAAAAAAAAGCTAAAACCAAACATTTATCAGATGTCTCTGACACCGAACAATCAGGGTAATGAATCTTTAAGTTCAGAAGACCAGGAATTTGGATCTGATGATGAAGAGAATGAAGCGGAGTCCACTTTTGACCCTAGTATTGTAGGGCCATTAATTAAAGTGATCAGGGAAACTTCTTCTCTAACTACAGAGGAACCAGTAGCGGCCTCAGCTGTTTTTCCTCCTATACAAAAAAAATTGCATCTTTTCCGGTCCATAAATCTTTGAGGCAAGTCATTTCCTCAGAATGGAAGAAAGTTGAGAAAAGAGTAGACGTTGGAAATAGATTCTGTATCCTTTTCATGAGGAATATGCAGAATCTTGGAATTCTCCTCCTAAAGTAGATGCAGCAGTAGTGAGGTTAGCTAGAAGAACCACACTACCAGTTGAAGATGCTGCTACATTTATAGATCGGATGGACAGGAGAGTAGATGCCAGTTTGAAAAAATCTTACATAGCTGCAGGAGCAGCTTGCAAACCCTCTATGGCTCTTACCTCAACCTCTAGAGCCTTGAAAGTTTGGCCAGCAATTCTTCGACATGCTATTGATTCTAATGTTAAGAGATCCAAGCTTGCAGGTATAGTCCAAGAATGTATTTTTGCGACTGAATTCATTTCTGAGGCCTCTGTGGATTTAGTTAAATTATCAGCCAGATCCATGGCTTTGTCAGTAGCAGCCAGAAGGGCTCTTTGGTTAAAGAATTGGTCTGCATATGTAAATTCAAAGTCTAACCTTTGTCAGTTACCATTTGATGGAAAAATGCTCTTTGGAGAAAAACTCGATGATCTTATCAAGTGTTCTTCAGGAGGTAAGCGTGTATTTCTTCCGCAGGAAAGAAGGTTCAAAAATATACGTACCGACACCTTTTCTCAGAAGGGAAGAGAGACTGTTTCTTTCCTCAAGACAGACTAGAGGTAATATGCCTTTTGCTAAGCTAATTGGCGGGGAAGACAAGGAATGCAGTCCGCTAGGAAGACTTCGAGCTCATTCCAAAGTTCATCAAATCAGCAATGACGTGGAGCAGGTCTCACCTCTGTATATAGGAGGCAGATTAAGACATTTTGAGCAGAGTTGGGCCGATTTCATTCCAGATTCTTGGGTAATAAAATCTATCCAAGAAGGATACAAATAGAATAGGAAATATGATTTTATTCCCCTCTGTTTATGGTACCAAAGGCATCTGGAGGCTGGAGACCTGCATTGAACCTCAGAATGTTAAACAAATTTCTAAGACTAAGAAAGTTCAAGATGGAGTCATTACAGTCTATAGTTCAAGCCATAAGCAAAGACGTATGGATGGTAAACATCAATCTAAAAGGTGCCTATTTTCATGTCCCTATATACGAGAAACATTGGAAAATTTCTAAGATTCGTGGCCAACGGTATTCATCTGCAGTTCAAATGCATTCCTTTCAGTTTAAACCAGTCCCCAAGAGTTTTTACGAAAATTCTGGTATCCTTGATAGCCGAGATAAAGCAGGGGATACAAGTCTTAGATTATCTCGACGACATACTGTTAATTGCAGAAACCAAAGAAAAAGCTATTTTACATATTTTCCAAGGGAACAAATATCTTAACAAGCTTCTGTTGGGTATTAAATGAAGAAAAGAGCCACCTAATTCCTTCTCAGAACATGATTTTTCTATTAGCACTTTTTTCAACCGCAAAGAATTTAATTTAGTTGCCAGAGAAAAAAACAGATTCAATAAGACGGAAAATGTCTCTCTGTGAAAACAAGAATGGTAACTGTAAAACAATGCCTAGTAATCATAGGTCTGATGGCTTCTTGTATTCCAATGGTGGAATGGACGAGAGGGCATATGAGGACATTACAGAATCATCTCTTGTTATTGGTCAAAGATCCTCAATTCAATCTATCAAAATTGATCCTTATCCCAGAAAAAGTCAGTCAGTCAGTCTCTGATATGGTGGATCATCCCAAAAAATCTTCAAGTAGAAAGACTAATAGAAGAACCTTTAAGAGTGTCAATTACAACAGATGCGTCGGAAGCAGGTTGGGGTGGTCATTGTCAAGCAAAGTATGCACAAGGAGATTGGGATTGGCAAGAAGATCTAACCCCAAATGTGTTAGAATTAAGGGCGGTAGGAAAGGCAATTCAATACTTCGCCCAACAAATAGAAGGAAGACGCGTAAAGATTATTTCCGACAACGCTACCACGCTAGCTTACATAAGAAAACAAGGGATGACCAGGAGCAAATCTTTAAAGGACAACTCCACCCTCATAAGAACATATTTTAGAAAGAATGGCCTCTTGAAATTTGTTGATATATCATACTTTGTCCTATGAATTCATTACTGTATGCCTGCTATGCTTCTGGATGACTTATGGAAACTGAGCAATTTAGAAACCTGTACTGAGCCTGGGCATGCTCAGTAGTGGCAGCTAGGGGATTAACATTCAGTCATTGGCTGTGATGTCGGCTGTCAAATCCATAACAGACAGTTACTAACTGGGAGAACCAGGAAGCAGAAACAGGGGAAATAGGACATTCAAGTTAGACTTATATTTCAGATTTCAAACTATTACTGTTTAGGGTTTTGGAGGGTGATTTACCTGTATGTAAGTTTTTATTTTGGGGCTGTACTTGCCCTTTAATGAAGGAGCTAGCCCCCATTCTCAATTGGGCAAAAAACACTTAAAAAGCATTTCAGCAGTGCATTTACCTGGTCCTCAAAATATATATTAGCAGATTTCCTGACCAGGAGAATGGGGCCTTCACGACAAAATATTTCAAACTATTTGTTAAAGATGGGGAAAACCCATGATCGATCTCATGACCACGCCAAACAACTCACAATGTCGAATATTTTACTCAAGAGTCCCGAACCTTCAAGCTATAGGTACAGATGCTCTTGCCCAGGATTGGTCCAAAGGTCTCTTGTATATCTTTCCTCCGATTCCGATGATTTGGAAAGTTCTCCAGAAGATAAAGGTGGAAAAAGCGTCAGTTTTAGCAATTATCCTCTTTTGGCCAAGGAGACCTTGGTTTCCGCTCCCTAAGTCCCTAACAGTAGAGGAGCCATGGACAATTCCAATCTTTCCAGGATGGTTGAGCCAGGGACCAGTGGATTATCAGGAAGACAACAACCTGAATTTGATGGCTTGGAAGTTGAGGAGTAGGTTATCGGCACTAGGTTTACAAGATCAAGTTGTACAATTATTATTGAAATCAAGGAGGGGTTCGACTTCAAAGCAGTATTATAGATTCTGGGATCAATTTGTTCTGTTTGCCATTGATTTAAATTGTAATCCCTTGTAAGCTAATGCCTCTTTAATTGTGAAATTACTTTTTTCAGGCTACAATATGGGATTGAGTAACAGCACTCTGAAGGGACAAGTGTCTGCTCTTTTGGCAATTTTAGATCATCCTTGGGCCATGGATAATCTCGGTTTTTCAGTGCCCTCATCAGAGTAAAGCCTCCATCATTGACTGTCTGCCCAGTCTGGAGTTTACCAACAGTTCTACAAGCTCTTACTATGTCACGTTTTGAACCTATAGAGCAAAGCTCAGATTGGAGTCTGACACTAAAAACAGTTTTTTTAATCGCCATCACTTCAGCTTGCAGGGTGTCAGAATTGGCAGCATTTTCCGCTAAACAGCTGGACACTACTATCTTCCATGATAGGGTCAGAATTAAGCCTGCCTTTAAATGGAAATTAATCTGCCTGTTTTCTGCCCAGATCCAAAAACAGAAAAGGAACAGAAACTCCATTCTTTGGATTTGTTAAGACTTGTAACTTATTACTTAAAAAGAACTAAAGCATGGAGGAAGTCGGACAAACTCTTTTTGATCCCTAGAGGGTTTAAGAAAGGGGAAGCTCCATCAAAGAAAACTTTTAGCATCTTCGCAGACTCAGGCCATAGCAAAAGCCTATCAAGTAAGAGTCGAGGCAGTTCCAGTTGGTTTGAAAGCTCAATCAACCAGGCAGATTGCTACCTCTTGAGCCCTTGAATCTAAGGTTTCTCTGAAAAACTTTTGTGAGGCGGCTAAATGGTCATCCTGGAAAACCTTCATAAGGCACTACCGCCTAGACCTATCTGCAACCGACAAGACTACGTTTGGTTGGAGGAGACTGTTGGAGGCTGTGATTAAAGTCTTTAAAAAAAAAAAAAAAAAAATAAGTATGTTCTGTTTTCTTCCCTCCCTATGTTTTAGCTTGGTTATGTCCCAGTCTGGTGAATTGCTGCCACTGGGGTGACCGAGAAAACACGAAATTGTTTACAACATACTGTAATTTCTGATGCTTGTCACCTTCTATGCGACAGCTATATAATAAAGACAAGGAGAGGATGATGGGAGGGACTTTTTATACCGTGCGTTTCCTGTTGAGCCAGGGATATCCCAGTCTGGTGAATGCTGCCATGGAAGGTGACAAGAACAGTATGTTTGTTGTAAACAATTTCGTGTTTTATAGGAGGGGTGGAGATGCCCTTTAATGACCCAGGTGCTACTGTGTGATCCAATATGTATATATCCAGTAATGATCGGTGCACACTTAGGAACCATTTAACGTCTTTTATTGTACAATCACAAATGTATCTGTCTCACGGCAACATGACACATATATCTATATTGCATTGTAGGCATTTTTGCTGGCCAAGTAAGTTACCAGACCTACTTACCTCTCTCAAAATTCTTTGGGTACAAGAAGAAAAAAGGACAGACAATGCCTATAATTGTTTTACGAAACATTTTAAATGCACGGGCTTTGGGATACGGATATAAATACTGTGCAGGCTATTAACCACAATTTTTTTTTTCTTTGCCTTCTTTTAGATGGCTGTCCATTCCTCTGCAGCTGTTTTTAAAATAGAGGAATATGATGATGAAGATCAAGGAGGACCTGTTTCCGATGTGGATCCACCCCATGCTGCAGGCATTGAAGGACCCACATCTAAGAGCTTTCCTTATATAAGATCAATCAAAGGTGATTAATGTTAATTTCACCTTAATTCTAAAGTACTATTTAGGAATGTGATTGTGTATGTTCTCATTCATCCAGGTCATGGTAAATCTGTTATATTCAGTTAGATCAACTGGACTTCTAGCAAAACGTCTTCAAGAACTAAACTTTAAGTCCAGTTGATCTAACTGGATACAACAGATATATACTATTTAGGAACAAAGGTGGAAGACTTTCTAATTAGACCACAGTTGTACCCAATGCTGGGAATGGACCAGAGGAGTATTGGCAGCATTTCAAATATGTTTAATCACTCCTTTTTTGGCTTGCTGGTTCCATATAAGGTGTGCAGTTAATTCCAGGAGCCCTGCCCCCATTATTCCACTATAGGGTCATAATGCATGAAACTGCTAATGTGTCATAGATTTTTACTGAATTACCTTAAAGGTTAACTGTGGTCTACAAATTTTAAAGTTCCCTTTAAAAATTGTTCATAAACTATTCAAACAAGCCTAGGATGATGTATTTAGCTTCTCTGGATCTTAAGTTATAGCCTTGTAAATTTGCACTTCCCAGACTACCCTGTCTCTGTGACAGGTATGTGTTATAAACTGTCAAACTCCACTCCCGAAAATCAATCTTTTCAGAAGTTACTTACAGATCATCAACATTCTCTGCCCTTTCCTCTACCTATGGACACCTTAGGGATTTCATTTTTCGATAATGAATAATAAGTTAGAGAGTGGGGCTTATGATGTAGCTGATGATGCTCTGGCCAAGCATTGGGTATACTGCTTAAACTTTGGATAGACTACATATAGAAGCGTGATCCTGGGGTCAATTTAAAGGGCATCTATAGTGAAATTTATACATTGCTCCAATCCAGACATAAAAAAAGGTTAGTGTATTCTGCCTTATTCTTACCTTCCTCTGTGGCTCCGTGTTTGCACACTGTCTGATTTACTGCAGGGCTCCCCACTCCCCCTCCCCTCTCTGGTCATTCCAACCCCCCCTTCATTTGGTCCGGCTGTAAATTAAGCCTGTGAAACAAGCCACTCATGCGCATTGATCCTCCTACACATGACACATCACTCTAAAGATAGTGCTACGTAAGGAATGGAAGGGGGGGAGTTTGGAGAGATGGAGTCCTGAATCACTGCAGCCCGGTCTCCCTTTGACAGACAATAAATTGGAGAAACCTTGCAGAGGAGGGTGACTTCTCCTTCCCTTTACTTCTGTTAAGGTTCTGTAAATTTGCCAAGCATTTTTGAGATGGAGTCGTCATTGGGAGATTTGCTGTAAAACTCGTGTAAGCCTACACACTATACTGGCATGCTGTTAGGAGATTTGATTGACAGCTCAAGCAGGAGTGGTGTATGGAAATCTCCACTTCTTTTAACTTGTATATCTCAGGACAGAGGAGGAATCTGAAGAAAATAAAGGGGGGTTGGGGGAATTATAGAGCACATAGAAAGAAGAAAAAAAAATAATTTTCCCACTAGATGCCCTTTAAACAAAGGAGTATGCTCTGTTTAAAGGGCATGTCCACCCCCAAAACTATAATCCCCCCCAACTACTGGCCCCACCATGTAGTGTAGTTTAATCCTTACCTCACATCCCAGCTCCATAGGGTTCTCCTGTAGTCCCCCCCCCAAAGTGCCAAAAACTGCCCACCAGGAGGCTAGCAGGGCTCTGCCTCCTACCTTGCCTCAGGTAGATTTTTGCCATGCGTACTGCAGCTCTACTCCGCCCTCCCTCTCCCTCCCGTTCTGCTATCCATCCCCCTAGCTTAAAACCCCTTTATGTCAGCCTTCCCCCATGTCCCCCAGCCCCAACCGCATAAATTTTATTTTTAGAAAGCTCCCGAATCTGTTACTTACCTCTCCGCTTTCCTACGCGGAAGTGAGCTGCCGGCAGCCGCGTCCGTGATTGGTTGCCGCTCAGCCAATCACAGACGTGGCTGCCGGTCCCGCCCCTCTGCTTGCATTTCCTCGCAAGCAGAGGGCCGGGAGCGCGGCGCAGGAAAGAGGGGAGGTAAGTAGAGTTTGGGGGGCTTTCTAAAAATAAAACTAATGCGGTTGGGGCTGGGAGCCCAGGGGGGATCATATATTAAAATTTTGATTTTAGGGTGGACATACCCTTTAATAAAGGCCACTTGCATGGAGCCCAGAGATCCCCTTTAAATATGGCAATCTCTAAGCTGAGTAAGGGTAAATATAAATTATAATAGGTACTTTTTGGCATTGTTCCTTTTTTTGTGTGCATCACACATGCATCTTGGCATGCTCAGGCACAAACCTTAAAGATTACGGTTAAAACGAAATATAGTGTGCACAAATTCTTAAAATGCAACTTCCTTATACGTAAAAGCATGTTTTAGAGGCAGTATTCGAGGACTCTGATCAATACAAAACCACTTAACATAACATAGTTCCTGGTTTCTTTTCATATTGTAGCTATAAGCGGTATGATTGGTGTAATATATACCTGCTACTTATTTAACTGCCAACATGTATAGTATGATATCTTATACTGAAATTTCCATAACTCCTCCCCCCTAAACCCCATTGGTCAGTTTCCCGTTTATCCCCCCCCAAGTCATAGGATAGGAAATGACATACATTATCCCTATGTGAAGAAATGAGGCAGTCAATTTGTTAGTTATACATGATTTTATTTAAGGTTTATTACTTTGCCTCAATCGTAACCTCTTATATATGTTATTTACCATTACTAATTAATAATATAAAAAGCATGCCTTAGGGGCAACTTTGATTGCAAAATGTCTCATTTAAGGGCATGTTATCCACAAAATGAAATTTCTTGTACAGCCAGAGCACCACCAAAACCCTAAAAAAGTATTATACTCAAAGTCCTCACAAGTGCTGTAAAAAAGTGCTATGCTGCCTGCTGTGTGTGTAAAGTCAAAATACAGGGGTTGGTGTAAAAATAAATTTACCTTTTTTATTTAATCATTTTGATAGGAAAAGAAAGACGTATACGGACGGAGTCTGCCTCCGACTCTACTGAGACAGACAAAGAGGATGAGCTCCACCGCTTTCGTACACGTTCACGCTCTGCTCCGTCTAGCATGTTGGTAGCTGCTAAATATGGACGGGAACTAAGAAGAATGAGTGATGAATTCGATCAAAGTTTTATTGTAAGTTTTACTATTTCAAATTGCCATAAAGCTTCAATTCACTTTATTAAAGGAGAACTAACTTCTTTACTTTACATTCACTTTATTACCTCTACATATTACAAATATTACCTCTTTCAGCTTGTCTATATAATCTATGGTCACGTTTTTCTCTAGGCTGAAAAATGGATGTCACCCAGCCCATCTACTGTATGTAGTTATAAGCCTCATTTACTTAGTAATGCCGGTTGCAGTAACTGTGCACAAGAACTAGAAACAGCTTGGTACTTCTGATTGGTTTGATCAAGCTGATGGAAAATATCGACCTGTATATGGCTGTCTGTTTTATAGACTGCCTGGCGATATCGAGCATTCTATTGAGATGAAGAGGATCAGGCTTTTCTGACAATCTCATCAAGTTGACATCTGCCCAAGATAGATGGTGCAAGGCGGTACTGATAGTTTGCACCATCTTGCAGCAATTGAGCATGGGGCACAGGCACAGGGATTGTCTTTATAAGTGAGGAATGAATGCAAATTTTTAATCTTGAGCTGTAGGTATGTATTCAAAGCCAAAAACCCTGATCAATCTATTGTGAGATAAATTAATTGCAAGAAAGCAGACAATTATTTTTAGACCTTTTTAGCTGCAAGTTATCACAAGTAGTCTATTACTACTTATATTTGCCAACCGGTAGATGACTCCTCCGCTGTACATGTTAAATACGTGCCCCACAGCAGCAGAGAAGGCTTCTCTGCTGCTCTGGGAATGGAAGTCAACAATTGCCCATGTTCTAATAGTCACAGCCGTCTGAGTTCCAGACTCAGAAGCTGCAGAGGACAAAGCAGACAAAGCTAAAGTAGATAATCGAATCATTGATGCTAACGGTAAGTATAAGGAAATTTGTGTCAGCAGTGGGAGTGGACATGCCTTTTAATCATTCTTATTTATATTTTTTATTTATTATTATTTTTATATTTTTTTTTAGGGTTTGCCTCGCCCAAAAAGTGCTAATGCTGCTGGAGAGCTGGCTGGAAGCAAGAGTTTTAAAGAACTCTTTATGGATTTGTTTATATGGAGAAGAAGTAAAGAAAAGAATGAGGAGCAGTAATTCAATCTTTTTGCTGTGAAACGCCTCCAATTTGAAACGTAAGAATAATATAGTTGCATATCAGTAATTCATCCAGTACGGATTGCGGCATAGAACTGCTGTTCTTTTACAATGAGAACACCCAGCAAAAATAGGGATAAATTCTGTAAACAGAAATGAATGTGTGTGAAAGTTTCCTTTTTTACCGTATATACTCGAGTATAAGCCAAGGTTTTCAGGCTTTAAATATAGACCCGACCTTGGCTTATACTCGGGTCACAGTAAAGTATTGTAAATTTTTCCCCCCAATCCGGCTGCTGCTGCTTGTTCTGTATGTAAGGTACCGGTAATTTAAATCCCGAGATCCGGCTGGCACTGCTCTGCTGATCTCCATACTCGGCGGCTGTCTAACTTACTGTCCGGCACAGAGTAGTGACATCGCAGTAAGTTAGACAGCCGCTGAGTATGGAGATCAGTAGTGCAGAGAGCCAATCCCTGGATTTAAATTACCGGTACCTTACATACAGAGAGCAAGCAGCAGATTGGGGGGAAAATTTACAATACCTTACTGTGACTTACCTCTCTTCGAATGTAAGTACTTACCTCACTCGCTGAACTTGGGGGGCTCTCTAAGGGGGAATGTTTTGGGCCTTTCCTTGGGGTGTTGTCCATAAAAAAACACTGCAGGTGTTTGGAAACTACAACTCCCAGCTACTAAAGCATGCCAAGGAATGAGGCTTTTTTTATGGACAGCAGAGTTCCCATACAGTAATAGCCATACTGTATTTGGCTATTACTGTATGGGACTACTACTGTCCATTTAAAGGGCTACTAAATACAGTATTAGAAGTCAGTAGTGGTCATAATTTCAACCCTCGGCTTATACTCAAGTCAATGATGTTTTCTTTTTGAGGTAAAAATAGGTACATCCGCTTACACTCGAGTATATACGGTACTCTCCCACTGCTGCCCTCTAGTGAAATAAATGGGAAATTGATGAAATTTCATTGTTTTTGCACATAATAAAAGACCAAAATATTATTTCACTAAAAATATTTGATACGCATTGTAGCTGCCAGTACCCTATTTCAATCTAAATTTGAAAAAAAAAAAACGCATCACGATTTTTTAAAATGAAATTTTAAGGGTAAAAATTTAAATGATGAATATACTACAGAAATAATGGTAGATGAGAAGTTTTAATAGCAATATAATTAAACAGATTATTACTGCATATTGCATGTTCTCCAGATTAGAAACTTCTGTATTTTTAAAGATTTTTCTTGCAGAATAGCCTTGAGCCTTCACATTGTCAGTGGTATTTTTGGTATTATTGTTAGGCCATTAACTGCCATATGCGGTAACAAGCCCTGGTACTAATCTCTTGGAATCCAAAATTTTTATTTTAATGTTGCTTTAAAACGAGAAATGTAGTCCACTCAGTGCTCCCCCCTAATGTGCCATAATGCCATAGAGCCAGAGTTTAATTTGATCCAGATATAGTGAGAGGGAAACATAATCAAATCATATAGCCAGATGTATATCCTCTTCTTAATTTGTGGCTGATATAACCTCTGACCAAAATGACAAAAAGAAAACACACAACGCCATCCCAACCTCCATATATTTTGCCACTTTTACCAATTGAAAGTGGTACAGATACGGGATGAGATACTCTTCAATGTGTTACTATGTGTTTCCCTCTGCTACTGGGATGGAAGAAGCAAACTTGGGGCTTTGCTGAACATTTCATGGATGTTTGGTTATTTCAAAATATAAAATGTGTGTTTGTGATCATCATTTTATTCTGTAGTTTCTGGGCTATTAGTTTGATAAAATTGTGATCCTGCAAAAAAAATCAAAATGGCAGTTATTAGATGGATATATTTACTTAGCTATTTTAAAATGTATACTTACTTTTTTAATCTCTACACAGGTCCTTAAAGGTTTGCTAAATGGATTCACTGGACAATGCATTCCTGAATATTGCAGAAGTGATGGCAATTTTTCATCTGACACTTTCTGAAAGGAAATTGTTGAAAATAGTAACATGGAAAATGTGTGGATGTCGGGGAAAGTTTGGAAAGCTTCTGTGTAAAACTGGGTGATCTCAAGCCAAACTACTGTTAAAGGGACAAAGGATTATTGGTAATTTGTCTTGGTAATTGAACAAAGGAAAGTGAAATATAAGGGTGCAGAGAAAGTGGAACATTTTAACATGTGTACACAGGTTTTTGTGTATTACCGTATGTCTTTCTTTTCATTATTTTTTTTTTTTTTTTTTTTTTTTTTTTTTTTTACTGTTTTCTCAGTATTACTGTTGCCACTTGCAATACTGAAGAAGCTTGATTTTTTTTCTGGCATGTTTACTTCGCCGTCCCTATGAGAACTGTGAAGGTATTTAAAAATACCTTGGTAATTAAATGCTCAATTTATTTTTTTATCTTATGTGCTGTCTCCATTGCAGTGCCATTTCAGCAGTTAGCAATGCTATAACCCAACCAGTACAACCTGTAACCACAATAGTTACTGATTGTAAACTAATAAACTTGCCCAGAATCCTAAGTACAGGAAATCAGAGAATGTATACACAAGTTAAATTAAGTATATCCTGTAACCCGCCATATGGTTGAGTTATAATGCCCTTGTCCTCTGACTGTATGTATAATTATCATTTAGGGAGATAATCTTAATAAGCAATCAGAGATAAATATCAAGTGTGTCGTGAAATACTGTTTCATTTTGTGCTATTTACAAATCCCTTCTCCAATCCATCGGGTAAAAAGAGATTGGTCTAGCTGGCCTAAAATTAATTCTAGCTTCCCTACTATTGCCACATCAAAGGCCTGGTATACGTGGGTCAATCTTGACCCAATATTCCATTAGGAAAAAGAACAAATGTTGTCTGTCCGATTAGAATTATAACGCAAATTCCAATATTTCGGTATGAGCAATTGTGTAACGTAATAAAAAACAGATGATCGGATCAGAATTGCCAACATGTCATTTTTCTGGCCAAACATTGTTGGTCACAGCGAAATATTTTGACAATTGATCAAACCTACAGACATCCATTGGCATGACAAGCTTCACTTTGACAAACTCCTTCACTAGGTTAAAATTATTCCCAGACACTCCTAAACAGACTTGCCAGCACTTGATCCCTTGCTTCCCTTCTGCTGCTACGTACCTTTTCCCTGCACTAGCAGCAGTAGAAGGGGCTCAAATAGTAATGGCCATTGGTAAATGGCTCTTACTGAAGTTTGCTACTAGGAAGTAAGTGAGAACCGGCGAGGGATCGGGTTCTGGTAAGTATGGTTAGGAGCATCTGGAAGAATTTTTAACCCGGTGAGGTCTAGGTTTTGGGGAGGGTAATTATCTTAGGTTGAAATTTTATTTTGGTGGTTAATATGCCCTTTATAAGTCTCTTTTGTATTCCACCCAGAATCTCTTATAGCCATAACAAGCTGTTTCCATGTACTAGCAATGCAAAAATGTAAAAAAAAAAAAAAAATCCTTTTTGTAATTAAACATTTGTTGCACACTTATTTAAAGGTCATGTCCACCCCCAAAAATATAATCCCCCCCCCCCACACCCCAGCCCCTTGTGTAGTGTAGTTTAAACCTTACCCTACATCCCGCCCCCTCCTGTTTTTCCTTAATGCCCCCCCCCCCCCAAAGTCCCAAAAACTGCCCACCAGGAGGATAGCAGAGTTCATATAGGACTCTGCCTCCTATCTGGCCTCCGGGAGAAGTTTGGCATGCGCACTGCAGCCCTTCTCTCCCTCCCGATTATGTTTCCCTCCCCCTAATGTAAAAACCTTTTTACATAATAATCCCCCTGTCCCCCCAGCCCCAACCGCTATATTGTTATTATCAGAAAATGCCCAAAACATTACTTACCTTCCCTCTTTCCTCCGCCGCACTGAACTCCTGGCAGCCGCGTCCATGATTGGCTGCCGCTCAGCCAATCACAGATGCGACTGCCGGTCCCGCCCCTCTGCTTGCATTTTCTCGCAAGCAGAGGGCCTGGCAGCGTGGCAGAGGAAAGAGGGAAGGTAAGTAATGTTTTGAGCATTTTCTGATGATACTAATAGAGCGGTTGGGGCTGGGGGGACAGGGGGAATGTTAGGTAAAAAATTTTTGGAAGGGTAGACATACCCTTTAAGGCAATTTACCCAGAGGCGCTGGGCAGGTATTTGGAGTTAGTCATGCTAAGCTGTTCACTACTGCTTTGTGCGAATTTAACTCCATGTTAGTGCTGGATGCGTGGGTTACGTTAAAAGACCCCCGCGCATCTGGCACTCGCGATTCAGTATCGCGTTTGCAATTAGCCAGCATTAAAATCACGCATGCAAACGAGATATTGAATGAGAGCGGCTCTATCTTAATCGCCCTGTACGATGTTTAAGAAAACAAGAAGTAACACTAATTGTTTTAAACAAAAAATAACTATTTTAGATTTAACATGTTCTCACAAGTAGGCAAGCTAATATGATGTTAGGTAATGAGAAAATATTTCTATTTTCTAATAACTATTTAGCAGCCGTTACATTTGTTGAAATGCATTCAATATAATGCTAGGTATTTTATATACTTAACAACTTTGCTCTATAAATCATATTTGAGGCACTGACACACAAATAACTGTGACCCCGTTGTTACAATGACTTCGACTGACATTGTAACGTCTGTATATGCTCTCAAAGTGGTTATTTGTTGCCTGATTTGCCCAACATTAATGTAATATCTGTACATAGCTTTTACCTTTGAGAGCCCTCAAGATCAAAAGTAACGTGCAGCCAGATTATTTGATGTATAGATGGAGCTGTACTTGCTGATGCATCTGTCACACTGTTACATTCTATTTTTTCTCACTATGTTCTGTGTAAGATGACCTCAGAAGTGTATCACTCATTGGTTGCCAGGCAACTAGGGGAGCTGGCCTTGTGCAGACCAGCTTTCCTAGATGTCAGCCCAATTAGGTAGGTGTTTGTTACTGCCCTGTTATTGAGATTGGCAATATATGCTCCCCAAACTGATTGGCAGTATTATAAGTCTAGTGCAATAGTACAGGGTCAGTTTAGAATATGAACCTCCTGCTAACATTTTATAAATAAGTGGTTTGAGTCTTATTTACTGTCTGTACAATATACATCTGCTATTACTGATTATAGCTGTAGACACAGTCACCTTGCCAATAACTAGTAAACAAGTGCTGCATAATCACCTTCTTTCATGTCTCAAATACAGTGGTAGATGGGTTAACTGGTCATTTGTGTGTGAAATTTAGCACAATTTGCTTTAGCTTCATTAAAAATATTAATTATTCATAGTGATTGAGATAAATAATATTAGTGCTCGCGGTTCCTAAAGGAACTGTAAACCAAAAAAACAAGTGTTTGCCAATCGTTTCTATTATTCACAGGGAGGTGAGAACACTTATTCTCACCTCCCTGTGAATAATAGTTTGCTCAGGGGACACAGCCAAACTTACCTTACCTGGCGCTCCACTCACTCCTTCTGATCTGACAGCCACGTTGCCCCTGTCTCCCGACCACGCGCCTATCTTTGGGCGCATGCGTGCCAATACAAAAGATAGGCGCACAATCGGGAGAGCAGGACAGCGCTGTCAGATCAGAAGGACCTGCGATTGGAGTGCCAGTTAAGGTAAGTTTGGCTGTGTCCCCTGAGCGAATAAGCGTTCTCACCTCCCTGTGAATAATAGAAACGATTGGCAAACACTTGTTTTTTTAAGTTTACAGTTCCTTTAAGTTAAATGTTTTACTTTTTATTTTCTAGAAAACATACAATTTGTCTCAATTACTTTTGTATAGAATTCGAAAGTCCTGTTTTTGCATAGGGTCTCTTGTACCCCAATTTTTTTTAAATTAAAGTCGCGCTAACTGATTCGATATTGGTTAGCTCAACTTTTACTTCATTTTTGTGCAGACTGTACGGGTTTTGCAGAAGACGTCTGTGCATGCGATTCAATGTCGCATTTTCGTCTGTTTTTGCACAACTTTTAAAAGTCCGCAAATAGCAGCGCCATTTCCCAATTCACCGTAAAGCATAAACACTATATTGAATCTTGTACAGGACATTTAGTGCCTTACCATCTTTTTCTAAATTAGTCTGTTGGTCAGGAATTAAAGGACAACTATACGCACCCCTCCACTTCAAAAGTACCCAGGGTGAGAACCTTAACCGCTAGATCTTTACCCCTGGGGTTTGCCTTTCCTTTCCTCTCACCTGTCTAGTCCAACATGCTTTGGGAAGATGCCCTTGACAAGAAGCGTGTCTTCCCATTGGCTAGTTTGCAGACTGACTGGGCCAGCAAGGGAAAAATCAAGGTATATATTGCAGCTGATCTGGACTAGAACACAATCTGGATAATTTTAAAAGTAAGGAGGGGAGTGGGGGAGCTCACATGGCCTGACCTTGTGATCTATCGTAGAGCTCAAGTTCACACAAACTGCCCAATTGTTCAGAACAACTGATCTTGCCTGCAAATTGTTCAGGAGCAATTATTGGGCCAAAATATTGGACCATGTATACAGCCCTTAAGGGGGCCATACATTAGGAAGATTTTACTTACCCGACCGAGCGATCCCTTGATATTAGATTAATCCTGCCGGAACAGCCTTTCCCATTCTTCTTTGCGACCAACATACGATTGCATAATAAATGGGATTTGTGATCGCATGTTGGTCGCAAAGAAGACTAGGAAAGGCGTTTCTGGCAGGATTGGTCTAATGTCGTGGGATTGCTTGGTAAGTAAAATTGTCTTAAAGGGCAATTGTACTCCCCTTCCCTCCGCTCCTCTTCTTGGTTCATTACCTTTTACCCAGGGTGAGGACCTGATCCGCTAGGTCCTCACCCCTGGGTTCGCGTAACCTAAAGCACTTCGAGCAATGCTGCTCTGGTAGGCTTCGCCCCCTCCTCCCCGTCTGCGACGAGGCCAATAGGAAGACATGCTTGTTGCCACCTTAAAATTTACAGAAAGATTTTTTTTTTTGTAATTACAACCTTCTAAATCTGTGTATCCATTATTTTTGTACTGCTATCAACATACACAAAAAACAGATAAAGCACTTAAGGGCTAATGATTTTAAAAAAACACAATATCAGACTCAATATTAAAGCCATCAAGGCTAGAATGTAGCCTTGTGGTATAATTTATAAAAGATATTTGACTCTTTTAAAAAAAAATATATATATTTTTAGTTATAATTTAGAACCTTGTTTTCCCACAGTTCGGTAATGGTTTGCGTGTCTGGAAAGGGACGGCTAATCAGGGCATGTAATGGTGAAAAGGTGTGGGTTGATTGAGTGTGGCCATTATGCCTTCCCCTTTATTTCACATGGATATTGGAATGTATAATTCTACTTAATGCATTAACTACTCTGCAAAAGTTTTAAACTGTAATCTTTTTAAAGTTTTCACTTTTAGAAAGTTATTTAACTTGTAAAGATATTGTAACTACAAATACATAAAATTACAAATACGATTAATGTGAATTTTCTAATAAATTACAAATTACAAATTTTGTGTCACTTTTTTCCCCAGTAGAAGCAGACTGGCCTAACATATTAAAGTGCAAGCCAATGACTGCCAAAAGTAAGGTGAATCACTCCAAACAAAAGTGGGTATAAGCGCACTCCATAATGGAGAAAGGGCAGAGTACCCCTACCCCCCTTTGTGATCTCTCTCTTGTCCCCAGTCAATGGACTGAAAGGACAAAACACAATGAGGATAGATTTCAAAAGCATGCCCACTCCCCTTTACGAAAATTGCACATAAGTAGCTAACCCCCCAAAAGGTCAATCTTTTCAACTGTCTTGTAATAATTAACCGGTAGGCAGCCTGAAGTCTCTCTGTCTTGTTTTTTTTAGTGAAGCAGCAGTTGGTAAATGCCGTAAGACCTGACATCATGGCCAGTGTCTGATTGCTGCTCTCCTCTGCACATGTGTTAGTTTAAAGAGCAACTTTTCTATAAGGGGGAGTGGAACCTCTGGCTGCCTACAGGGGCAGATTTATAGGGCATTTCCACCCCCAAAACTAACTCTCTATATTTATTTGGCCCAAATAAGTGCTCCAAAACAAACTTTACAGCATGTAAATCGGTCCAGTGGTTCAAAAGTTACAGACCTTTGTAGCTGGCCTAATCCTGCAGCATGGACCAATACATTTTCATGTTCTTGAGCATGTCTGTTAACATCCAGCAGTGAGAACAGAGGAAGTTGCATCAGTAATGATCTGACCCCTGGATCCTGCCCTCTTTTCCCAATCAACCAATCGCAGCTGTAAAGTTATGTATACGGAAGAAATCCAGGATTAACATGTTGCAGCCTGCTGGCTTCGAGAGAGACACACACACACACCTCTCTCTGTGAATGCTGGGTTCCGATTGGCGTCCGGCAAGGAAGAATCTTTTTTTTTTTTTTGTCTAAGCTGCAGCGCGGGGTCAGCTAAAGAGGAAGTGGAGCGGAAGTGCAGCCTGATATATATATCATTAAATATCGGGCAAAGCAGATGATTTTTTAGAAAAATGAACATGGTGTTTGAGGTTGGTGCTATTATATAAACAACATATAAAAAGTTTATTTTTTGGGTGGACATACCCTTTAAGATAAGGCCAACATGATCGTGGCCTAGGGTGCCAGCCAGAGTCTATAGGATTCATGCTGTAAATGTTTGTACACGCTCAATTGCTGAGCAAGCTAAACGCGACTAACGGGCATTTTGGGCAAGAATAGTCCGTGTGTGTGCGTTCGGTCGGGGGTCGTTCACCGACACGCCAGGCGGATCAACAAATGACCCCAGACTGAATGCATACACACGGACGATTCTCGTCTGAAACAGCCATTCGTTGCGTGTAGTGCTCGGTCGTCGGGGGTTGTTGCTGGCACGGAAATTGAGCGTTTGTACGAACCTTTAGTCCTCATGAATTGCTTACTGCATTGATAGCAGAGAGACCATGTATCTCTTAAATTGGGAAATCCAGCCAGGAAAAACTGGTTTAATGTAACAACTGGTAAATGCTGCAACTGCCAAGGGCTTAAAAATAAAACAAAGGTAACTAACTGTTTGCACGGTCAACATTTACAGAGAACGATAGACTAAGGGCTAGGCCACACTGCTGTGCTTTTTTTGCGCTTGCATTTTTTTCATATCATTGAAAATGCGCGTTTTCGGGTGCGTGCAATTGAGATTTGCGTTCCGCATTTTAAATCGCATGCGTTTTTCAATAGTTAATGAAAAAAACGCATGCGATTTCATTGCGCTTGCATGGCCGTGCCCTAAGGTTCTAACGGCAATGCAGCACTGGCCAAATAAATATGCCGCTAAATACTGGCCTAGTTAGCATGACTTTAAGATTGTGTTTGGAACAGATATCGTCAGACCGTGTGGCTAATCGACTGCCAATCCATGAATTTTTCCCTGCTAGAATACATCTTGACCTGGAATAATCTCAAGATGGGGGGGGGGGGGTTGTTTCTAGTTCAGATGGCCTTTAATGATATGTAGTAGACGGTTCAATAGCCACCGAGATTTCATTGGATAGTTGATTAGGGAATAGGTGCTGCATGGCCTAATATAGGGTATGGACAGATTTAATGGATCTGAAATAAATAATGATGGGAAGTATATTAAAATGATTTCCCTGGCTAAATCCTGTCAGCAACTTTCTTAAAGGCCAGGATAATGTGAGAAAATGCTAATTTACTTTCCTTTTTCTTTCCTTTCCTGCTCATCCAAGCAAGTCTGACAGAACTTTGAACGTGGATTAAAGGGTTGAAAAACCATTTAAACAGTCTATTTATAATTCTATTCTAAGCAGTGTTATAATCTGTCTAGCCTCCTGCCAAGATGCACACTGTTTATTGAAAGGTTTAAACTGCATCGCTCCAACATAAAACAGCGCTCCTACTAACCCACCCCAAATGCAGAAAGGGGCAGTTTGTTTTTTTCCTTTGGGCTCCAGTTTCCCAGACAACCAGCACCAGAACTAAAGTGCATTTTAGTGACTTGCCTGTAAAATATGCTTGCCTTCCTTTTATGATGCCCACACTCGGGGCCAAATTTATCATAGGGTGCCCTGTGGTTGGAGGTGCAGCAAATCTGGTTTTTAAAAAGCATCTGACATCCACCTGCTTTACAGTTAATATTCTGAACAGTTCATTTTTTTTGCATTTGGGGTCCCACCTATCGGCCTTTCTTAAAAGTAATCTGTTGATGTAATCATGCTTGCTTGGGAGCGGTTTGACTGATTTCTCTCAACTTATTTTTAGGCGAAATCAGTCAGTCTAAAATGATTAGGCATGTCCAGAAATTATTGTCCGTCCTGTGGTCTTCCATAACCCCTAAAAACAATATATTGGTGCAGACGCATTAATTCTCAACAGACAATCAGTGGACTGATCGGCTGTATTTACAAAGGCGTGGAGTCACAAATTTGTTATACAGCACCTTCAATGCCATTGTAAACTACTGATAACATTTGGTAGTTTACAATGTTTTCCAGCTATTGCACAGCAGTCCTTAATAAACAACCGCGGTCCTTAAAGGCGAAATACAGTGCAAATACATATGTTTTTCAGGAAAAAAAACAGTATTTTTTCATCCCAATGACCTTAATCTGCCAATTCAGCATTGTCTGTGTATAAATAAATGCTTCTGAAATACTGACTTCCTGTAGAGGACCCCTAGTAGAGACCGTTATGGTCTTGCCCTTGACCCAGCACCTGGGTTGATTCAGTTGCTCAGTAGAGACAGCCAATCAGTAGAAATTACTGTTAGGAACATTCAAATGAAGTAGTGCATCCTGGGAAGAAGAAGGACCGTTAGAACCTGAAATATCAGCTCACTAATGTCAACAGCAGGAAACAGCAAAGTGAAAATCAACTGATTTTTCAAAATGGAAGAGAATATGTAGAATAACTAAGAAGGCATTACACAAACTAACAATTTAACAAATATTGATCATTTCCACTGAACTGTCCCTTTAAACAAAAAAGTTAAACTGAAAAGTACATGGGACAGGGATATAGGACTGGTAATTTCTACCTCCCAATATTGTTTCTGTGAGGAGCATCAGCCCAAAGAAAACTGATTCTGCCAGTCTTCCTCCTGGCTTCAGCACTATCTTTAATACAGGAAAAGTCCAGGACTAACCTGGCAAATGGAAACGGTTAGTGCTGTAGCTCCTCAACGAAATGATATTGTAACATAGTAATTGAGGCTGAATAAAGAAATACGTCCATCAAGTCCAACCTATTAATTTTTTTAACCCTTCCTAACAGTTAAAGGCAAAAAACCCCAGCTAAAAAAAGGGGTGAAATTCCTTCCTGACTCGGCAATCAGAAATTATCCCTGGATCAACCAGATCTACAGTTTATGTATTAATACCAGTAATTTTCAATATTTTTTAGAAGCTGTCAGTGACTCATCCGGTGCCTGTCTCAGCCTCAACCTCATTAAGGTCCGAGGCATGCGCAGGGGAGCCCTCCCACCTTCCGGATCTATCCTCTGAGGCCGTGGCAACTAGCGCGAAATCCTCTATATGGAAGGTAAGTAAGAGCTGCCCAACCCTAACTACCATATTATTTTTTCAAAAAATGCCCCGAAAGTTACTTACAGACCCTTCTATCCCGCGGCGTCTTCGATGATGTTAGCCGTGTCTGTGATTGGCCGCGTCTTTGCCAATCGCAGATGGCGGACAATCCCCTGCTTACACAAGCAGGGAGCTGGATAGAAGACGGCGCGGGAGAGAAGGGGCTGTAAGTAACTATCGGGGCGTATTTTAAAAAATTATTATGGCAGTTGGGGGTGGGCAGCTTCTACCTACCATATATAAAAATATATATCTCAGGGTGGACATGCCCTTTAAAGCTATTCAATGAACTTGCCATTACCACATCTGCTGGAAGACAGTTCCACAGTTTCACCGTTCTCCCTGTAAAAAAACCTTTCCTAACCTGAAGATAAAACTTCTTTTCTTCCAACCTTAAAGGATGTCCACGTGTCCTCTGATATGATCTATTAGTGAACAATGCACCAGAGAGTTCATTGTATGGCTTATTAATATATTTGTATAAGGTTATCATATCCCCATGCAAACATTGCTTCTCCAATGTAAACAGCCCTAACTTGTATGTATAGTTTATTTATAAATCGTCACTTGGGGACGCAGCGCTGTACAGTAACGAAATACAATAAAGTCATACAAGGGGAACAAATACATAGATAGTTCAGTACATAAATATATAAATTATATAAATGGAAGTGCTAGTGCTTTGCCGCAAGAGGAAAGAGGTCCCTGCCCCATAGAGCTTACATTCTAGTTAGGTGGGTAACATCAGATACAATGGAATGGGTATAAGTGCTGGAGTGAGACGTATGCAGTGCAAATAAAACAATCATATACTTGTCTAATCTGCCTGCATATTTAAGTCCCTCCATTCCCCTTATTAATTTAGTTGCCCTTCTCTGAACTGCTTCCATTTCCAAGATGTCCCTTTTGTATATGGGATTCCAAAACTGCACCGCATATTCCAAATGAGGCCTTACCAGTGCCTTGTAAAGAGGGAGAATAATATTTTTCTCTCTTGATTCCATTCCCCTCTTTATACAAGACAATATCTTGCTAGCTCTAGCTGTTGCTACCTGGCATTGTTTGCTACAGCTAAGTCTGTTATCTACCAGAACCCCCAAATCTTTTTCCATTACAGATGCACTTAACACAGAGTTATTTATGGTGTAGGTGGCACAGGGATTATTAAATCCCAAATGCATCACCTTACATTTATCAACCGCTTCAAGAGCTAACTTCAAGTCCAGTTGATCTAATTGAATACAACATTATATCATTCACCCTCTTTACAAGGCACTGGTAAGGCCTCATTTGGAATATGCGGTGCAGTTTTGGAATCCCATATACAAAAGGAACATCTTGGAAATGGAAGCAGTTCAGAGAAGGGCAACTAAATTAATAAGGGGAATGAGGGACTTAAATATGCAGGCAGATTAACAAGTATATGATTGTTTTATTTGCACTGCATACGTCTAACTCCACACTTATACCCATTCCATTGTATCTGATGTTACCCACCTAACTAGAATGTAAGCTCTATGGGGCAGGGACCCTCTTTCCTCTTGCGGCAAAGCACTAGCACTTCCATTTATATAATTTATATATTTATGTACTGAACTATCTATGTTTTTGTTCCCCTTGTATGACTTTATTGTATTTCGTACTGTACAGCGCTGCTGTCCCAAGTGACGATTTATAAATAAACTATACATACAAGTTAGGGCTGTTTACATTGGAGAAGCAATGTTTGCATGGGGATATGATAACCTTATACAAATTATTTAAGCCATACAATGAACTCTCTGGTGCATTGTTCACTAATAGATCATATCAGAGGACACGTGGACATCCTTTAAGGTTGGAAGAAAAGAATTTTATCTTCAGGTTGGAAAGGTTTTTTTACAGGGAGAACGGTGAAACTGTGGAACTGTCTTCCAGCAGATGTGGTAATGGCAAGTTCATTGAATAGCTTTAAAGGGCATGTCCACCCTGAGATATATATTTTTATATATGGTAGGTAGAAGCTGCCCACCCCCAACTGCCATAATATTTTTTAAAATACGCCCCGATAGTTACTTACAGCCCCTTCTCTCCCGCGCCGTCTTCTATCCAGCTCCCTGCTTGTGTAAGCAGGGGATTGTCCGCCATCTGCGATTGGCAAAGACGCGGCCAATCACAGACACGGCTAACATCATCGAAGACGCCGCGGGATAGAAGGTCTGTAAGTAACTTTCGGGGCATTTTTTGAAAAAATAATATGGTAGTTAGGGTTGGAGCTCTTACTTACCTTCCATATAGAGGATTTGCGCTAGTTGCCACGGCCTCAGAGGATAGATCCGGAAGGTGGGAGGGCTCCCCTGCGCATCCTCGGACCTTAATGAGGTTGAGGCTGAGACAGGCACCGATGAGTCACTGACATCTCTAAAAAATATTGAAAATTACTGGTATTAATACATAAACTGTAGATCTGGTTGATCCAGGGATAATTTCTGATTGCCGAGTCAGGAAGGAATTTCACCCTTTTTTTTAGCTGGGGTTTTTTGCCTTAACTGTTAGGAAGGGTTAAAAAAATTAATAGGTTGGACTTGATGGACGTATTTCTTTATTCAGCCTCAAATTACTATGTCAATATCATTTCGTTGAGGAGCTACAGCACTAAACCGTTTCCATTTGCCAGGTTAGTCCTGGACTTTTCCTGTATTAAAGATAGTGCTGAAGCCAGGAGGAAGACTGGCAGAATCAGTTTTCTTTGGCTGATGCTCCTCACAGAAACAATATTGGAGGTAGAAATTACCAGTCCTATTTCCCTGTCCCATGTACTTTCAGTTTAACTTTTTTGTTTAAAGGGCCAGTTCAGTGGAAGATCAATATTGTGAAATTGTTAGTTTGTGTAATGCTTCTTAGTTATTCTACATATTCTCTTCCATTTTGAAAAATCAGTTGATTTTCACTTTGCTGTTTCCTGCTGTTGACATTAGTGAGCTGATATTTCAGGTTCTAACGGTCCTTTCTCTTCCCAGGATGCACTACTTCATTTGAATGTTCCTAACAGTAATTTCTACTGATTGGCTTGCCTCTACTGAGCACTGAATCAAACCCAGGTGCTGGTCAAGGGCAAGACCATAACGGTCTCTACTAGGGGTCCTCTACAGGAAGTCAGTATTTCAGAAGCATTATTTTATACACAGACATGCGGAATGGGCAGATTAAGGTCATTGGGATGAAAAAATACTGTTTTTTTCCCTGAAAAACATTGTATTTGCACTGTATTTCGCCTTTAAGCGCGCGGTTGTTTATTAAGGACTGCTGTGCAATAGCTGGAAAACATTGTAAACTACCAAATGTTATCAGTAGTTTACAATGGCATTGAAGGTGCTGTATAACAAATTTGTGACCACGCCTTTGTAAATACAGCCGATCAGTCCACTGATTGTCTGTTGGAGATTAATGCGTCTGCACCAATATATTGTTTTTAGGGGTTATGGAAGACCACAGGACGGACAATAATTTCTGGACATGCCTAATCATTTTAGACTGACTGATTTCGCCTAAAAATAAGTTGAGAGAAATCAGTCAACCGCTCCAAGCAAGCATGATTACATCACAGATTACTTTTAAGAAAGGCCGATAGGTGGGACCCCAAATGCAAAAAAATGAACTGTTCAAATATTAACTGTAAAGCAGGTGGATGTCAGATGCTTTTTAAAAACCAGATTTGCTGCCCCTCCAACCACAGGCACCCTATGATAAATTTGGCCCCGAGTGTGGGCATCATAAAAGGAAGGCAAGCATATTTTACAGGCAAGTCACTAAATGCAGCTTAGTCTGGGGGGGGGTGGCGGGTTGTCTTTCGCTAGTCATCCGACTGGCTTTCTCAATTCAGAATGACTTGTACAAGAATCTGTGGCAATTATGTACCCTGGAAAATCCCAATTAGCATATCACAGCCAAGTGTTAAGGGCGTGATTGGATAGTGGCTAAGAGGTGTTATAGGAACGCCCAGAGTAAGGTGTCAAAACAGCATTGTACATGGCAGACAGATGGTGTCGAACCCCCCCACCTTCACAATGAGAACCTTCACAAGCAGGGTAAATATTTTTCTCTCTTGAATCTATCTTGCTAGCTCTAGCCGTGGCTGTCTGGCATTGTTTGCTATAGCTAAGTTTGTTATCTACCAGAACCCCCAAATCTTTTTCCATTAGAGATGATTCACTTAACACATAGTTATTTATGGTGTAGGTAGCACAGGGATTATTAAATCCCAAATGCATCACCTTACATTTATCAACATTGAATCTCATCTGCCATTCTGCTGCCCATTTTGATAATCTATCTAGGTCTGCTTGCAACACTTGCACATCATTTGAAGTTTCCAAAGCTCTGCATAGTTTAGTGTCATCAGCAAACACAGAGACCTTGCTCTCAATGCCCTTTTCTAAGTCATTTATAAACAGATTAAAAAGAGGCGGCCCTAGTACAGAACCCTGAGTCACATAGAACATAGGCTTACAGGTCTATAGTTGGGAACGACTTCCTTTTTTGAATATTGGTATTACATTGGCTTTTTTCCAATTCAGCGGCACATCACCAGATAAAAGTGAATCTAAAAGGTAAGAAACAGTGGTCTAAATAAAACGGAACTAAGCTCTCTTAAGATTCGAGGATGTGGTATATAGGGATGGACTATAACTCGAATTGAGTTTGAGCCGAAAGTTCGGACGAACTTGAACTATTCAATCTAGTTATTCGGGACTATTTTCGAAAAACCTCGAACATTCGAGAATTCTCAAATGCACAAGGAATTTCAAATGTTTGGCAGGCCTCGAACGGCACATGCATATTGCCGAATGGCCGACAATCCCATGGCTGGACGTTCGGGGGTCTTGCAGCATGAAACGGGACCCCCTCCTGGGTCATTACAAGTACCATTGTGGCCCTGACAAGGGCCCTTTGGGGCTTAAGGTGTCCCGTAGCTCGAACTGGGACCCCCCCTCCCCGGCACTTGTAAGTGCCTTTGTGGCCCTTGGAAGGGCCCTTGCGGCCCTGTCAAGGGCCC
The DNA here is from genome assembly GCA_019447015.1 of Hymenochirus boettgeri. Taxonomy (NCBI): domain Eukaryota; kingdom Metazoa; phylum Chordata; class Amphibia; order Anura; family Pipidae; genus Hymenochirus; species Hymenochirus boettgeri. The sequence goes on from CM033472.1 coordinate 52,435,973, forward strand.
TTTGGGGCATAAGGGGTCCTGCTGCTCGAAGAGGGACCCCCCTCCCCGGCCCTTGTAAGGGCCCTTGCAGTTCTTAAAAAGAGCCGTCTTCTGTCTTCCATCCGGTGACACCAGCTCTGCTGAGGCCACCAACCCTGAGAAATACCCCTGCGGCTGCCAGGGGTACCTCTGGCGCCGGTGGCCTCAACGAGACCAATGTTACTGGTGTCTTGATCCGACTTCTTCTTTCTTCTGCCATCTACTGCGATGACTTTTGAGCTCCGCGGAGGTTTGCACCTCTTTATATAGGTTTGCAGACAACCCTAATCTGTTTCTAGTTGGTCTATTTTTAATGCTTGGTTTACATGGTTTACATTAACCAATCAGATTTTACAAAAGCTGATTGGTTAATGTAAACCATGTAAACCAAGCATTGAAAAATTGACCAATCAGAAACAGATTAGGGTTTTCTGCAAACCTATATGAAGAGCTGCAAACCTCTGTGGAGCTCAGAAGTCATTGCAGTAGATAGCAGAAGATAGAAGTGGCTAGCAACATCGGCTCAGCTGAGGCCGGTGGTGCCAGCGGGATTACTGTCAGCCGCAGTGGGCCTGCCTGCCATCGGCGACTTCAGTGGTGTTGGTGTCGCTAGCCCGAAGACGTGGCGCCAGATCAAGATGCCGGTAACATCGGCCTCGTTGAGGCCATCGGCGGCGGAGGTACCCCTGGCGGCTGCAGGGGTACTTCTCGGGATCAGTGGCCTCAGCGGAGCTGCTGTCACCGGATGGAAGACGCCGCCCAACGGTTCTTTTAAGAGCCGACGAGGGTCCCGGTTCAAGCTGCAGGACCCCCAACAAAGGCACTTATCAGTGCCGTAAGGGCCCTTACAAGGGCTGGGGAGGGGGGTCCCAGTTTGAGCTGTGGGACCCCTTAAGCCCCAAATGTCCCTTGTCAGGGCCACAAGGGCCCTTCCAAGGGCCACAAAGGCACTTCCAAGGGCCGCAAAGGCACTTATAAGTGCCGGGGGGGTCCCAGTTCGAGCTGAGGGACCCCTTAAGCCCCAAAGGTACTTGTAAGAACCCAGGAGGGGGTACCGGTTTCGAGCTGCGGCCATTCGGGGATGGTCGTAAGCGGCCGTTCAAGTTTTACCGAATGTTCGGAAATCCTCGAACGTTCAATCAAACTAGTCACAGAATGCCAGTCCATTCACTAGTCACAGAATGCCAGTCACAGAATGCCAGCCAACTCACTAGTCACAAAATGCCGGCCTAATCACTAGTCACAGAATGCCATTCTATTCACTAGTTACAGAATGCCAGCCAATTCACTAGTCACAGAATGCCAGCCAATTCACTAGTCACAGAATGCTGGACTATCCACTAGTCACAGAATGCCAGCTAATTCATTGTAGAGGACACCACAGACTTTCTGAAACGCATATTGGAAATCCAAATTCCCAATGAAGAAATCCATTTATGTACTATAGATGTCCGAGATCTATACACATCCATACCGCACACAGAGGGCATAGAAACTGTGAGGGAGTACCTGGCAAACAGCAATATTGATTCAAGGGAAATTGTATTTATTTGCAACTGCCTTGAAATGGTTCTTAACAGAAATTATTTTAGGTTTGGTACACAATACTATCTCCAGACACAAGGGACTAGTATGGGTGCCAATATGGCACCCACTTACGCGAATATATATATGCATGCGTTAGAACATCACAAAGTTTTATCTCATCCACTATATCAGCACAAAATCATCACATGGATGAGATACGTGGACGACATTTTCATGATATGGAAAGGCACATTGGATGAATTACAAGAGTTTTTTATGTACCTTAATTTGGTCCACGACAAAATCAAATTTACATTTGAACATAACCCCTACAAAATACACTACCTGGATGTTGAAGTCAACATTTCTAATGGCTCCATCGTCACTGACTTATACACTAAACCTACCGATCGCAATACCCTCTTACTGCACTCTAGCTATCACCCTAAAAATGTGTTTAAGGGTATTCCCAAAGGGCAACTTCTTAGGACCAGAAGGATTGTTTCAGACACTAAAACATACGAAAAACGCTCCAGGGAAATGGTAACAAAGTTTCAACAAAGAGGATATCCGAGCAGAGACCTTGAAATTGCCCAAGCTCAGGTTAAAACAATAAACAGGTCAGAACTCCTCATAAAACGTGCAGATAGAACCAAAGATAACAGGACAGTATTTGTCAGCCAATTCGGACCACATTCCAATAAGGTTAAACACACGATATTGAAACATTGGCCCATCTTACAGAAGGATAAAGTGTATGGCAAATTATTTACTGAAACACCACTCTTCTCATACAAAAGAGGCAGATCTATAGGCGACATGTTAGTACATACTGACACTAATAAAAAACAAACACGCGTCACAGACAAGAGGGGTACATTCCCCTGTCTAGACTGCCCACACTGCCATGGCATTATCAAGGGAGATATCTGCCAACACCCACTTAGAGGTATCCCCATCAAGATTAGGAACTTCGCATCTTGTACTTCTGACAATGTCATTTATTTATTAAAATGTCCCTGTGGTCTATGCTACATTGGTCAAAGAGCAGACAGTTTAAAATTAGACTAGGTGAACACAAAAACACTATCAGAAATTACAAACCTGACAAGGAAGTACCTAAAAGAACCAGGGAAACAGAACCATACAAAAGAGAAACATTGCTAGCGGAACATTTTTTTGAAAGCAAACATAACATTTCCCAATTGAGGTGGCAAATCCTCGAAAAGGTACAGAAAAAGGAAGGGGAGAGCATTACTAAAACTCTGTTAAAGAGAGAATGCCACTGGATTTGGAAACTTGACACATTATCCCCCAAAGGTCTTAATGAACAATGGAATATGAATTGCTTCCTATAATATTTGTATGGATATGTTTCTGATAACCTCCGTTTTCACCTTCCTCTGCAGATAACCGGCTGGGATACGAAACAGATTTGAATATTGATATGACTAGAACCCAGCTGGTATGTCTAGATTATAGTATTATATTGATACTTTGTGTTGTTATATGTTTTCTTTTTATTTTGGCACACTTTCCTACACCACTATTTGGGACACTTCACGCTCCCTTTGGATTACTATTGGATTTTTATTGGACTTGAGACTGTTTCCTGACATGAACATTTCTGGACTCTGCACATCAATTCATATGTGCACACATGGGGGTGGGAATACTGGAATCCCATTGGACTCCCTACTCTGGACAGGCGGAGCCTGGAATGGGGGTGTGATCATTGTTTGTTATAAATTGTGTATTGCACTTTGTTACCAGCATCTGATGAAGGGTGGCTAGGCCCCCCGAAACGTTATCCGTTTGGTTGTTTCACTTTGAATAAATGGGTTAAGGACCCTTTGCACTATTGGATGTGTGCGGTCATCATTCTCTATACTCAGCTAATTCATTGCACAGAATTCCAACTTATTCACTAATCTCAGAATCCTATTAACTAGTCATACAGCAACACACTTACAGGGAGATTCAATAAAAGTCCTTATCGTTTAAATTGGTGCTAATTTTGCCCCAACCAATCAGATATTATTTAACATTTGTAAGCTTACATCTGATTGGTTGGGGCAAAGTAAGCACCATTTTAAACGATAAGAACTTTTATTGAATAACGCTGTTAGTACTTACATTTTTTCACTTTACATACAGTTTAATAAAAAAATGAATCTCTTAACCAGCCTGAGCCAATCAATTAATAATGCACAGAATCTGTCTTTTTTTTACTGCAGTAAATAACACTATTGTAAAAAAAAATACAGCTCATTAACAATAGCAATCATTTATATTTATGACCCAATACTTTGTAGGGAGGTACAAGTGCAGTGCTATGGCTGACACAACCTCCACTGCTGCCCCCCTCTAACAGAGTGCAGATATGTAACTAAATTAAAGTATAGTCAGAAAGAGATGCAGGGGCAGGAGAATGAAATTGGAGGTAGAAGAACTATCAAGTTTCGTGACAGTAAAAATATATTTAGGAGTAAGGAATCCCCGCTCTAGATTTAATGGCAGGAAACTTGTTTTGGCTCTATTATTGCCTTTTAAATGGTCAGTGAAATATCCCCAGCATGGAATATTTACCCAAAGCAACTGACTATTTGGCTGCTGTGTGCAGATGCTTCACCAGTATCACTACAGGTACCGATTAGCCTGAGGCCCACTACATTCTTTCTAATAACATCTCCTGGTATTTCCCTAGGAATTCTTACAAACCTACTAACCTATTTTCCATCCTGCTGCTCCTTATAAATACTTCTTTTCCTACTTTAGGAAGTCAGCCTTGCCAGTAACTTAACACATCAATACAACACTACACCATGTGCTACCCAAACTACATTTATTTCAAAATCAAAGCAAGCTTCTGCTGCCTACGTATGAAGATTTAAGGTAACCATACATTAGGCCGATTTTATATACAATCCGACATTTCCATTGATTGGCTGAAAAATGTTATATTTTCCCAATCTTATTATGCAACATTAGATTGTAATATCGGTTGGGGAAAGTTGTTTTTAAATCGATTAGTAAAATTATTGTAGTGTTTTCCTGAAGTTCCGATAAAATGTAATGTAACCTTACAATAGACGACATTAGACATTAATCACAAAACTAATTGAATGTTGAACAATATGTATGGTACATCTACGTACAATTAACATTGTACATCTGTATATTAAAGTATCGGTCAGTTTAAGATCACAATTAAGAACGTAATAACCTTTTGTAGTGTATGGTCACCTTTAGAAATACCCAGAACCCTTCAGTCCTTTTCAGGGCTTTTACCTGGCTATTTGTTATGCAGACATTTCTGCTCTCTTCACAAAACCATAACACATAATTATTCAACACTCACATCTGATTTACTTTTCCTCTAATGATCCCTATTGTACGTCACATTATTTCTTTGTCAATACGAAAAGGATTTGCTACTTACTATAATAAAGGAGATGTACAAATTCACCAGGTTAAAGCAGACACTCTAAATCTGCATTCCTCATGGATAATTATCAGTTAATTTAGATGCAAGTTGCATGACTACAAAGAACAGAGCGCAGTCGGCAGCATCCATCTAAATGAACCAGCATGTAGACTAAATATGTCTGTTTCACAAGGATTATCCCTAGCTTAAAAGCAGTTTGTCTCTGCCATTACTTACCATATAATAACCAACAGCTGTTAAATTTAATTCATTTCATCTTTATTTTCTAACCAATTAAGTTTTCCTTTCTCTTATCTCCCTTGACTAAAATGCTATGAATCAGACAAATTGCTCAACAGGAAAAGGGCAGCAGGTGGCGCTTGTGCATATTTGTAAATTTCCAGTCTTTTTTAACCGGCTAGTAAAGTTCTACACTTAGGGGCATATTTATAAAGCTTTGTTGTTTTCTCGGCCGTTTTCCCTAACATTTCAGCATAAATCGCATTTAACACGATTTATTAATGTCGGGAAAGGGCCGCAAAAAGTTAACGAGGCGTTTACTCTTCGCGCCAATACTTACCTGTTACCGCCGCTTCTATTTATAAAGCGGCGGTAACTGTTTCGCACTGCTAGTATCAGCTGTTTTGCTTTGCCACCTTGAAGGTGGCAAAAGCAGCCGATACTAGCCTCCCTGCGGCGGGGATGGGCAGGCAACCCGCGGCGGGTGGTCGCACCCGCCCCGGGAGGCACGCCCACCCCACCCTCAACCCCCCATGGTGGTCCCGCAGCTCGAACCGGGACCCCCAGTGTGTGGCTCTTAAAAGAGCCCTTGGGCGACGTCTTCGGGCTGGCGACACCAACCCCACTCAGGTCTCCGATGCCAGGCAGACTCACTGCGGCCGCCAGTGAGCCCGCTGGCACTGCCGGCCTCAGCAGAGCCGATGTTGCCAGCCGCTTCTTTCTTCTATCTTCAGCCATTTACATGTAAAGCATGTAAACCAAGCATTAAAAAATTGACCAATCAGAAACGGATTAGGGTTTTCTGCAAACCTATATAAAGAGGTGCACTCCGCTGCGGAACTCAGATGCCATCGCAGTAGATGGCCGCAATGTGCGGCGGTAATTTTTTGCGGTAATAATGTTTTTTTATAAATATGCCCCTAAGACACTGAAGGTAAATGATTAAGTTGGTTACAAAACACACTTTTGTATGCTGCACCAATTTTAAACAATTTTCCCTTTTGAAGATTGGACTAATACTGCAGAACTTTCTCTCTGCCATCAAAGTAACATTTAGGGCTATGCATGGAGAGCCGGAATCACTCTCTATTGCTTCGTCTAGGCAATGCACTGCCGATAGTGGCTCTCAGTGCATAGCGAATGGGGTTTACCCATTCCGAATCTTTAACATCAGCTATCTGCTGGCGTTAAAGATTCCATCTTAAATAGATGTTATCGGTTGCGAGACACAGTTTTTGCGTACTGCCGCAACCGCTGTAAGTTATGTATTAAAGTCACATCAACCCTTGGTATATGGCATAACGTGACTCTGAGACGGAAAAAGGCATTTATGGCTCTTTGTACATAGCCCTAATTGTGTTTATATATCAGTCTGTATCTCACTAGCTCAATATTTGTCAGATCTGGCTCTAGCAATTGGGTTCTAAAAGACAAAAAAATAGCACTAGAGGGTTCCAGAAGCACCAGCCCTGGATCTAAGGCTATTCTGGCCACCCCAGCATGGTCATTATTAAAGGCATACATGTGCATGTAACAGGCAAAACCTGCTGGGAACATTCCTTGAATACTAAAGCTTCATACATACATACGATTGTGCCAGCAGTGGCTGAGAAGTAACTGATCGTGCCTGACCAACAAATGCTGTGCCTTACCACACAAGTGCAGGTTTAGCTGAATCAGGAATCCATTAGCTACTCCAGGCCCCCCACCCCCCTCCAAGCAAATGTACCCAGGGGGAGGTCCTAACTAGAGAATGGATCCAGGTCCCTCTCAGACCAACTCGGATCCAACAAGGAACTGCTCAGTTCCGAAATCCTAATAGTTCCTTTAGAATCGAGCAGGTTGTTCGGATTTTAGAACTTTGAAACGTATTTTCGAGGGTTTCCGAATGTACAAGTTTATTTTCGGTAACCCTCGAAAATAATCTCATTCGTTTGGTAACCCTCAAAAATATATTCTGAACCCTCGAAAGTATGTTACGTTTTCAGATTTTCGGGCTTTTTCAGAATTTCGTGAATCCAAATACGTAACGAAACTTCCAAACTTTGCATATCTCTAGTCCTCACCACTGGGTTTACCTTGTAACTCTTGCACCTCTGCATTGAAGTAATCATACCTGGCTTCCATAGTCCCTTTGGCTTCAGCAGCATTGCTAGAAGTGCTTGTTACCATTACCCGGCTTCTGGACACAAACCGGAAGGCAGATTCTCATAACTTCAAAGCAGCAAAACATGCCGGCTCATTTAACCAGAGCTGCTGGGCAGTTATATGGAGTTAATGTCGCAAAATTAGCTCCGGATGCACGGGTTACACAAAAGACACCTGCGCATCCAACACTAGCGATTTAACATCGTGCTGCGGGTAAATCCGTTTTGGGATGCGGGAAAAAAATCCTTCCTGACTGTGGCAATCAGGAATATCCCTGGATCAACTTTAATGTTCTGTAATAAACTATTCTGTATTAAACTAATGGAGATTCCTTTTTGTTATCGTCGACAAACACCAAGAAAGATGGACTTTCTCAGTATTTTTAAACATTAGCCAAAAATATATAAGACATTAAACACTGGGCAGTATTTCTAAATGAGTGGTATCAGTGACGCCGCCTGGCTGTTCTTTTACATCCACAGGCATAAATACAGTGTAGGAATATAACATAAAGTATCAGTTTTGAGCAACGCTGTCGTAAATTTATTAATATATTACCGTATATACTCGAGTATAAACCGCTCCAAATATAAACTGAGGCACTTACTTGTAACTGATAAACTAGGAAAACTGCTTGACTTGAGTATAAACCAGGGGTTGACTTTCTCCCATACACAGCCCCATAAAAAGTCCCATTCACAGTCCCATAGAAAGACCCATACACAGCCCCATAGAACGTCCCATACACAGCCCCATAGAAAGTCCCATACACAGCCCCACAGAAAGTCCCATACACAGCCCCATAGAAAGTCCCATACACAGCCCCACAGAAAGTCCCATAAACAGCCCCATAGAAAGTCCCATACACAGTCCCTTAGAAAGTCTCATACACAGCCCCATACACAGTCCCATAGAAAGTCCCATACATAGATCAGCACAGACCCAAGTATAAACCGAGGGGAGACTTTCGGTACTTTATACGGTACTTTGCCACAACATTTTGCAAATTTTTGGGGGGGTTTATATAGTGGCAAAAACAGTTTCCATCAATAGTGCAGATCCAAATGCAGATCCAATTTGTGATTGAATTCTACACCAATCTGAATAAGAGGTTGTGCTTAGGAAGGTCACATCACATCATTCCGTGGAATTGATTGTTTTTTTTACATTAGAGGGCCACTAGATATTTATTGTCCTCCAATCTTGTACATCAATGTGCAAAATTGATTTCTTATACAGAGGGTAAAATTCACAGTCTATCATATATTATTAATTGAACATGCTTGGCAATTAAATGTTACATTGCAAGTCAGTTAGATAAATTTAAATAAATATATATCTATCTAAATACACATCTCTAAAATTATACGGAGCACTCCAGGGTCTTCTAAAAAAATAACTGCTATTGTTTCAAGATCTCACGCGATGTTCTGGTCATGTTGTTAACCGTCATCACCACTTCCCAACAACATGGTCAAACCACATGGCGCGAGTTAATCGAATAATAAATGTTTTTTTCACAAGACCCTGGAGTGCTCCATATAATTTTATAGATGTATACTGTTAAGGGGCCCCTACAACCCATGCCCATTTGAAACATATGATTTGGAGTCCCTTTAGTTATTGGGGCCCTAGGCTATTGCCCTGTTTGCCCCTAAACAGTCCCTAAGCGTTTTATGGTTTATTATCAGTTTTTATGAATTTAAATGTATTTATCATTTCATTTACAAATAGAATGGAGTTTAAAGGGCAAGTATGGTCTCCAAACAAGTTAGGGTTAAATGAAAGCCTGCAGTATTTTCTTTACAGTGAGCCAACAATCACATCTCTGGCTTCACCCTGTGAGAAATGATATTGAGGTGAATGTTCAAACTTCCTGCTTTCAGTAGGTTGAGTGACATCACCTTACCTCTGCCCACCCCTCTGCCCCGGGGGAGAAGCATGCTCAGTAAAGACTTAATGCTGGGGAAAACAGGAAGTACCTAGGGGAAAAATTGACAGTTGAGAAGGGGAGCCTATTAATGCAGACAGGCTGGTCCCATGACTTCAAATTGGTCACATGTCTAAAAACAGGAAGAGTTCAAGAAGGAAGTAAAATTGCTGAACCTTTCCAGCAATAACTTCTCACACATTTTATTTAGAGATGTGATTTAGGTTTTATTTTGAAGGTTCGATGGAAGGCTTTTTATATAATTCTTACTAGTTTGGAGGAATTGGAGACTACAGTTACCCTTTAACATGTCTAAATTTATTGGAACTGATCTAAGGCTTATGGCCTACAAACAATACTCTTTCTGACCAAAAACTCTGTTCTCTGGTTCCTGTTTATTATACAAGGTTTTGGATAGCATTTTTCCAGGAATGCAAAATAACAGATTCCTGATTAATTATAGATTTATAAAATAAAATTGTTAATAGGAGTCTGTCTGTATCTATATACCTGCATTATGTAAACTGATGGCTGTGTCATAATTAAAGTGGGGAAAGATTTTTTAAAGCTGCATCTTACTAATAAACTGAACTTGTGTTTACACTTATCCTTTAAATAATTTAAAGACCTTACCAGCAGGGCCTTGTAATTTATTACCTTGTGGGTCTTCTGTGGTTAGGGTATTGATTCTGAAACCCCCCAGGGAAGTCCATACCTTGCCTTCTGATTTATTGCCTTTTCTATGTGTCTTTTAATTATCCCTCTCTTAAATAAGAAAAGTTGAATGTTCACTATTCCGTGCTATTGGGCAGCCATCCAAACATCCAAGATTGATCCAGTAAGATTGATTTAGTGAGGAATCTCCAGACAGCTCCTCGATATTTTCTTTCATCACGGATATTATGGCTGCTAAGAAAATCAAGGAAAAAGCCATTTACACCAGTTTAATAGTGGTGAACAAGATGGGTGGTAACCCATTATGATTTCTATGTGATACATTAATAGTGAATTCCCACACTCTAGGCAGTTATTGCTTCTTACAGTGGTTTATGTATCGTATAACCTTTAAGGGGAAAGTAATTTTTATTATTTACTTTATTACAGTCTATTGCTAAGAAAAAGAAAAATAGTTTTAATCTCCTTTGCTATGATTTGCAGTGGTCAGTAGTGGGCTGCTGTTTCAGATTCTGTAACAGTCCTATTCCCCAGAATCCACCTTGAAAATGTTCTTAGTAATATCTACTAATTGACTGCTGGATAGGTCAAACTGAAATGTAGGGGCTAAGACCATAACAATAAATTTTAAAGATAAAATCATCATTGATTGGTACCGATCTTAGACGAGTGGTCAAGCAGGGGTGCCCCTACCATGAAGCCAGTTGAAACATTTGCTCAGGGTGCTGCCCTGTGGAACACTTAGAAGGAGGCAGTTAAAAAAAAGGCCTTTCTGCAATACCGATTTCAGCACCAGTCCACCAATCAATGTTGAGTCAGCCCTCCAATTCACTAGTCAATGTTAGTCAGCCCACCATACCCACCTCCACAAGCGCCCTTCACGTCCTAGGAACACCCCTGTGGTCAAGCAAGTGACCACTATCTCTGATGTTGGAAGACATTTCTGTAGGTGAAAATACACAAATTGAGAGACATGAAGGGAGAGACTACTGCCGATATAATCGGACAGCTGGGGGGATACAAGCCATTTATGTATTTTGGGAGGGTGTACAAATGTGGTGGTCTTAAATTCGTTGTTCTCATATATTCAAGTTGATCCAAACCACTCTAAACACTTTCTCTACTCCTCCCATCCCCTATTTGTGATAACATTTCTTGCTGCAATATTCCTTTTCTGGGAGGAAAATTGCCCCTTCCTTGTTTGCCAGACAGATTACCAGGTTTTTATCCTGTTTTAGTGTTAATAGGGCCTCCCTCTTACAATCAGAAAAATTACTTTCTTTTTTCTTTTTTCCAGCTCCTTAAAGGGTACATACTGTATATACTCAAATATAGGCTGACCTGAGTACAAGCCGAGGTAATTATTTTTACCTGAAAAACAAGTAAAACTGATTGACTCGAGTATAAGCTGAGAGTAGAAATTATGACCACTACTGCCTTCTGTTTCAGTATTGTTTTTAGGCTTTAGTTGCACTTTAAAGGACAACTCCACCCTCATAGGAACATCTTTTAGAAAAATGGCCTCTTTAAAATATGTTGATATATCATGCTTTGTCCTAATGAATTCATTACTGTATGCCTGCTATGCTTCTGAATGCCTCATGGAAACTGAGCAATTTAGAAACCTGTACTGAGCCTGTACTGAGCCTGGGCATGCTCAGAAGAGGCAGACAGGGGATTAACATTCAGTCATTGACTGTGATGTCAACTGCCAAATCCATAACTGACAAACGGGGGAAACAGGACATTGCAGGATTTCAGGTTTCAAACTATTACCGTTTAGGGTTATGGGGGTGATTTACCTGTATGTAGGTTTTGCTTTTGGGGCTAGACTTGCCCTTTAAATTGACCCTAGTATAACATAGAGCAGAAATCCCATCACTGACAAAAGTGCCAGTCCTTCCTTGCTCCTCCATTATGGTATGTCTGGTGAGGGCTGAGAGTAGGTCTAACTTAAATTCCGACCTTCCCGCAACTTCATGGACGCTTGCGCCTATGTGCACTGACTGCTCCAGTTTGCTGAATGTAAGTTAAGTAATGCATGTGACCTGAGTATAAGCCAAGGTTAGCTTTTCTGGGTCATTTTAAATAATAAAAACCTTGACTTATACACGAGTATATACGATACATATAATTAATAATAATCTATAATCAAATACATATAAGTAACAATTACTCTGAGATGCTGCTGCATGCCTTCAATCCAGTACTTGTTTCGCTCAGGTTCAGAATCTGCCTCCCTCTCTTAACCGACTCCTTCTTTCCTCAGACCTGCATGCTCAGCAATAAATATCATCTAACACTGAGAGAGTGAATTCCCCAACTGTCACCAATCCAGTTACAGCTACACAGATCAAAACAATATGTTACAGAGATATTTGGGATGAATTATTATTTTCAGTAATAGGCCAATTAAAAAAAAATCAGTGTACACATGCTTTAACATCATTTGACACAAGATTATGAAAGACTTTTATGGCATGTGGGGTATTTGGTAACTATCTCTTGCTTTTGGGTTTAAATATTTCTTTAATTTCCTTCCCGTTTTCTTTAAAAGGCTCCATTGTAACACAAATAAATCGACTTGCAAAATGCATCAAAGCCTTTAGGGACTTTAGTGGCTTGGCTTGTAAATTATTGTCTCCTGTTGGAGACACCCTGGGTGGCTTCCCCCAGTTATTCTGCCATCCCCACCTCTTTGGGTGTGCCTCCTGTTCCTATGGTAGTGTCCACTCTGGTGGTGATACCTTGAATAAGGGGCTCATTTTGGTTTAAAGGGGAACTGTGGTCTCCAAACAAGGTAGGCCAGTTTCCTACCTTTAAAACGAGCCATCAACCACCTCTCTACGTGCTCCACAGCCCAAGACATAAAGAAATGACTGACCAGAAAGTTAATGGGTGGGAGGCTGACATGTGACATTTGTAAGGCTTCTCCTGCACAGTGCCGCCGGCGAGCACAGCCTCAGACTCCCTCAGTGTGTGAGGAAGACAGGAAGTCCCTCCTCCTCTCTGCTGTGTGAAGGACCTACAGCTGCAGAGAAGGTAAGGGAATCTACAGCCCTTCTATCTCACCTGGGGCTGTAAGGGAATGGACCAAGGGGGGCCTGCAACTGGAGGGACCATGGGGTCACAACAACAGCGAAATGTACGGCTACACAACTCAAAGAGCTGCACACACAGAACAACAGCTTCTATAACAGAGGGAACCAGACATTCCCCTTAAAGTCTGTAACATATTACAATTTGCTCCTGGAAGGTTTCAAATATAAACCCTGGAAAGACTATGTTACTATTGGTGATATGAATCACATTTATATACAAATATAAACCCTGAAAGACTATGTTACTATTGGGGATATGAATCACATTTATATACAAATATAAACCCTGGAAAGACTATTTTACTCTTGGTGATATGAATCACATTTATATACAAATATAAACCCTGGAAAGACTATGTTACTATTGGTGAAATGAATCACATTTACACACTAATATAAACCTGGAAAAACTATGTAACTATTGGTGAAATGAATCACATTTTATACAATATAAATCTGGAAAGACTATGTAACTATTGGTGATATGAATCACATTTATATACAAATATAAACCCTGGAAAGACCATGTTACTATTGGTGATATAAATCACATTTATATACAAATATAAACCCTGGAAAGACTATGTTACTATTGGTGAAATGAATCACATTTACACACTAATATAAACCCTGGAAAAACTATGTAACTATTGGTGAAATGAATCACATTTATATACAAATATAAATCCTGGAAAGACTATGTAACTATTGGTGATATGAATCACATTTATATACAAATATAAACTCTGGAAAGACCATGTTACTATTGGTGATATAAATCACATTTATATACAAATATAAACCCTGGAAAGACTATGTTACTATTGGTGAAATGAATCACATTTACACCATATAAAACTGGAAAAACTATGTAACTATTGGTGAAATGAATCACATTTATATACAAATATAAATCCTGGAAAAGCTATGTAACTATTGGTGATATGAATCACATTTATATACAAATATAAACCCTGGAAAGACCATGTTACTATTGGTGATATGAATCACATTTATATACATATAAACCCTGGAAAAACTATGTAACTATTGGTGAAATGAATCACATTTATATACAAATATAAATCCTGGAAAGACTATGTAACTATTGGTGATATGAATCACATTTATATACAAATATAAACCCTGGAAAGACCATGTTACTATTGGTGATATGAATCACATTTATATACAAATATAAACCCTGGAAAAACTATGTAACTATTGGTGAAATGAATCACATTTATATACAAATATAAATCCTGGAAAGACTATGTTACTATTAGTGATATGAATCACATTTATATACAAATATAAATCCTGGAAAGACTATGTTACTATTGGTGATATATCACTTTATATACAAATATAAACCCTGGAAAACTATGTACTATTGGTGAATGAATCACATTTTATACAAAATAAATCCTGGAAAAACTATGTTCTATGTGATATGAATCACATTTATATACAAATATAACCTGGAAAGACTATGTTACTATTGGTGTATGAATCACATTTATATACAAATTAAACCCTGGAAAGACTTGTTACTATTGATATGAATCACATTATATACAAATATAAACCCTGGAAAACTATGTTACTATTGGTGAATGAATCACATTTATACACAATATAAACCCTGGAAAGACTATGTTACTATTGGTGATATGAATCACATTTATACACAAATATAAACCCTGGAAAGACTATGTTACTATTGGTGATATGAATCACATTTATATACAAATATAAACCCTGGAAAGACTGTTAGTATTGGTGATATGAATCACATTTGTGGTTATAGTCATGCTAAGAAATTTAAAGCAGAGCCTCCTTGAATGTGACCATGCTCCCAGATATTGCTGTCACGGCCATACCCCCAAACATCACAGACATGCTCATACCCCAACCATCAAGGCCACGCCCGCAATCATTGTAACTTTGCCCCCAAATGTTGTGAGAACGCTACTAGATATTGTGGTCACACACACCCCAAAAAACCCAGACCATTACGATCCGCCCCTATACATCATGGACACGCCCCCAAACATCACAGGTACTTCCCAAAATTATGTCCACATCCACAAACATCCTGTCCATTCCCACAAACATCACAGGCACACCCCCAAACTTGACACCTATGCCACAAAACATCATACCCACGCCCCTAAATGGCATGGCCACGCCCACGCTTTGAAACAGCATGGCCAGGGCCCCAAATATCGCGACCACCAAATGTCATATCCAAGTCTCCTGGATACCACAACATCACAGACATGCCCCCAGACCGTCCACACTCTAGAATGCCGTGCCCCCACCCACCACGACATCGCAGACATGCCACATCCACCTACTCAAACTGGGATAGTTGGGGGATATGGACTACATGGGAATTACCTGCATTACTTGGACTTAAGCACCAGACACACACTGCCCACATGTCACACACATGTCACACAGTTACAGCTAAAAAAACAAAGACATCATGGCACTTTCAGTTCAGACCAGAAAATAAAGGTGGCCATACATATGAACGATAATGGGTAAATCCCGTTGTTCCACAATGGGATTTACTCATTCTCGTTCAAGTGTATGGGCTTTTCTCGACCAAGCGTAGTGCCGACGAATGACTGTAGTCGCCACTACGGTCGGTCGGGAAAGATGGAAAATTTCTGTTGGTTGTTATTGGCTCCCTTTACTTTAGCCGATACAATTGTTTATGTGTATGGTCATACGACTGACCAATCCCCATACCGCGTATGGGGATCGGTCGTTTACATGTGTGGCGGTTCCCAACACAATGTGCTGACAGATACCAATGTGATCTGTTGGCACATTGCGATGAAAATCGCATGTGTATGGCCACCTTAACTTTATTGATTGGGATCTAATAGTCAATATAAAGTGGTCCTTGAGCAAGGATGAAGCCTGACTTTAAAGGGCATGTCCACCCCCAAAACAATTTTTTGCTGTAGTGTAGGGAACGCTATCCTGTGTACTTTTGCCATATACTTTCATTGTTTTTTTGGAACAGTGATCAAGTTATTTTCATTTTTGTGTTTCTTATGGGTGTAGCAATTGATTTCTCTCCTACTATAGTGGGCAGTGTGCTTGTAGTCTATGGAGATATGCCCACCAATCAGAAGGGTTTTGCATAATGGTTAAAATAGCCCTTTCTCCATTTATTAATTAAACATGCAGAATCTGAGCAACTGATTTGCAAATGCCACCTGGGATTCTGGGATTTTACATTAACCCATTATTATATATATATAATAGATGGCCCCGTTTGAGGGGCAGAAACATGTCAACCTCTATGTTGGAATAAACTTTCATATGTTTGTGAAGCCCTGTGAGTGCCTCCATTTCTAGAGTTGTTGCATATCCTTGGATTGAGCACCCAGGCAGTTCACGCTCAGGAGTGCACTCACAGAAATACGAAGGCACTCACAGGTCTGAAACTTTTGAATGGCACCCAAGCATTTCCTTGCATGGAATGGAGTGCTGATCGCTGCTGTTTGCTCTATAGTGAGACACAACAGTTTGTACAAGCAGAGCTGCATTTATTACAGACTGGTTACTTTTACTCTTGAATTTATTCAGACTCAGCTTTGTTGCATGTGTTTCTGATATCTCTTTAATTACCATGTTGCTCTCTAGACTGGTTTGCAATCATCTCCCTCTGTTCAATTACTGGAGATTATTTCTGGTAAAATATTGAAGCCAGATATTCCAATACATCAATAGCTCTGTTACTCAGACCTCCCATTGAGTATTTAGTTGGGATAACAATTCATACTTTTACTGGATTTTTTTTAATCTTAGATACTGAGAACTAAATTGAGAGCCATCTGAACTAAGGGCTGCCCATTGAAGCTACCCAGCCAGAATCACTCAATAAGCTTATATCCCAGTGCATGCCTCAGAACAAAGCTATAACATCTCAGATGAAATGCAAAACTGAAACTAGCTCTCCTTGCTAAACATTCACTATTTGTAGTGACTCCTATACCCACCCCCAATATCTGATTTATCCAACATCCAAGATCCAATCAGATTTAAGATTGTATCTAGACCAATCAGATTTTGGGGGGGTGTTTATGAGACACTATAAAACAGGATGAAATCTTCAGAGCAGCTCAGTTTCTAATCAGCAGTCAAACTAGCAGGTCGTGACTTTGTATTTAGGTTAGAGATTTGCAAGTAGATGGCTGGTTATTTCGTTGGACTGCAGAAATGAATGTTGTGAAGCTCCTGGGATTCAGTACCTATGGTGTTGTTGTATAGCAGTCTATAAACTGCACATATATGTTGATAAAACAGATAAATGATACAAATAGTGTTTTTATTACAGAGCCTGTAATTGCTTTCCTTTCGCCAAATAGCCTGCAAAAGAGTGACTAACCCAAGTGCCTATGTAGTTGCACTGCTAGTGTTACCATTCCCTGACAAGCACTCTCAACAATATAAGCTTATTATAAAATAGAAATATGCTTAGAAATGCAAAATCACCGTTTATTTCTGTGCTGTACTAAGCAGAAAAATTATTTCTCTATTGCCCCAGAGCACTGCATAGCCAGGAAAACCCAACTAGGACACCTCACTACACAGAAAGTAAATGGTTGGGTAATCCACTGGAATGGCAGCAACTAAAGAGTTACTATGTTATGTAACATAGTAACTCTTTAGTTGCCGCCATTCACGTGGCGGGATGCACATAAGTAAAAAGACCTTTCAAATGTTGCAACAAAAATGAAAGTTTATTGCAAGCACTTTCTGCACATTTCCTTTAAGGTTACGGGTATAAAAGGACAAAATTGTTATCTTTAGATATCCAATCTGAACTATCTTCTGCTAGGTGTAGTTTTGCTATAACTAGAATGGAGACAATGTTCATGCAAATCATGTGAATTGCATGATGGGAAATTCCCTCTTTCAATGCTGCCTCATAGTGATTACTGAGCATGCTTGCCCTCATAGAAACCTCGACAAGGAATAGTTAGAGGTGGAAACAAATTACACCAGAAATGGCTCCTACTTTTTAATTTCTGGGAATTTGAAGAGACATTTCAGGAGAACCGTTTGGAGTAGAGGGGTAAGGTGAGGATTTTTAAACACTACACAGTGAGGCCAGTAGTAGGTTAAATTTTAGTTTTGGGGGTGGACATGCCCTTTAACAACGCAGACAAAGAGCCTGCACATCACATACTTCAGAGACACTGACGCCTGTCAGTCACTCAAGTGCTGCAGTATTCAGTTGCAATCAACATGTTTTCCCCACGGCAAAATCCATGAAGCAAGTTCACAACAACATTTGTATATTTACGCTCCAAATGGAAAAACTGATAAGGTTGTATATAAAGTTTTGATATAAACATATGTGCTATATGTCCCTCAAGCAAGACGCCTCTCCAACCTCAGGCACCCTAGGCGTGTGCCTACTGTGCCTAATGGTAAATCTGACCCTGCCCAGAGATGTCCATTGTATTTGGTGGTCGTCTCAACTTTTGTCTATTGGGTCTCCTTGGTCTTGGACCCTCCTTGTGTTCAAATACCCACCCGTACACTCGCTATTCTATTTCGACCCTCTGGAATTTGTTGTTTTTGAATGTAACCAGATTGTTCTTATATTTCTCCACCTTTTCAGTTATTTTTTTTAGCCACATCATTTTTCAAGTCCTTCAGTTATCTGCACAGCCTCACCATAAACGCTGCTATGCTTACAGATCTCCCCCCTCCCTTCTATTCTCTGCTGATTCACTTAAATGTTACAGAAAGATCCTAGTAATTGGTCAGAGATAGGGCACGTATTATAATTTATGCTTCTGAAGTGAATTTTTAAATGATGATTTCTCAGAATCTACAACTCAGATTTAAAATCTGAAAAATATTTTAAGTAGTGGGATCTTGCTGTATCTAAAGGTTCTATCTTAAATTTATTTTAAGATGTAGGAGTTGGCTTGTAATAACTGGGATCACTTTTGCCTCTGGTGACACCCAAAATCCCCAAAAGAACACAGATATGCAATTCCTAACTTAGTATTTATTAAAGGGAATGTCCAGCCTAAAAATAAAAAATAACTTGCCTTTAAAATGTTTATCTACCCCCCCCCCCAAACTTCACTTTAGCAAGGTTGATATATTTTAAAGATCCCCCAGAACATACTTACCTTACCGGTCCCTCAACGCTTCTACTCCATGGCTGCTGATGACAGCCGCTCCACTTCCTAGTTGCGGCTATCAGTTAAGGCGCGACGTGATGTCACTGTCAATTGCCTGACAGCTGTGACCAGGAAGTGAAGCGGCTGTCAGCGCAGAATTCCCCTACTCCTGTTTTTGCTCGTATCAAGCTCAAAACAGGAGTAGGGGGTGGCACCTAGACAGCGAGGGACCGGGTTGGGTAAGTAAGTTCTGGGGGATCTTTGAAATAATATGGGTTTCAAATCCCATCCTCATTGCGGTTAACAAGTCACTATTGCTGCAGTGGCTCTTCCTGCAAACCGGGTATTGTCAGTTTCTGTACAATAATAGGCAGGACAATGTCACTTTTTATCCTTTATAATAATAAGGCCCAGATCCAGGTAAGCAGGAGCTTTGGTAGGGATGTAACAGCAGTTGCAATGACAGTCTAACTGGGGGCACAGATTTACACAGCAGCCTGTGCCTCAGAATTTTTGCACAGACAAGAATAATGTCACTCACCACAGCTTTCTATAATGGCAGTTCTGCCCTTACTTACAGTCTCCTCATCTGTTTTCTCTATTATACTCACTGCTCCCAGTCTGATACTAGAGAGAAGCAGCTCAGGACCTGGTCAGCTTTATTAAGGAAACAGCCCCAATCTTCACTGTACTTTATGGCTCCACTGATAGGTTCCAGTTTCTATTCCCACCTAGGGCAGCAGAGATCCTTAGCAGAAGCAAAATTGGACCAAAATGTTCTATTTCTTAAGCAAATCCTTTATTTTAAATCACATATAGAGAGACCTCTCTTTTCTCTTTTTTCTTCTTTCCATTTAAAAACAGAAACTCCATTCACATTGGCTGCACAGAGCAGACCAGGCAAGCAGTACCCATTGCCCTAGTAACCTAACATTTCACTATGCATTAAGGAGGATGTTGCAATAGATAGAGTATAGCTATGCTTTATATTTAAAAGATGAAAGAACAGAGACAAATGACAAATAAGGGGATATATCAGTCACCCATCATTTTAAAATGCATTAAACGTCCACTATCCAGCTTGAGATGTAAGAGATTTCCATAGGGGCCTATGGTGGGATACGCTATATAAATCTATAGGGTATGCTAGCAGGATTTAACAGTATCTCATATTAGGCTCGGATTTTTTTTTGTATAGGCCCTATACTAGGAAGTCCAAGGGCCCATGGCAAGATAACCTATCCTTTTGTTTCCATGGCAACTATACTTAAATAATCAAAACAGTTAAATAAAGAAATATATATACGGCCCAACCCCACACAGAAAAAGGTAAATACACGTACAGGTGCACCTACATCCACTGTATCCCTGCATTTCCATGTCAATCATAGAAACTCCTAATAGTTTTTCCAATTCTAAATGCAAAAACACATTGCCCAACTCCAGACAAAGGTACAAACACCTACTGGTACTCTAACTCCAACCACCTATTTCCATGGCAGCTACACTAAAATTATTAAAAATGTTAGTTTTATGGTCCATAAACACAAAAAACACCCCTACCCTGTCTATGGCTTAGGGCTGGTACTAGGGTTGCCACCTTTGTCTTAAGACAACACATATGAAATCTACATTAGCATTTCCATTTAAAACGTGACGCAGGCTGCATTGATTTCAGTGTAGCCATACAGCATGTATTTAATGCAACTTCACCTACCACTGCAGCACATTAATTTTATTTGTGTTTGGTTCTTAAGACAAAAGTGGCAACCCTAATACTAGCCCTAAGCCATAGACAGCAAGACAAAGCATGCCCCATATAGCTAGATTTATATGACCAGAATTCCCTCACAGGTTCAGCTGTTTTGGAGGTGATGGGAGGTGCTTGACAACAACAGGAAAATCACAAGGATTATAGAAATTCAGATCATTATAAATGAGTGTGGATTGTGAAGCCATTTCTGGCAGCAAGAGATAATACTCCTGCTGCCATATGGAGATGAAAGCACGCACATTTTAACTTGGAATGATTCTGTTTCTATTTCTAAAGCCTGATTTCAATGTCTATTGTAAGATCAGGAAAAGAATGAATGAAGGCGAAAGCAGTTATATAGAAAAGTCAGATTAGGGCTGGACAGGGCTCAAAGCAATGTATTGATCATTTTGCACCATCATGCAGCCGATTCACAATTATAGTGTGTATCCACCCCTGTACTTTGTTGCTGACATTTCTACACTTAGTATACTGCCCCCTACCTGCTATAGTGCAATTATCAAACTGCACCCTAATACTTTGTGCTTACTTACCATGAAGACATTAAAAGAAAAATGGGATCAATACTAAAAAGCCAAAAAAATGGGAAATGATTAAAAGAGTCAGCATGGTCGCAAAATACCATATTGGGAAGAAAAGATTAAAACATAAACTACCGAAAAGTCCATGAGCATTATTTTAAGTTAAATACTGTTGGGGGCACAGTATCTGTATTTACCGGTACTAATTGCCTTATAAATGGGGCCCATGCTTTATTCAGGTGATCCTATTCCTATCATGTGAACAAAATGTTCTCTCCTTTCCACAACTAAAATATTAGGACAAGTGGCTCATTTCTATAAATACATTTTTCCCATATATTCTGACTAGTTTACGATGGTTTATTTATGTCCAGTTGCTGCTAATCCGTTTTAATCTAATGAACCTTTTTCATAAACGGAGATTTATCATATTATAAGGATCAGATATCTTTGTTGTGGGAAACCTGACACGTTCAAGTAGTCCTTTAGATTCCCCCCGGTTTATAAATACCAAATAGAGAACGAGAGTGAAGAACACAATTTTAGTCACAGCAGGGTTAAAAGGCGACAACAAGATCAGTAGAAAACCAATACGCTGAGTCTATCATCCCAGCACTTTTAACCTAAGAATCAAGTACTTTTCAGCTGTCATAAAATTCATAACTGAAGTTCTCATTGCGTTGTGTGTACATACTTAGCATGTTGCTATGGTTATCAATTCCTTTGGAATCACATCTGATTTAACAAAACATTTTGATGTTTAAAAAAAAATCATTTTTCGGAAGAACTCTCGTCTACACAATGTAATGAAATCCAATTCTCCAAGCAATGTCCTGGTGAGTATTGTGTGCCCAGGTGGTAATTATTCTTCTGGACAGTACAAAGGAAAATACTTTCACATAAAAATATATTCTTATAGGGGAGTAACGGTGGATGCACACACGATAATGTGCCGGTACCGACGGTATCAGCCCTTTATCATTAGCCTCTATATCGCATATCTGAACGTTCCCGAAGCTGACTATTCTTTAGCTTCTGGGACACTCGGAAATGCGTGAACATTCAGAAATGTCCAAAGATTTCCCTCGGCCGTGGTCATCTCCATGGACGACATACTATGCTTTACATAAGGAGAACGCTCGGGACTGTGTGTAAAGGGATCTTTAGAAAAAAGTGTGTACCCAGCTTAAGCCATCAGCATGCATGAGCCAATAACTTGGCCTGGTTCACTATCCAATGTGATTACACATCAGGTATGTTCTATAGGAAATAAATAAATAAATATTAAAAATAGAGTAAAATTGATTTAAGTGACTTTATTTAACTAATTTATATACTGAATGCCAGTGAATCATTGTATGTTATATATTACAATATATGTCGATATATGTTTTTAGGACTCGGGTGGAGATTTTTAGGACTCGAGTGGAATAATTTATTTGCACAATGACACTTTTTTTATGGAACCACCTTAAAAGGTTTCACTGGACTAGTAGTATACCTTAAAGGGATTTTTTTGACATTCGGTTGGTCAATATAATAAAGTTTTTAAGCGAAAAAGGGTTAATACATTGTTTAATATCACATATTTATGTTCTTTTAGCTATATCACTATTGTTAGCATGCTGTTTAGAAACTTTGATGATCATAACATTAATGATTAATATGTTTTTATCACGTAGAAATTTTTAATATTATATGTACTCACTGTCACTTTAACCAGGTATGTTGCACTTAGTTGCTTTAAAGATTTCATGTATGCACTGTCACTTTAACTAGATATGTTGAACTCAATTGCCTTAACGATATGAGGGCGGACACATTTTGCACTGTATAAATGCACTATATAAATGTTTGGAAGTGGTCGCTTAAATTTAGGCTTGATAAAGGGCTGAGTAGGCTCGAAACGTTGCCAGTTTTGTACTCTTAATGGAGAAATAAATACACTTATTTGCACGAAATCAATGTTTGGACCTCTCTAAACTACTTTGTGAACTATTGAATACGTTTGGGGTGAGGCAGTGTAACCCATATTGGAGAGTGCCAGCGATTTTAACGGGAGATTTTTGGTACAAACTTTTGTTGTTTACTATCCAATTTGGTCATTAATTAGGTGTAATTTCTGACCTGACCGATTGTTCATGCCCCAGTGATCGGACATGTTAGAAAATATTGAGGGGTAATAAGAGGTCCAAAAGTTTTCCTGTACCATTAATTTGCAACAACCCAGTGGTGTAACTACCTCCCCCGCCACCCCCGTAACCGCGGGGGGGGCAGGACATTAGCAGGGCCCGCCACAAGCCCACAAACTCTTCTGCGACCAGCCATTTTTAAACAGCTGGTTGCAAGTTTGAATGAAAAATACGCGTGATCAGCTGGCTAAAATACCGGAAGTACGGTTCGGCTGTTTAAAAATGGCTGATTGCAGAACAGTTTGTGATTGTGGAGAGAAAGGGGATGGGTCAGGCCTTCAAATGTTAGCTTGTTTCTGGGTAACTGCAATTAGATAACATTGGATTTATTGCTGAAGATTAATAACACTTTTTTATTTTTAATCAGTAATCCGTCGTTTGGTGACATTGTGTCGAACCATTTATACCTATTTTTAAAGAGCCACATCGACAACTTTGCACAAGCGATTGCACCAAAAATGGTGATTAATTGCATTGTAAAATCAGGCTGGAATGTAGAACAGTGCACACACAGTGGCCCAGCACATTATATTACACTGCCGTGCAGATTGCAAACCAATGCCTAATTTTAAAATAAAATAGCTATTGGTTAAAGAAAAAAAAAGCTCCAAAATGATACACCATAGAATTTCCAGTCTAGAAGCAATTTTATTCCAATTGCTTCAGGGCACGGCACACTTTGCGCATGCATTTTCTTCATTAGGTATAGGAAAATGCACATGAATGCGATTAAAAATGCGGAACGCAAATCGCAATCACAACGCACACGAAAACGCGCATTTTCAAAGATTTGAAAAAACGCAAACGCATGCGCAAACGCAGAAAAATCGCAGCAGTGTGGCCCAGCCCTTATACTCTATTCTTTTTGCATTTGATTTATCAAAAAAGATTATTACCCTCATATCAAGTGTAGATTATTTATTCTCATGTGGGTTCTGTCATTGTTTTTTAGTCAACAAATGTTTTATCTAACAAAACAATGAAAAGTGTGCACATGTGCCAGCTCTCCCTTCCTGCTGGTTTCACCCAGACATGGGTGACATTAGATCTCTGAAAACAGATGATCATGGAGCCTCCGGGGAGGGGATCATGGGCCATTGGGCCCTCATACTCCCTGGGCCTGGGAGCCCTATAGTTATGCCACTGAAATCAAGTTACCTTTTACTTATTTAAATTCAGGCAAGTAAAAATATAAATAAACCATACATCCATACTATTAAACAGAGACAAAACTCTGGTTGTCTTGGAAACCTTCAGAAACATTATTCTATACAGACAGAAGCCAACAGAAACGCATTGCCATGTTGGTGTGTTAGCGATATGCGCTATTGTCCCTAATCATAACGCACGCATTCTGCACAAAAAATCGTAATGTTTCGCTAACGGACAGCTACTTTGCAAGTTGTGGCAGTGTCATCTAGCCCGTAGATGCAAAGGGTATAGTTCTTTACAACCATGCATGAACGCCACCTCATCCCATATTTGTCCCACGGGAGGCAGCCACCTAGCAACAGCTTGTGGGCTTGGCGGCTGCCTCCCAATGCGATGTTTGAATGAAAAAAAATCTTGCGCTTTCATGCGCACATGCATGTAGAGCTCGCACATGCGCGATCTCGAAATCTGCATTCAGGCAGATTTTTTTCCAGCGGCGCAATGGAGGAGGATGCAGTTATTGTCACAACAACTGTCAGTGAGCTTTTTTTGCCAGCCAGACACTTTTTTCCTCACAAATTGCCTCACAAAAAGATGGTGAAGGTTAGACACAAGGCGAAGAAGTTCTTTTCCGAATTTTGCCCTTTCGCCAGGAGGGATGCCACCCCAGAGCCGAGGGGACGTCCCGTGATTTTAACCAGGACAGCTCCAGACGAGCAAATCCCAGAGAATACACCCATGACCAGCATACCAATGCACCAAGAACAACCTTCTCCCAGAAAACATTTGCAGGTAGGTACCCCTACTTCTTACGCAATGATTCTGTCAGCAAGATATTATCCAGCCTGGGAAGACCGTTGGGTCCTCAGAACCATAAAGAGTGGCTTGTACCTTCCCCTCATAAAGTTCCCTTACCAATTCAGGGTTCCCAGAGCCCGCATACATGAGAGTTTAGACAGTACCCTCTCATTAGCCTTAGCACAAGGGAAAATAGAACTTTCGTGCCCATTAAAAAAGGGTTGGATAAGCCACGTCTTTCCAGTCCAGAAACAGGACGGCCCCATACGACCGATCCTGAACGTGAAAGCACTCGATCGCTTCATAAAACCAAAATGGTTCAGGCTAGAAAACCTAGCAGATTTGCAATTCCTTCTACACATGATAAAGGTCGACTTAAAAGATGCCTTTCACACAATATACGTCTCAAAAAATCACAGACGCCTTCTTCAATTTCCCTTGGGCGGGGCCAGATTTATCATTGGAACATGATGGTGTTCGGCCTATCCAATGCCCCTTACACCTTTACAAGAGTTTTAAAACCAGTTATCCATCATTTCAGACAGAAAGGAATCCCATGTCTAATTTATTTGGATGACCTTCTGGTGCTCCAGAAGAGTTGCTCATTTTGCGACAGAAAGACCTAATACTGTCCACACTTTCCAACCTGGGTTTCTTTGTAAACACCCCAGGTCAGACAGGAACTTCAAAAGATACTGCTCATTCCCCACCTCACCCCTCGCTCTTTCAGATTAGGACATCCATTTTTGACAATCACAACGGATGCGTCCTTAATGGGCTGGGGTGCATTCACTCAATCGACATTGATCAGGGGTCGCTGGTCTCACCAGGAGTCAGGCTACCACATAAACATACTAGAACTCAGGGCAGTGAAACTGGCTCTAAACCATCTCCTTTCAGACAGAATGTCAGGCAAGATCGTTGTTGTACAGTTGGACAACAGGACAGCAGTCTCCTACATTAAAGGAGAACTAAACTTACATTTTTTTAAAACCTAATGTGAAAGTTTTTCTCCCCAGAACACCTATACATTGTAATATTCTTCTCTGGTATGTTGCATTTAGTACATGTGAGAAATATATTTTGAAATAAGAAGGCTTCCATGTTGTTGCTAGTACAACCCACAGCCCATGAAGTCATCAAATAGCCACGCCCCCTGACCCCAGTATTCACTGTCTCTATGCACAATGTGTTTTCTATACAGATGTCTCCCCACCAATATGGAATCCCTGATAAGACTTTGAAAGCTGCTTGTTACCCTGCAGTTTATTAACTAGTCAGTGTGAGTTGCTGGAAAATAAACTGCAGGGTAACAAGCAGCTTTCAAAGTCTTATCAGGGATTCCATTTTTTAAAATGATTCTTTCCCTAACAAAAGATAAAGCTTCCAAATGTAGCTAGACTCTCCGCTTATTCAGTGTTGGCGCACCGGTTAAGGCACCGGGTTTAAGAAATACACAGTTCAGGAGGTCACAAGCTCAATACCCCTTATATGCATTTTGTTTATTATATTCCAAGCAAAAGATAAAGCTTCTAATTGTACGCAGGCTCTCAGCTTGTTCAGTGATGGCTCACCTTGTAAGACGCCAGGTTTAGACACTTACAGTTCAGAAGGTCATGAGTTTGAATCCTCAAATTTATATTTATTTTCTGTTTCCATTATGTTCGTAGTACAATATTCTACATGTACCAATGATTTATGTTGTGTCTCTCTCAGCCTAGAGGTAAGAGCTCTGCTTTTAGCAAGACAGAGTAAATGAACAAGTTGCAGGTTCTATTCCCCAGACTTTTATTTTGGCTGAAATGTTAGTATTTTGTTTCTTACATCAATGCTATCTATGAAATACACTGCAAAGATTACTTTTCTTTTTGTATGAAAAGTCAAGGATTAAATCATTGTTAGGACAGGAGCATTGAATGTGTTTAAAAAACAAAAAACTGAAATCCCTGTTCTGTGTCAGGGAGAGGGGGGATCTCTTTGCTATAATGTGATTGGCTGTCAGCTGCTAGGAAGCAAGGCTGCAACTTCCTTGTTTTGATCTGTTGAGCTCTACAGAGCATGTGCCTGTACACAGACACTTAGATGGGGGTTTACCCAGCTAAGGTGGATTGTGGGAGCTGACCCCTAGTACTCACAGGTTATTTTCATAAATCACCCAATGGCCACAGCAAAGGGAGAGGTAAGACACAGCTTGTTGTATGTTTGTGAATGTGCTCTGTCTATTGGGACAATGTTGTCTGGAGACTTTAGTTCCCCTTTAACAAAAATGGAGGAACAAAATCTAGACTTCTATGCCTAGACGCTCTAGAGATTTGGGAGAGAGTAATTCCCCTACACATCAACTTAATAGCCCAGTACGTCCCAGGGCAGTCAAACGAACTAGCGGAAGCCCTTTCCAGACACCGGTTAACACTCTCAGTTCTCTGTCTGAAGGCCAAATTATTTGCCAAGATAAATCACAGGTTTGGCGAGAGACAGATAGATCTGTGTGCCTCAGAGACATCAGCACAGACTCAAACATTTGTGTTGAGACAGTGGTCCAGAAACTCATGGAGAGTAGATGCCCTGTCGTTTCAGTGGACATATCGTCCTTGCCTCTATGCCTTTCCTTCCCCTACATTAATGCCTATTCAAGATCAAGTACAACAAGTTGAGGGACCTAGTCCTTATATACCCAGTTTGGCCATCCAAACCATGGTTCCCCAAAATCCATCCACTAATAGTGGGACAGAAGTTGCCATTGGGCATGACCGCAGACCACTCCAGGGTCCTCTGGTCCTCTTATCCAAACT
This sequence comes from Hymenochirus boettgeri, assembly GCA_019447015.1. Lineage (NCBI taxonomy): Eukaryota > Metazoa > Chordata > Amphibia > Anura > Pipidae > Hymenochirus > Hymenochirus boettgeri. The sequence continues at coordinate 52,464,435 of CM033472.1, forward strand.
GCCCCAATGAATGTGGATTGCAGCTCAAGTAGCTTCTTTTGCTTCCAGCAGCTCTCTGCATCATCAAACAGCCTAATTGACTTGTCCCTACATCACAAAACAATTATCAAATATAAGAACCATATTGCTGAATTTCTAGCATGGTTTTCTGGGAAGGAGCATCAATTTGAGCAACCCAGAGCAAAGCATTGTGGGGTGCCCTAGAATTCCTCTCCCACAAATTCCACTCCGGCCTAGCTTCCGCTACCCTAAAATCTTATGGTTCAGCCTTAAAACTGATAATCCCAGAACTCATGACTAATGCCATATATATAAGATTGATTAAGGGAGCCTCACTTTCTAGACCAGCTACCCCTAAATACACGTCCACTTGGGGCATCGATATCCTATTCAATCACCTAGCAAAATGGGAGCTAGGGACTCTTCCGCTTCGCCCTCTAGGCACAAAAACAGCATGTCTAATGGCGCTGCCCTTTGCTGCTAGATCAGCGGAATTAAAATTAATCCACATCCAAGCACCATGGATGTCCCTCACCCCCGGTGGTGCCCACATAATCCTCAAAGGGAGAACATAGACATCATAAATTTCCCAAGAAATGGTAGAAATTGATCTTCCCAGAAACAGAGAGGAACCCTCCTTATGCATAGTCTCACATCTAAAACAATATATACGATCATCCAGCTCTCACAGGGGAGACAGCTGTTCCTTACAACCAGAAACCCCTTCAGACCTGCCTGCTCCAAGACGGTTAGGGGATGGATACTCTCAGCAATGGACAGTTCAGGCATCGATACCTCTGTTTTCTGCTGCTGCAGCCAAAGCAGCCTCCAGAGGAGTACCTTTACAGTCCATCCTCAGAGCAGCTAGATGGTCATCCAGTAAAACCTTTGTCAGACATTACTGCCGTCCATCAGAGCCAGAGCGTCTAACCTTTGCAAAGACAACAACCAGGTGTGTGCTAGTCTGCCCACAAGCTGTTGCTAGGTGACTGCCTCCCTTGGGACAAAGAAGAGTTTGCAGTAATCCATGATCTGCAAACTTCATTTGTCCTAGGGAATAGGACAGCCACCTAGGAACAGCGCCCATCCAGTCCCTCCCTACAAAGTCCTGTTGTTGGTATAACTAATAATTCTGACTCTGCTTATCCTCAGTTGTATTTGAAACCTGTTGGATGCCCAGTAGTACAGTAGTATGTTCTTACAACTCTCTTCGTTCTATCCTAGCACGTCCAAAGTTCCGGGAAATGCAGAACCAACCAGCTGCACAGAGGGAAAAAAATAAACCAGACTTCCTCCTAAAGATTTAGTCTCACCATTCAGCCTTATGTTTACAGCATCATTTACTTAATGAGATGCAAAAAGTAATGTACGATAGGGTCATAGCTTCTACACATAGCAAAAAACCCACTAATAAATCCCCATATGTGAGTGGACATTACCACTCCAAAAAGAAATCACAGAGTCCAGTTGTCAAATAAAACAAAAACCGACTTTATTCTTCACATACCACAAAGCCCTTAAATAGTAATACCCTACATATAGCACTATTGTGCATACTTAATGTGACCGGCAGTTAGCGCACGAAACGCGCGTTGGTGTGTGAATGACTGGGAGGGGATCCCCAAGATATGACATCTGTTGGTATACTCTAAGGTTACAAAATCAGTTATTTTCAATTAAACATTCAAACTCATACTGATTCCTCAGTTTTTGTTAAAAAAAAAAAAAGATGATCGCAAAAGATCAAATGTCTACAAGCATATACCTACACGTGCATACACTTAGATGTACGCACATGTTGACACCTATATTTATACATGTATGCATTGCCCAGCAATAGGACGGCCATCTGCTTCCCGTGAAAAAATATGGCTGACTGCAAAATCTCTCGAGATCTCGGCAGTTCCGAGATCGCGCATGCACGAGCGCGCGCACGAAAGCGTGAGAATATTTTTCATCAGGAGGCAGCCACCAAGCCCACAAGCTGTTGCTAGTTGGCTGTCCTATTCCCTAGGATAAATGAAGTTTATTTGCAGGTCATAGATTACTGCAAACTCTTATCTTACATAAATCTAGTTGCAGGTTTGTGACTAGATCCGCATCCTCCCTCCACAGCCACTGCGCATCCGGATGATGTCACTACCCGGCGCCGCAAAGTGAGAGGCTGTGGAGTGAGGATGCGGATCGCGCGGCAGCCGGACAAGGTAGGAGAAACATTGACATTGACACTTAAATGGCAAATACATACAAATAAGAGTAAAACCTTCTTTATTTGTGCATACTGTATGCACAAATAAAGGAGGATTTACCACTATTTGCAAGTATTTACCACTTAAGATGTTTGAAAACTACAACTCCCAGCATGCTTTATTGCTGGGAGTTGTAGTTTGCAATAAAGCATGTTGGGAATTGTAGTTTCCAAACATCTTTAGTGGCAAATACTACCCCCTCGGTTTATACTCGGGTCAGTGTGGTTTTCCTCCTTTTTTTCCTAAAACTAGGTACCTCGGTTTATACTCGGGACGGTTTATACTCAAGAATATACGGTAAATGAGTTATTGCTTGTAATGTTAAATATTTTACGCATTTCCTTTCTAAACAATTAGAAGTAATCTACAGTTATTGAATGTACGATTAAGTAGCTTTTTCCCAAATAAAGATGGCGAGCCCCAGAGGACAATTAAAGGATAAACTCTCACTGTCAATTAGCAGCTCCTACTGATCAGTATCAGGACAGACAGGGGATTTTTAAACACTGAGTGCACCCTCATCATTCGAACACGAGTCTATATAAATTTGTGTGCATTGTGTGAACCAAAATGCAGGATATTCAATATTTACTGACGTTTCCAAAATATTTATTATAATTTTTCTGCAAAATAGTTTGAATTAGGAAATGATGTCTCTCTAGTTCAGCCATTTATATGTTTATATGTATATTATATTTTGCTATAGAAATGAATTTCAGTCTGTAGTTAAATTACAGGATTTCTATTTCCCCTTTACCCAGCCCATGCTGAGAACTGAAACAGACTCCAGCACCTCATCACCTTTCAGAGACAGCTAGTCAATGCTAGGGAATAACTGCCAGATATATGTATCAGACATTACCATATCTGGCATTATACATGCGGTTTGTCAGAAGGTGGTGGAGATTAATGAATCAATCAATCGTGTTTCTCCAGATGCAGTTGGCACACCTGGCACCTTGATTGCTGTTTCTCCTGAACAAAAAACAAGGTGATTTGTCATGAAGATCTGGAAACTGGCCAGTGGATGACTCATAGGAGCCAATGGATTTCCAGGTTTTAGGCCTAGGCCACACTAGTGCGTCTTAAGCGCGTTTGCGAACGCGTTTTGCGCCCGCGTTTTTCCGCTAAAATGGAAATCGCGGGACCGTGAAAATTCCTGTGATTTCTGATGCGCATGTGATTTCGCGTTCGTTCGCATTTTGGTAACACATGCGTTCACGTTTTTTGGTGCGTTAACGCAAAACACACAAGGATCGCGCACAAAATCGTGTGCGATAACGCTCGCAATTGTGTTTGCGATTGTGTTGTAGTGTGGCCTTGGCCTTAAGGAATCATATGATCTCCCCATCCATGTGTTCATTGAAAAATGTGACTGGCAGAAAATCAGTGCAGGTGTAAAAACATCACAGCAGATTTTTTAGGGCTTATTTAATGTTAATCTGCCGTAACCAACCAGATGTTCCCTTTTTACTGGTTTACTGTTAACTTCTGATTGGTTGCTGCGAAAAAATGGTATTGGCAAACTTTTGCACCTCATATTGAATAACCTTTGCAAAATTACTCAAGTAAAGCATTACATGCAATGTTCATTGTGCCATTAAAGTACATCACCCAGGCCCAGATTAACCATTAGGCACAGTAGGAAGACGCGTATGGGCATCTGTGGATGGAGTGGCAGCTGTCAATCTCCCCCCACCCCCTAAATAGTCTTTTTTGCTCTCAAAAAAGAGAAAATAGTTTTGGTTTTGCCCCAACCAATCAAATCTTATTTAACATTTGAAAGCTAACATCTGATTGGTTGGGGCAAAATTAGCACCATTTTAAACAATAAGAACTTTTATTGAATAACCCTGATAGTGCGTTGTTTATACATATTTACACAACTTGTCCTCAGTCTGGTCTGCAGACATAACACTTTAACATTTCAATATATTTGTATGCATTAACATTCTGTTACCATATTTGCATTATTATGTTTTAAAGGTCCACTCAAAAAGTTAAGAGACTTCAGTGGCGTCTTTGGAACATATTAGTAATGTGAAAGCTAGGTTTGTGGGAGAGATTAACATTTATAGCTTAACTTTATTTTTGACTGGACTTGCCCTTTAATTATTTTAGAAACCACTGACATGATTTTCTAATGTTACAATTATTGTATGGCTGGAGAGATTTTCTGTGTCACTTTAATTGCACTTACCACTATCAGTCACATTGTAACTGCCTATATTAACAGGTGGCACACTTTCTCCCTGTGGCTTCTGAGGTGGCAGAAGTTTCTGTGAAACGCGTCAGGCCATGTCCCTCCTCTTGTCCTAGTGTGCATTTGTGTGATGTTGTATACACCTAATAAAGGTTGATCCCCGAATTTTTGTTGTGTACTTCCATTGTGCTATTAAAGTAGGAAATTTCCATTCTTACAAGTTGTGTTATTAAACCAATATAATGGCACAGTGACATTCACATTCTTCAGTATCTGTGAAATTCAGAAGATGATTTCTAGTGCAATTTGTTTACTACATCAGAGGCAAATACATAATGACAGTGTATCAAAAAAGCAACAGAAAGCCTATTATTCTATGTATGTTTTTTTAAGCTAAACGATCAAATATGTCACCTCTTTTTCCTCTTTGATCTGACAGCTGTCATGATGCTCATAAAAACCTTAAGCTACAGTTATTTCCCTCAGTGACACGCGTTATTACTAGAGCTAGCAAAAGCACAACCAATCAATTCAATTTGGTAAAAACAAGTGAAGAGGAACTCACTTTAGCTACTATGGTCCTGAAATGCTTTATTTTAGCCATCCGTGTATACACATTAACACAGGCAACAGCCCTTTACTTATGCAGCTCAGCCAAAATGTAAAGTAGGATGATGGGTATGGATGGAATACCCCCCACATGGTGACACCCTGTTTGCGGACACCCATGGATATGTCATTGGGGGTAAAGTCACGCCAACTTTTTAATAACTATTATTAGTAGGTGCATTTTCCCTGTACCTTAGGCTATTGTATAGTGCAGTTTATATTGGGGACATCGTGCCTGAAGGCTAGGATTGTCAAAAGGTCTCTCTGTATAAAGAAATATATTTCCATAGCCATTTGCCGATTGGGAGTCTGTCTGAGACAATGCGGTGTTTCAGAATGCTTTGACAGGACCTTCAGACAGTGTCAGACTGGACCAGGGGGGTTACAGGGGAATCCCCTGGTGTGCCCACAGCCCATTCACCCAAGAAAACAGAGAAAACCGCTTAAATATAAATACAGAACCAAAGGGACAGCAAGAAATGCATTTTAATAAACAATAGGAGTCAGTAGTAATAATATACATAAATGAGCAATAATAGAGATATGAAATGTTAGGTGGGCACCTAAACTCATCCTGGTGGTGGTCCCCTGGTCTCAGATTTCCTGGTGGGCCCCAACAGTCCAGTCCGACACTGCCTTCAGATGCAAAGATTTTTCACCTGTAAAATGCCTCTTCTCATGAGTAAGTTAGGCAGAGTTTAACAGACATTGATTACAAATTTTTTTGAAATTGCTTGTGTGCTCATTAACAGCTGTCAGTGAAGAGGGCCTCCCTCTGTTCCAGCAGAAAAGACAGCAGTGAGCATGTGTACGGTGGAGGAACAGATGGTCTGGTGATGTCAAAGCAGGCAGTGCTATAAGGAAAATCTGCAATAATAAAAAGAACGGTGTGCAGAGCCACGGCGGTCCCTTAGTTCTAATTTCCTTATGACACATACAGGCTCCCCACACAAAACCACTGTAGATGAAGCAGGAAGAGGGGCACATTGAATTTTTGCTGGGGAACCCAGTGATTCCTAGTTACACCATTGTTTTTGGGGGCACTTCTGCATTTGAGGGGTGTTTTGTTTGAAAAACTGGAAGCTTTTCAAAACAAATAGCTGCTTAATTTTTTTCTCTAAATTTAAGCATTGGAACCTTTTGGGGTTACTTGGTGGCTGTGTCTCTGTGCATACCCACACATGTGGCATACCGTTTGCTTCAGGGCATCTGGAAAATAATGATAAATAGTGGGATTTTTAACTTATTATGTTGGGTTGGGAAGATTGCTAACTTTTAATAATTTTTCACTTCTGATGTCGCTTGGGGTTCACTTGTGATGTCACTTGGGGCTCCCACAAGATGTCACTTGGGGGGTGAAAAAAACTTTACATAGTATGAAGTATCACCCCCCACAAAACCCCACTCTGAGGAATTAGAACTTACACTACCAAAATCCCTCGCTGGTCTCCTCTCTGCTTCCTGGTAATGACTATCAGTCATTGTCGCAACAGTGATGTCACGGCCAATGCATGACTGCCATTACCGATTGAGCAGTTACGAACGTGCTCAGGTTTAGAGGAAGAGGGACTTCCGGTGAGGGATAGCGGTTCTGCATATTTTAACTCCTCAGCGTGGGATTGTCAGGTGAAGGTAAGAAAGTAGGGTTTGGGCAGTGATGCTTCATACTAAGTTAAAGGACAACTTCACCCTCATAAGAATGTCCTCTTTAAAATATGTTGGTATATCATAGTCTTCTGAATTCATTACTGAATGCCTGCTATGCTTCTGTATGCCTCGTGGAAACTGAGCAATTTAGAAACCTGTACTGAGCCTGGGCATGCTCAGAAGAGACAGACGGGATTAACATTAAGTCATTGGCTGTGATGTCAACTGTCAAATCCATAACTGACAGTTGCTAACTGGAAGAACCAGGAAGCAGAAACAGGGAAACAGGACATTGTGCAGGATTTCAGGTTAGAATTATATATTTCAGATTTCAAACTATCAGCGTTTTGGGGGTGATTAAGTTGTATGTAAGTTTTCATTTTAGGGCAGGGCTTGCCCTTTAAGGTTCACTTCAGATTTCTTATTTTCATAATTACTTTATTTTCACAATAATTTGTGTTATTTTTTCTTCAAACAGTGGTAGCAAAGATTTTAAAACTAAAAAAACAAATTCTGTCACATCCAGAGATGTTGAACCCACCAAATTTCATTCTGCTGTTGGGTTTGTCAAAAAATGTTACATTTCCATGTAGAATTTCCCAGTTTCAAATGGATAATTTCAACCACTCAAAACTGCAAATTTTATCACTAAATTTTGGTTTAATTAAATAAACTTTATCAGTTCCTTTACATAATTGAAACTCTGCGTTTAATGCTAGAATTTATTTAAGAATAACATTTTTGATTGTGTTTCACTATGAAATGTCGGCCATTTCTAATCAATATACTAAATAATTACATAATCATAATATTACATAAACCTAATAATAATCAGGCTACACAACATGATTATTAGTTTATTAATGAAATATGGTTTTTAAACGTGTAGTAAATACAATATATCTGTAGCATTACCAATGAGAAATTATAACAATACATTATATAATGCATAGGTGATTAGACATTAAATCATGCAATAATTATTTTTAATGGCTTGTGTTTTATATTATAACAAGGAGAACTAAACCATATTTATTTTATACTCCAGAATCTGAAAACAACCCCCCTAAAAATAACAATAAGCTATAAAATCCCACTCCAGTAAATTGTATGAAGGTATATGTAAGCCTGTTAAGAACTGGATGAAGTGTCTGTGTGTATTTGCAGTGTCAGACCACACCTCATGACCTCAGTCACATGCTATCTTGCTTTATCTGTCCAGTAAAAGGATTGGCTAAAAATTATTAATGGGTGTGACCAACTGTAAAAAGTTTCTGCCATAGCTAAGGACTGAGCATGTGCAGAACATAATGGTCATTGACCAAACTGTGTGATACTAGAATGTTGTGAAGTAAAGCACAAGCCGTATGTTATGTAGGTCAATTTCAAAATGAGAGGTAAGATACAGATTAATGGTTATATATCAAGGGGTTCTGCCTTCTGGTTCACTGTTGTAATGTGGCTTTAGTTGTCCTTTAATTTAGGAACATCCTAAGGAGCCCAGTGCCTGAAACCCCTGGACTGTAAAAGTCACCCCAGCATGTGATGAGACTGTGAAACCAATTATAGTAGAAAAAAGCAAGAGACCTCCAGTATAGGGGGGTTGGATGTGCTGTGTTCTACTAATTATTCTGTGTAGCCAGACAGTGTAAACATAACTGCACATATTACACAGGAGCTACCAGTGCCCAGTAATATGTATATTAACCAGTGTTTCCTCTGTACTGTCCGCACAAACACAACTTTGTAGCCCTGCACACACAGGTTTAAATAGTTCGCACAGAAATTTAAGTGAAATGGTAAGCAGCACACAGAATTTTATTTCGTTTCTGCACAGATGGTTTATATCAGTGCACACAGCTGATAAGTGAAAAGTATATTGATAATATTGATATAAGGCAGTATTGATAAAAAAAAACTTCATTTGTCTATACAATATTTCTATACCTGATTGACTGTAATATTGGGATACGATAGTAACATTACTATAATCACAAACAAGCTGCTAATATTAAACACAATTTACAGTTTGTTTTTTTCAGTTGGCTGATTATCACCAGCTCATTCTTAAAGGCAAAATCCAAATAATATGAAAGATCACGTGAAATGGAAAGAAACTTCTGTACCTAGGTTTAGTGTGTCTCTTAGGGTTTTGCATACTGCAGAGATGAGCGAATATAGTGGCTATGAAGGTACCTGCATGTTAGCCTGAACAAATGTAGAAATCTCAGGTTGTAAATATGCTATACTTGCTTAGAGGTGATAACAGGAATCTGCTGGTTGAATTGTGTTGAAATGCAGTACTAGAGAGAGGCAGCTGTAAAAACCTAAAGATAATCCTGAATGGGAAGGGCAATGGATAGGTATATTGATATTGGTATCTTAGAAAAACGATGGTTTGAATTTTTGGCAGCAGAATAACAGAAGGATCCTTTGGGACTGAATGAGTAAACACTACATGGTGATAGAAGCACAGCTATGGGGAAAAAAACCACTTATCTCAATGTAGACCAATATTTTGTAGGTGAGGAAGAAAATCCTGTAACTGTTGAAATATTGTGCAAGCACCAGCATAAGGGGCGATATTTATAAAACCTCGCTATCGTTATCGCAAAAATAACGATCGTTATCGGTAAATACCAATCATTATCGTAAAATAACGATCGGCAATTTCCGATAACACTCGGTATTTACCGATAGCGATCTGTATTTTATCAATAGTCAGCCCCTGGCTCCAGTCTTCTATATGTTTTATAGATGGTAATCCTCAGGTTAGGAATGAGAATCTTCTTTGCAATGAGAATGCTAAAACTGTGTGACTGTCTTTTAGCTGATGTGGTAATGGCAAGTTCATTGAATAGCTTTAAAAGTGGGCTAGATAAGTTTCTAAAACTAAAAAAAAGTTATGGTTGGTCCAGGGGTATTAATGAGTACTGGTATTAAATACTAACTGGTAGTTCTGGTTGGTAAGGATACTAATATAATTGAGATTACTGGTACTAATACATATACTGCAGTTCTGGTTGGTCCAGGGGTATTAATGAGTACTGGTATTAATACATATACTGTAGTTTGGTTGGTACAGGGATACTATAAATATTGAGAATTACTGGTACTAACATTACTGCAGTTCTGGTTGGTCCAGGATATTAGAGTATGTGTATAATACATATACTGTAGTTATGGTTGGTACAGGGATACTATATAATATTAGAATAACTGGTACTAATACATATACTGCAGTTCTGTTGGTCCAGGGTATTAATGAGTACTGTATTATACATATACTGTAGTTCTGGTTGGTACAGGGATACTAATAATATTGAGAATTACTGGTACTAAATATACTGCAGTTCTGGTTGGTCCGGGGTATTAATGAGTACTGGTATTAATACATATACTGAGTTTGTTTGGTACAGGTCTATATAATATTGAGAATTACTGTTACTAATACATATACTGCAGTTCTGTTGGTCCAGGGGTATTAATGAGTACTGGTATTAATACTTATGTAGTTTCTGGTTGGTACAGGGATACTAATAATATTAGAATTACTGGTACTAATACATATACTGCAGTTCTGGTTGGTCCAGGGGTATTAATGAGTACTGGTATTACATATACTGTAGTTGGTTGGTACAGGGATACTAATATAATTGAGAATTACTGACTAATACATATACTGCAGTTCTGCTTGGTCCAGGGATATTAAGGAGTACTGGTATTAATACATATACTGTAGTTTGGTTGGTACAGGGATACTATATAATATTGAGAATTACTGGTACTAATACATATACTGCAGTTCGGTTGGTCCGGGGTATTAAGGATTACTGTATTATACATATACTGTAGTTCTGGTTGGTACAGGGATACTATATAATATTAGAATTACTGGTACTAATACATATACGTCAGTTCGGTTGGTCCAGGGTATTAATGAGTACTGTATTAATACATATACTGTAGTTATGGTTGGTACAGGGATACTATATATATTTGAGAATTACTGGTACTAATACATATACTGCAGTTCTGCTTGGTCCAGGGATATTAAGGAGTACTGGTATTAATACATATACTGTAGTTCTGGTTGGTACAGGGATACTATATAATATTGAGAATTACTGGTACTAATACATATACTGCAGTTCTGGTTGGTCCAGGGGTATTAATGAGTACTGGTATTAATACATATACTGTAGTTCTGGTTGGTACAGGGATACTATATAATATTGAGAATTACTGGTACTAATACATATACTGCAGTTCTGGTTGGTCCAGGGATATTAAGGAGTACTGGTATTAATACATATACTGTAGTTCTGGTTGGTACAGGGATACTATATAATATTGAGAATTACTGGTACTAATACATATACTGCAGTTCAGGTTGGTCCAGGGGTATTAATGAGTACTGGTATTAATACATATACTGTAGTTATGGTTGGTACAGGGATACTATATAATATTGAGAATTACTGGTTAATAACTATACTGCAGTTCTGGTTGGTCCAGGGGTATTAATGAGTACTGGTATTAATACATATACTGTAGTTATGGTTGGTACAGGATACTATATAATATTGAGAATTACTGGTACTAATACATATACTGCGCAGTTCTGCTTGGTCCAGGGGTTTAATGAGTACTGGTATTAATACATATACTGTGTTTCTGGTTGGTACAGGGATACTATATAATATTGAGAATTACTGGTACTAATACATATACTGCAGTTCTGGTTGGTCCAGGGGTATTAATGAGTACTGGTATTAATACATATACTGTAGTTATGGTTGGTACAGGGATACTATATAATATTGAGAATTACTGGTACTAATACATATACTGCAGTTCTGCTTGGTCCAGGGATATTAAGGAGTACTGGTATTAATACATATACTGTAGTTCTGGTTGGTACAGGGATACTATATAATATTGAGAATTACTGGTACTAATACTATCTGCAGTTCTGGTTGGTCCAGGGGTATTAAGGAGTATCGGTATTACTACTACATATACTGTAGTTCTGGTTGGTACAGGATACTATATAATATTGAGAATTACTGGTACATACATATACTGCAGTTCAGGTTGGTCCAGGGGTATTAATGAGTACTGGTATTAATACATATACTGTTTATGGTTGGTACAGGGATACTATATAATATTGAGAATTACTGGTACTAATACATATACTGCGTTCTGCTTGGTCCAGGGATATTAAGGAGTACTGGTATAATACATATACTGTAGTTCTGGTTGGTACAGGGATACTATATAATATTGAGAATTACTGGTACTAATACATATACTGCAGTTCAGGTTGGTCCAGGGGTATTAATGAGTACTGGTATTAATACATATACTGTAGTTCTGGTTGGTACAGGGATACTATATAATAGAGATTTACTGGTACTAATACATATACTGCAGTTCTGGTTGGTCCAGGGGTATTAAGGAGTACTGGTATTACTACATATACTGTAGTTCTGGTTGGTACAGGGATACTATATAATATTGAGAATTACTGGTACTAATACATATACTGGCAGTTCTGGTTGGTCCAGGGATATTGTGTACTAGTATTAATACATATACTACAGTTCAAGTTGGTCTAGCCCTTCCTGTGGGCGCTCATGCACAGAATGTGTTACCAGAAAGCCAGAGAGACATGGCCTTTCTGGTAACAAGAGAGCTCAAACAAGTATAGATTCACTCTAGCACACCAAGGCTGGTTCAATCCTCCAAACACCCTCTACCCTGGGGTTGATCCAGCCTCAAATCAAAATGAGAGGAGAACACTACATCAGTGTATCAAAATGTATTGTGCAAACAACATTCAACGTTTGCTTGTGAAGGTTCTCATTCATCCAGGTCATGGTATATCTGTTGTATTAAATTAGATCAACTGGACTTGAAGTTTAGTTCCTGAAGACGTTTTGCTAGCCATCGGACGGGCTTTCTCAATTCAGAATGACTTGTACAAGAATCTGTGGCAATTATGTACCCTGGAAAATCCCAATTAGCATATCACAGCCAGGTGTTAAGGGTGTGATTGGATAGTGGCTAAGAGGTGTTATAGGAACGCCCAGAGTAAGGTGTTAAAACAGCATTGTACATGGCAGACAGTTGGTGTCGAACCCCCCCACCTCTATTTAGGCTTGGTTTCTTTATTTTCACATAAATGGCCTCCTTAACACTCTCTTGAACCAGTCACATTCCTTTGCCAATATGTTGTAATATTACACTGCTGTTTTGACACCTTACTCACAGATTCTTGTACAAGTCATTCTGAATTGAGAAAGCCAGTCGGATGACTAGCAAAACGTCTTCAAGAACTAAACTTTAAGTCCAGTTGATCTAATTGAATACAACAGATATAAACATGCAACGTTAATCTATAATCAGTTCAATCTACTGTATCTGCCCATCTGTTTTGAGTTGTAAAACCTAATTTTTATGTTAAACTATTGTGTTGGCACTTTGTTTTGGGCTGCAGTTTGGGCACTGTCTCTAAAAGGTTAGCCACCACTGCTATATAATATTGAGAATTACTGGTATTAATACATATATTGTAGTTCTTGTTGATCCAGGGATACTTTCCGATTTGAAGTCAGCAAGGGATCCTCCCCCCCTTTTTTTTTTAGCAGAGGTCCCCCACTGCCAAACCTGCCTGAAACTATGTACATTGACATATCCCAGTTATTTATGGGCGCTTTAGTCAGTCAATTTTCTTCTGCCAAAGTCTTGAAACTCCTTTTTATATAAGGGATCTCATTGCAGCAGATAACTTCCTAAAAAAAAAGTCTCCAGGCAGATTAAGCCCAATATCAAGGCAGTCATATAAAGATGAACTGTCTGCACAATGGTGTAACTTAGGGATACCTCCTCCTGTGTGAATCAATGCATCGCCATGCAACTTTCTAACTGACATCTTCTCAAGATTTAAGTCTATCAAAGTGATATAATGGATCTAAGTAAGAACAGCATTATAGATATATCTAGCACAGCTGTCCTACCAGTTACAGTGTACATAGTGGGGGAATATTGACAGAATATACCTGGAGGTGATATCTACTGGAAGTTAATAGTTTTGTCAAAAAAAACATGTTTTGTCCTCTACACAATACACCAGCCTGGAGGAGGGTTATTATCGTCCCTATGGTTCCATATGCAACACTATCTCCCACCATAAGGGATTATATATTAAACTCTAGAAACTAAAAATCCAGAATATCTGTCTGATGGCACAAACACTAATACGTGACAAATGGACGTGATTCTTTTCGGAAATCAGAGCAATTTAGGTCAGGCAGAAGTGAGCTGGAGGGGAAAGCTAAGCATCAATCAGCTTGCTGTGTCTGTTGTCCCCAACAGCGTTTTCAGAGCGGCAAAATCTTTATCAATGTAAGATTATAAAGCGGGAACTAGTTCCAGTAATCTTATTGTTTAATTGGATTCTTTCATGTAGGATTATTTTTTTCCATTATTATTATTAATCTTCATTTCGGTAATACGAAGTGTAGCTTTAATTGTGACATTAGCGTAGGAAAGCATTTTGATTTTTACATTATGCCTGGAGCAATAATACGCAACAGCCACAAACCTCAGGAGCTTTAGTCCCTAAACAACATGTTTCCCCATTATAATGCTGGTCACATATGTACACAAATCCTTTTACTCACATTAATCTTCTTGTGACTAGTCTTCTTTGTATCTTCAATGGGGAAAATAAAAGGGCCTTTCTGATACCGTGCACAGATCATTCCTTTCCAGTATATCTGCATTTATACATCTAAGTGAATGCTACTGTATTGATTGAGAAATTCTAAATAAATCAATAGGAAACTTCAACATTAAGCGATGAAAAATAGACTGAACTGTTATGTTGTTATATAATCTTCCATCTGTAGATAAATGCAAACATGCTGGAGGGTTATACCTGGCTCATTCAGAGGAATATTAAAGGGCATGTTAACAAAGAGAATAAAGAGTTAAACCCTAAACTAATTAACTCCCCGCCAACTCTTCTTTCGCAATACTTTACAAAAGCTGCATTGCTCGCATTTTACCTTGAACTCATCTGCTCTCTGCCACCCCCTTTACATGTTTATAAGCTCTAAGTGTGCAGCCATAAAGCAGGCGAGCATTGCAACGGTTTTAAGTTATTTGCTGTGATGTCACAGACATGGCTTTGACTGACAAGTGCAACACGGACGTTTAGTATTGCAAAACATTTTTTCTTTCAGGGGTTATTACTCAGCAAAATCTGTGTGTGAGTGGGTACCCTTTAAGTCAGCATATGCTGTAAAGCTAGGGTTTCATATTTCCATATTTTGCTGAATCAAATGGTATAACCATTTGTTATCACCTTTGCATTAAATCTGGGGTTCTTGAAATAAGGTTTGTCAATGTTTGAAACGTCTTCTAGAGCATTAAAATTTATGTGATGGTAATTCTGTGTTCTAAAATGGGAAATTAAACTTCCCAAATCATCCTCTCTCTTCTGTTGTAACCAATGCTAGATTCTCACTCTAACAAAATACAAATGATCTATATGGTAAATGAGAAGGATGTCCTTTAATAATTGCTCTCCAATAAAAAGGAAGGGGGTTGGTTTGGGGAATTGAATTTTATCTTGTGTATTAAAATGAAAAGTACTTGGGACAGGTATATAGGATTGGTAATTCCTACCTCCCAATATTGTTTCTGTGAGGAGTATCAGCCCAAAGAAAAAGGATTCAGCCAGCTTTCCTCCTGGCTTCAGCACTAGCTTTAATAAAGGAATAGTCCAGGACTAACCTGGCAAATGAAACGGTTAGGCTTGGTACACACATACAGGTTTTCGGCCTAATCGACCGATACTTCTGTGTAAATCTGTGCTGCTTTAGTCTGAAGCCGCGACCGGTCGTTGGTCGCCCGTTCGTCCAGATCAGTTTAACATAATTTGCTATGCACAGAGCCACTATTGGCTTGGTGCACTGCCTAAAGGGGGCAATAGAAAATGATAACTGCTCTCTGTACATATCACTGTTAGTGTTCTTTAACTGAAAGATATATCTGACGATTTAATAAAATAAAAAGGCAAGTGATAAACAATCCGGTTCAGCTAAATGTGGAAAAAAATGATTTGCTAAAGGGAAATAAAAACATTACCATTTTTTTTGTTTCTGCCATTTTTTTTTATTTAACAACAGACGGAATTGTCTGTTTATGGACTTCCACAAAAAGTAGCCAATTAAAACTTTGATTTATCAATTATCAATTAAGTGGCAGTGACAATGTACAGTGGTAAGACTAAACTCAGGATTATCATATGCTACAGCTGGATAGTACTTCCTGCTGCTTTGGTGACATTACCATAATCCAGACTACTCTTAACAGGAAGTTTCCTCCAGCAGTAAGAATGATGGACCTAAAGAAAGGGACACTCCTAGCATTGATCAGTTTTTTTAAGTTTATGATCTGATAGCAGTTATTGTACAGGCATTAACTTCACATGCAGCCAGACTTTAGTTCTCCTATAGTAGAGTTTTAAAAACTTAAAAAAGTGTTTTTGTATTATTTTGTTTACATTGTAATATAATTTGGATTTAAGTTTGTATTTTGTATGAAATTCAAGATGTTTGCCCATCTACTGGAGTTCATGGACATTGGGTTGAGAAATCAAATATTGGCAGGATTTAAAAACATCGTATAAAGCCGATTGGCCTTCTCAAGATAATTAATACATAGCCAATTAGGGTAAGAACCATCTATGCTACTTCTGAAGGGTCCCAGCAATATCTTTTTTCTTTGCCATCACCCTTTATCTTATTTGCCTGTAACTCAGATAATTCAAAATCCCACACTGCAAAATTCTCCTTTATTCTCTTTGGGTCAGAAGATTTAGGAATAACTCCCACTCCTTGTCTAAGTGCCCACTGTAGCAGAATCTGAGAAGGGGTGCGTCCATGTTTATTAGCAACTTCCCTCACATCTTCATGACTCAGCAACTCCCCGCAGCCTAGAGAGGAGTATGCCTGAAAATGAATGCCATTTGTTCTGCAAAATTCCAAAAGTGATTTTTGTGGAAGACGAGGGTGGAATTCTACCTGCAACACTGCAGGTACGATATGGCAGAATGACAGCAACTGTGTCAAGTGTTTCTCAGTATAATTAGATACACCAATTGCCTTAATGAGTCCAGATTTATAAAGATCTTCCATTGTTTTCCAGCTTATTTCTCTTGCCTCAGCGTTGCGGGAATCCTCACTGCGCCTGCCCTGCTTGCCTGGCCAGTGTATCAAATAAAGGTCCAGGTATTCACATCCCAATTCTGCTATGCTTCTTAGACAAGCCTCCCTTGTTCCTTCGCCCAAGTCAGAAGGTGCTAACTTGCTAGTAATAAATACATCACCTCGATTAAGGCCATAACGAGGCAGAAGCTGTTGTAAGGCCTGGCCTAGATCTTTTTCATTCTGATAAACAGTGGCTGTGTCAAAGGAGCGGTAACCACAAGCCAGGGCAGCATCCACAGCTTTGTAAAGTGTTTCTTGACCACGTAGACGAAATGTGCCCAGGCCTGTAAGAGGTATGATTACTCCATTATTGAGAGTGACTGAATGTTGAGAACCTGCAACAATTGTAGAAAGAGAAATATTCAATATATTAAATATAGATGGATGCAATAAAAATGAGGAAGACAACAATATCTAACTGTATAATAATGTAAATTTGGACTTAATTAGTCCTTTAACATGGGATTATACTTCTGATTTGTCCGTAAGCAACAAACTTTTCTCCAGTTATTGGGGACAACAATGCAGAACTGCTCAATAAGTTGTCAAAGGGAAAGTAAAATGTTAATCTGCTGTGCCCAGGATAAGGACGTAAAACACTATATCCTCAGCCCTGGAAGGTACCATTCCAGTCCACCTCTTCCTCCTCACTTAGGAAGATGCTCGCAGCAAGAAGCGTACCTTCTTATAGGGCAGGAAGTGAAGGGTCTGGCTCATTGGACAAACACTGGGGGTAGTACTGGAGTGGCACTTTGTAGTTAGGATTTCTTAAAAGAGATATACAGTTACTGCATGAGTAACTGACTGCTTTTAAGACCCACAACCTCCTTCGCTTACATGTGTTCTCCAATGTCAGAGAAGGCAGTCGCCAGTGACTGTGGGAGGAGCCAGAACAAAGTCAGCTACCGTATGATATAAGAAGGGTAAGAATATAGTGTTATGGGATCTCATCCTGCGTACAGTAAATGGGAAAGAAGTTGAATTAACCTGAACTTTAGACTAATCATAACCAACCTTAGAAAAGCCACACACAGAACATTTTTCAAGAGATTCACAAAACTACCACAATTTGCACACATATCCACATGAACCACTTCTTAACTGTAGCACAAGATTGGTTGTTTGTGTGTCCCTATATTCCAGGACCAAGTCCACTCTTCAAGTGTGGATTGGAGGTAAGTATGACTTCCTTTAAAGCGGGCCAAACACAGACCAATCCCGATTGTACAATTTGGGGAAAAGCAATTTCAGCTTAAGAAATGAAAAATGGATATCCAGGGTTACAGCTGACTAGATCATGTGTGGGCATGTGTGACTGGTTTGTGTCCTTGTTTAGTTTGGTTTACTGGGGGTTAATCAAAGAGAGTCTGTGCTTTGGTATGCAACGCTGAAATTATAATTTGCACCAAACAGTGGCGATTGGATTACTGTCAAATAAAATATATAGCAGTTCTTGAGCAATATTGGTTTTTGTAATTTAGAATACTTCCCAGTTCAGTTCAGAGCCACTCCTAAGCTTAACAGAGACAAGAGACAATTTATGGGGAGACTGTAATAAAAGCGCTTCTCCTGATGAGGTGTGGTGAAGGAGAATGGCTGTGACTAAAATAACCCCAATTAAATTACTATTTTTAAAGATATAATCTACTAAGCGGATGAAATGTCTCTCCAGTGAAACACTGTGGCTGAAAATGCATCATCTCGGAACCACCCACACAAATTAGTAGATCCAGAATAAGAAAGTGAGCCCTGCCTTATATTGGAGATTAAAAGTGACAACTAATAACAGATTTCTACACTTACAGAAGCATAAAATAAGTTTGGCTGTGGAAACTATAACTGACCAGGGCCACTGTGATGGATATAGATAAGCCTGTAATAGACCAGTTAATGACTAATTGTTGCCTTTTGAATTAGCAGAATTTTGGATCACCTTAGCTTCTTGTTGTCCCTGCAAACTGTGAGTCCCCTCAGCAGACCTGATACAACAAATTTGCACATGACCAGTTCTCCACCTTCAATGGGAAGATACTCTTCTTGCAGAGTGCATCTTTTCTTTGGTTATCAAAAACCCTGGGAAAAAAGGGAGTAAAGCTAGACTACAACAGATGGGCACTGCCAAGGGTTGTCATTTCGCACCACAGTACGCCAACCTGTTCATGGCCAAATTGGAGGAGGATTTTCTATCCTCCTGCAATACCAAACCAATGACTTACCTTTGTTACATACATGATATCCTCATTATCTGGACTGAAAGAGAGGAAGAACTGCTCTCCTTCCATAGGAATTACAACTCCTTCCACCCAACCATTAAACTAAAACTTGAAAGTCAAATCAACTTTCTGAACACCACAATTAAAATACAAGGGAACACCCTAAAGACCTTGATATACCGCAAACCTACAGACAGACCCACATACCTTAGCAATGACAGCTTCCACCCCAAACACTCAAGAAAATTGATCATTTTCAGCCAAGCGATACGTTACTATTGTATCTGTTCAGACCCAACAGAAAGGAATGAACACCTACAGCAACTCCGCAGTGAGTTCATTAAACAGGGATACAATCCCAAAACAACAGACAAGGAAATCCAAAGGGCCATATCTATTCCCAGACACAAGCTACTGAAATACAAACAGAAAGGAAACTGCAACCAGGTTCCCCTTGTAGTCACTTACAGTCCACACCTGGAGATCCTACGCCAAATCATAAAAGAACTCCATCCCACACTACAAAGGGATGACAGACTAAAAAACATATTTCCAGTGCCTCCACTTCTGGCATACTGACAGCCCCCTAATTTGAAATGCCTACTGGTAAACAGCTCCCTGGGCAAAACCACAATCAATGGCACGTCCCCCTGACAACAACCTAGATGTGAAACCTGCGCACACATATACATATATATGCCACATTGTAAACATATTCATCAAATTAAAGGATCATTCTCCTGTGGTTAATGTGCCAAAGTGATGTATCTAATAATGAGCATGAAGTGCCCTACCCCAGGTTTCTATGTGGGAGAAATGGGACAAACACTGCACAAACGGATGAACTATCATAGATTCAACATCATGCATGGATTAGCTGATGCTCCTGTGGCTGAGCACTTTTGTAAAAAAGAGACCACAGAATGAAATACCACAAGATCACCATTCTTAAGGGCAGTTTTCCCAATCAAAAACAGCGTAAGGAATGGGAATACAAATTCATTCAGAAATGTAATTCCCTGAACAGTGGACTAAATAGGGACATGACTTTTATGGCCAAATATAAACTTATTCCACATCACCACCCAGACTAAACCCACTCACCAGGACACGGTCTTGTACTGTTTGATACATTTCAAAAGACACTTTCCATTTCTAAGGACATTGTTCTCACACAATTACAGCTATCTACTTGTGCCCATTTTACACCTCCACTCCCCTCCTGAGTCTGTATCTGTACCTGGTCATCTGTTCAGTTTGTTTGATGATTACTGTCCCTATGTGTATATAAGATTTTTCAGTTTCTTTTATAACATCCAGCCCGATGAAGGGGTTTTAGGACTCCTGAAAGCTTGCTTAATTTTTTTATTTAGTTAGCCAATAAAAGGTATCACAGCTCTACTTCTCTGACATCACTGTAATTGCTCATAAATAACCCTGGATTCCAAGGAATTACTTACATATAGAATTTCTACCAAAACATTTTTTTAAATACAAATAAATTGGTTAATCAATTGCCCCATGCTGAATTTTGGCCAGTACCTTAATTTATTGATGATATAAACAACACTATAAGTAGAGTTGTCAGATTGCATGTAGATGAAAAAGCAGGAAAAAGCAGGATATGCCTGGAAGGTAGAAAGTAGCATTGACTGCATAATTCAAGCAACAAGTAGACAGACATAGAAAAGTAGAAATCTTTCTCAGAAGCAGGGCTGTATTGCAGTTTACCTTACCTCGGCTAAGATACAGCTGTTAACCGGGAGGTTAAGGAGCTATGCCTTACCTTCCGTTCTTCAATCAATTCACCAGGAGTAACAGACGAATAAACTTACCTTACACGTGACCCCCAGCAGCAGCAGTGGAAATTCATGACCGCATCCTGTTCAGAGTAACTATAGCGTGCATTATCGTGCATGCACGATAATGTTAACAATAGCTTTTAAGGGCAAAAAGCCAAATCAGAATATAGGAGTTTCCAATTCATGTCAGCTTAGTCAACTGTAGCTATTTGTATGTGTGGTACCCTTGTTGACTGTTCCCATTCCTTACGAGAAAGATAAAATTGTCAAAAATAAAATAAAAAAAGGAAGCAGAAAATGAACAAGGTACATGCAAAAATGCATGTTTAAAGTATTCACATAGTGCTCCCAAATTTATTCTTGAAGTATACACAGACAGTGCTCCCAAATGCATGCTTGAAGTATACACAGACAGTGCTCCCAAATGCATGCTTGAAGTATACAGTGCTCCCAAATGCATGCTTGCAGTACACAGACAGTGCTCCCAAATGCATGTTTGAAGTAAACACAGACAGTGCTCCCAAATGCATGCTGGGGTGTTGGAGCTTTAGTAATAAAATAACCACAATACATTATAAGTAGTGGATTTGCAAGTTTTACTGCACTACAACTCTGAGGTCCACACCATACAAATTCCCCACTGGAAACTTACCTGCTTTGCCTCCTTCCATGTCGGTGAGAGCTAGTTTCAAGTGGGCTAAAGTAGGGGCGGAGCTTCCCTAGACATGTGATCAGTCACAGGAAGGAGCGAGGAATCAGCAGTCTCTCCATTTTACAGCAGTAATTGGAGTCTCAGGGAGTAATATGTGGGTGTTTGTATGTGTATAAAGCAGAAATGTCTCCATATATCGAATGCAGGAGTGTGTGTAGTTCACAAGGAAACTTATAAAGTGTGTTAGATTTGTTTTGGGGATTCAGAACAGAACTGTGTATATGTAAACTTGCAGGGAAGCACATGGTGTTGGGGGGGGGGGGTGCGTGCGCCACAGGGAAGAACATTATGTTGGTTATGGGAGTTTGTGTGTGGGGCACAGGGAAGCACATGATGTTGGTTATGGATGTTCATGTGGGCACAGGGTAGCACGTGGTGTTGGTTATGGGGGTTTGGGTCAAAGGTAAGCACATGGTGTTGGTAATGGGGGTTTGTGTGTGGGGCACAGAAGCACATGATGTTGGTTATGGAGGTTCATGTGGGCACAGGGTAGCATGTGGTGTTGGTTATGGGGGTTTTGGTCAAAGGGAAGCACATGGTGTTGGTTATGGGGGATTCATGTTTGTAGTGATCAGGGAAGCACACGGTGTTGGTTATGTGGGTTTCGGTGGGGATCAGGGAAGCACATGGTGGTGGTTATGGGGGTTTGGGTCATATGAAAGCACATGGTGGTGGTAATGGGGGTTTGTGTGGGGAGCTCAGCGAAGCACATGGTGTTAGTAATGGAGGTTCGTGTATGTGGCTCAGAGAAGCACATGGCTATGGGGTAAATGTGTGGTAGCCAACACCATGTTTCCTTGTGCCCCACACAACTGAACCTCTATAGCCAGAACAATGTGCTTTCCTGTGCCCCACATACCTGAAACCCATGTGCTTTCCCGTGCCCCACATACCGTGCGCTTCCCTGCCCCCCAAGCCCCTGAACACTTTTGCCAACACCATGTGCTTCCCTGTGCACCACACACCTTACCCCCATAGCCAACACCATGTGCTTTTCCGTGTCCCACATACCGAAGCCCCATTACAAACTCCATATCATAACCTGTGCCCCACAATACTAAACCTCCATAGCCAAGAATGTGGGCTCCCCATGTACCTAAACCCCCATAGCCAAGACCGTGCACTTTCCTATACCCCTGAACCCCCGTAGCTAAGACCGTGCGCTTCCTTGCCCCCCACGCCCCTGAACCCCTTTGCCCACATATGTACTTCCATGATCCCCACACAAACCTCCATAACGTACACCATGTGCTTCTCGGAGCCCCACATATTTTAACCCCCGTTACACCATGTGCTTCCCTGTGCCCCAAACACCTGAACCCCCATAGCCAACACTATGTGCTTTTTCGTGCCCCACATACCTGAAACCCTGAAACAAACACCATGTGCTAACTTGTGCCCCACACTACTAAACCCTCATAGCCAAGACTGTACTCTTCCCTTTCCCTCCACTCCCCCGAGCCCCCCGCAGCCAAGGCATGCACTTTACTGCCATCCGCAGCCGAGGCGCGCACTTTCCTGCCTCCCCAAGGCACGTAGCTGAGACATGCGCTTTCCTGCCTCGCACGCCCCGCAGCCGTGACATGCGCTTTCCTGCTCCGCAGTATAGGTGTGCGGTTTCCTGACCCCTGTAGCCGAGACTGTGCGCTTTCCTGCCCCATAGCCAAGACATGCGCCTCCCCCCCACTATCAGTAGCCGAGGCCATGCGATTTTTCTGCCCCGTAACAGCACTTTCCTGCCCTCCATGCCCCGCAGCCTAGATGTGCATTTTCCTGCCACCCATGCCCCCCCGCAGGCAGGGCGTGCGCTTTTTCTTGCCCCCCACAGTCCGTAGGTGAGGCATGGCTTTCCTGCCCACCCCCGCAGCCGAGAGGTACGCTTTACTGCCCCATAGCCGAGATGGTGTTCTTTCCTGTCCCAAAGTGTTCTTGCTTGGTAATAGAATTTTGTAACAATTCTGGAGATTTCACTGGATTTATGGGTAAAATATGTAAAAAAAAAATGCAAAATTTTAAAATTTTTGTGGATTTTTTTCTATTTTTAGTTATCAAAAGGTTCTGCACAAAAATCTTATGGTTTCTAAAAGCTCTGATACTCCCGAGTACAATGATACCAGATATTTGTAGGTACGCCAATTTTCCTGTACAGGAGAAACCCACCCCCCCACCCCAAACTGAAACAGCAATTTCAAGAATATTATACCAAATGGAAATCTATAACCATTTGTGACGGTTCACATTGAATATCTACCAAATTAACTAAAATATCCCCATAGGTTTGGGTCAAAATGCAAATACCCGGGCGCAGCTCTTCAACAAATTGTAATTTTCTCTTTTTTCCTCAACTGTAAAATAAGACAAAATCAAATATGAATTTCAACTAAAAACTGTAGAGAAAAGTTCAACAGCATCTCAAATATAAA
Organism: Hymenochirus boettgeri; assembly: GCA_019447015.1. Lineage (NCBI taxonomy): Eukaryota > Metazoa > Chordata > Amphibia > Anura > Pipidae > Hymenochirus > Hymenochirus boettgeri. Next base: position 52,488,579 of record CM033472.1, read on the forward strand.
AACCTAACCCTACCTGAATAAAACAGTATGCCAGATTCATGGGTGTAACTGGAGACATGACTACCAACTAATCCAAAGGGGGGCCAATGTCAAATGGCAGTAACAGCAAACAAAATTTAGACAGCTCTGTATTTGATCAGTCTGCAATTTTTCCACAATATACCCCCCACAAACTATATATTCTGGATTCTACACACCTTCAGCTATGTAATGCTGTAGTTTGTTTATTCATTCCATCAATACTGTGGGTGCAGTTCTTCGTAGAAGTTTAAACTTTTAGCAGATTTTCTAAAAAATTAACAAAACTTTCAAAGGTAGAAATCATGCCAAAACCCCCAAGTAAAGTAAAAAAATAACCTTACCAAATATCAATCTCCCAAATGTCCTGAATGAAATGGTATGCCATATGCATGGTTACACACGCAGGCGTGGAATAGACTAGCCACAAAGTGAGGTAATGCACAGTGGCCCAATTACAGCAACTTTTCAGATTTGTCAGACTAAATACCCCTCTATATTAGAAATACCCCCCAAAACTATATATTCTTGGAATCTACACAGCTTCAGCTATGCAATGGTGCCATTCTTATATGCATACCACCAATGGTGTGGGCGTAGTTCTGCGTAGAATTTAGCACTTTTATCAATTAAAAATTCCCATGTGATGTAAAATAAAGTTTCTCAAGTATCAATCTCCCAAATGCCCTGAATCAAACGGTATGCCATATGCATGGTTACACACATATGTGGAAGCCACTAGTCACAATGTGAGCCAGATTTTTCAATCTAAACAATCCTCTAACTCAAAAATACCCCCTCAAAACTATATATTCTCAGAATCTACATACCTTCAGCTAAGCAATTCTTCCATTTTTTCCATTCATACCATCAATGGTGTTGGCGCAGATCTTCATCGAATTTTGCACTTTTATTAGATTTTATGAAAAAATAAAGTAAAAACAAGTTTCAAAGTTAAAAATCTTGCCAAAAACCCAAGTAATGAAAAGATGTTACCAAATATCAATCTCCCAAATGTACTGAATCAAACGGTATGCCATATGCGTGTGCACAAAGAGACATGGTCACCAACTAACTCAATTGGGACACTTGAGCAAGTGCAATTACAAGAAAAAATCAGTGCTCTGTAATTTGAACAGCCTACCTTTTCAAAGAAAACATCCTGAAACTTTGATATAACCCCCACAAACTATATATTTTTGGAATCTATACACCTTCAGCTACATAATAGTGCAATGCTTTCAAACATACATGAAGAATCCCAGAAGCAGTAATCCATAGAACTCCAGGCTTTCAGAAGATTTTGTAAAAATTATAAGATGATTCAAAGGTGGAAATCCTACCTAAACCCACTTGGCAAGTAAAATAACCCACTAAATGTCAATCTCCCACATGTCCTGAATCAAATGGTATGCCATATGCATGGGTGCACACAGATACATTCCCACCAACTAACTCAAATTGTATGCATGCACAAGTGCAATTACAAGAAAAAATCAAAGTCCTCTATAATTTGAACAGCTTACTATTTTTCAAAGGAAACAGCTGAGAAACTTGGAAATACCCTACACAAACACTAAATGTCAATCTCCCACATGTCCTGATAAAACGGTATGCCACATGTGTTAGTGCAATTAAAAGAAAAATAAAGATCCTCTATATATTTTTGGAATCCACACACCTTTAGCTTTGTACCGGTGCAATGCGTTCATACATACATGAAAAATTCCAGACGCTGTAATCCATAAAACTCTGTTCTTTTAGGAGATTTTGTGAAAAAATAAAATAAGGCAAAAGTTGAAATCCTACCTAAACCCACTTCACAAGTAAAAAAAAAACAACTAGCTCAAATGGGACGCATGCAGAAGTGCAATTTCAAGAAAAAAGTGCTTTGCAGTTTGAACAGCCTACACTTTTAAAAAGGAGACAGCCACGAAACTTAGAAATACCCCCTACAAACTTTATATTTTTGGAATCTACACACTTTCAGCTACGTAACGGCCCCATGCTTTCATACATACATGAAGAATTCCAGACGCAGTAATCCAAATAATCCAAAGTGTTTTTAGGAGAATTTGTTTGTAGCCAACCTTTACATGGAGGAGGTAGAAAAACTGGCGCTTAATACCTTTAAGGGCATAGCACCCAGCCACTGGTTCAGATATGTGGATGACACCTGGGTTAAAATCCACCAGAAGGAAGTACAAGCTTTCACAGAACACATTAATGCGGTAGACCAAAACATCAAATTTACAAGGGAAGAGGTACAAAACAACAAACTGGCTTTTTTGGACTGCTGGGTAGAAGTCAGGGAGAATGGTAAACTGGAAGTAGAGGTTTACAGAAAACCAACACACACAGATCAGTATTTGATGTTTGACTCCCACCACCCTTTAGATCACAAGTTGGGGGCCATCAGAACCCTGCAACACAGAGCTGAGAACATCCCCACTAGCACAGAGGCGAAGGCTAAAGAAATGAAACATCTCAGAGGAGCCCTTAAAACTTGTGGATATCCAGACTGGGCCTTTGTCAAAAGAAGCGGAAGGAAAGAAAAGAACACGAATACCAACAGTGAAGGGGAAAAGCAAGACAGGAGAAAGAACATGGTCATCCCATATGTAGCAGGGGTCTCTGAGAAATTAAAAAGAGTTTTCAAAAAACACTGTATCCCTGTCTGCTTTAAACCGAGCCACAAGCTGAGGCAGCAATTGGTACATCCGAAAGACCCAATACCGAAACACAAGAAAAGCGACATCATATATGCAGTCCAGCACAGAAGAGCCAATTCCTCGGGTCAGGACTCGGCCGTGTACCTGCATCTTAAGGATAAAGGACATACCTTTGAAGATTGTAATGTAAACATATTGGCAAAGGAACGTGACTGGTTCAAGAGAGGTGTTAAGGAGGCCATTTATGTGAAAATTAAGAAACCAAGCCTAAATAGAGGTGGGGGGGTTCGACACCATCTGTCTGCCATGTACAATGCTGTTTTGACACCTTACTCTGGGCGTTCCTATAACACCTCTTAGCCACTATCTAATCACGCCCTTAACACCTGGCTGTGATATGCTAATTGGGATTTTCCAGGGTACATAATTGCCACAGATTCTTGTACAATTCATTCTGAATTGAGAAAGCCAGTCGGATGACTAGCGAAACGTCTTCAAGAACTAAACTTCAAGTCCAGTTGATCTAATTGAATACAACAGATATGAAAAAATAAGATGTTTCAAAAGTGGAAATCCTACCTAAATCCACTTGAAAAATAAAAAACCCACTAAATGTCAATCTCCCACATGTCCTGATGTATGTATAGTTAAAATTAAAATTAGATTAAAACAGTATGCCATATGCGTGAGTGCACACAGAAACATGGCCACCAACTATCTCAAATGGGATGCATACACAGATGCAATTACAAGAAAAAAAATCAGTGCTCTGTAATTTGAACAGCTTGCACTTATTCAAAGGAAACCACCCCAAAACTTGGAAATTCCCCCCACAAATAAAAAAACCCCATTAAATATCAATCTCTCCCATGTCCTAAATCAAATGGTATGCCAAATGCGTGGGTGCACACACACGAATGGCCACCAACTGACTCAAATGGGAAGCATGCACAAGTGCAATTACAAGAATAAAAAAACAAAAAAACGCCACAACCCACCCCACACACTCCCCTTTTTAGTGGTATTTTAGTGAAAACTGGTTGGTACTGAGAGACGCACAAGTTTTTGCACACTTTACTGATCCTACATATTCAATTCAGCCTTTTTTTGGTACCTCTGCAAAATTTCCTAATAAAATAGGCTTAGTTTCCCTTGAAAAGGGGAAATAATAATTTTTTACTTTACCGATACTACTGGGAACATTTGGCAGCTTGGAGAAGACAATTTTTTTGCTAATTATAGCTTTATTGTTAAAAAAACCCAAAAAACTGGGTGTTTTTCACTTTAAGAATTTTTCGTATGGGCAGTTTCTATAACAAATACTATAGTAAGCAGTCATTCACTGAACGGCCTGTACTGCACTGCGATATGAAGGGAGATAGCAGTGCAGTACCTCAACTAGACCACCAGCATCGTATCAGTCTAAGGAAAGACCCCAATGAAGGCGTAAGTTCTGTGATATAACCGGGGTCTCCCTTACCGCCGATCTCCTTTTGCAGTGACCGGCAATTGCCTCCCGGCCACAACTTTGCCGGGTGCTAGCTACCGACCCCCAAGTATACATTTGTTCTGTAGCACTTTGAGCCTTTTCAATGGAGAGCGTATATATACGTTCTGTGGCACGGAAAGGGTTAAATCACTGCTCCTCTTTGATCTGCCCATGGAACCCATACATTGGATCCTCTGTTTGCCATGTAAAGGAATGCATAGATCTTCCATTAAACTCTGCGGCCATGTACAAACTGCCACTAGAATGCAGAAACAGTGATGGGGATTTCTTATAATTTTGTCAAGATTTGGACTCCTTGGGACTTGCTGATTCAGGTTGAATAAGTGGTGCGGGAGCTTCCCATACAGATATCAGTTTCATCCCTATACTTACTTGGGTTACTCTTATTCCGTTTCTTTTTTCTCTACGTGTTGTGAATTTCCGTTTCTGTTATGTTATTAATTGGAAACACTGAAGGAACCAGTTACATTCACATAAAAGTATAGTATTTGAGGTTGAATAAAGACAAACGTCCATCCAGTCCAACCTATTCAGCAATACCCACATTTCCTGCCTAACTGCTGATCCAAAGGAAGGCAAAACAAACCCCACCAGAATTATGAAGTGGGGAAAAAAAATTCCATCCTGACTCCAAGAGGCAATCTCAAATATCCCTGGATCAACTCTACTTTATGTATCCGTATCAGTAACCTGCAACATCCCTAGTTTTCAGAAACTCATCCAGCTTTCTTTTGAAACTATCCAATGAACCTGCCATCACAACGTCCAATGGAAGACCGTTCCATAGCTTTACTGTTCTCACAGTGAAAAACCCTTTCCGAACTTGCAGACTAAACTTCTTTTCTTCTAGTCTTAAGGGATGTCCACATGTCTTCTGACATGTTCTTTTGGTGAACAATGTCCCAGATAGTTTATTTTATGGCCCATTAAGGGCATGTCAACCTCCAAAACGAACTTCGGGAGTAAAGTAGATAAGCCCTATCCACCCCCAACCGCCGCAATATTTATTTAAAAAAATAATAAAACAAATAAATTTCTACTAACCAGAGCCCTTATCTCTGCAGCAATCCGATCCGGCCTCCTGCTTGCAAGCAGGGGCCAGACCGTCAGCCGTGTCTGTGATTGGCTGAGAGGCAGCCAATCACAGATGCGGCTGATGTCACTGAATACGCCGTAGGAGAGAAGGCTCTGTAAATTCAGATATCTTTTTATTTAAGGAATATTGCGGCGGTTGGAGGCGGGCAGGGGCTACCTGCCTCCAAAGGATTTCATGCTAGGTGCAACAATGGCTGAGAATGGTTCTGGATGGTAGTGGGGGGGGGGGGGGGGGGCGCATGTCACCGCCCCTTTTTAAAACGAGGAATCAGCAAGGAACAGATGGCTCATAGACAGCTTTGGAGTCTTTAGTTTCCTGAACTTTGAAAAGGAATAGCTGGAAAACCATAAGGAGCAGAGATGCAAGGTAAGTGGGGCCAGTAGTAAGTTAAATTCTAGTTTTGGGGGTGGACATGCCCTTAAGGGTTCGTTCACACTAGATCAGTCTGTTAAAACAAAACGTACTGCTGCATGCATTTCTATCCAGAAACGGACGCGCTTTGATTACAAATATAGGAAAAGTGGAGCGCTTAAAAACAGACCAAAACAGACAAAAAACATGGACTGTCCGTTGTGGTCCATTTTGCTCTGTTTCTAGTGTGAACGTAGCCTTAATGCATCACTTTACATTTATCAACATTGAATCTCATCTGCCACTTAGCAGCCCAATGTCACAATCTATCTAGATCCCCCTGCAATGATTGCACATCCTCTGAAGTTTTTAATGGTTGACAAAGTTTTGTATCCTCTGCAAACCCAGAAACCTTGCAGACAAGGTTCTAAAACATACAATTTTTCTCCCTTGAATCCATACCTCTCTTTATACAACATTTTTCTCCCTTGAATCCATACCTCTCTTTATACAACAGCTCTGTCTGTTGCTGCCTGGCACTGCTTGCTTCCTTTAAGTTTGTTATCCACCAAAACTCCAAGATCCCTTTCCAACAGGGATTCACTTAACACAAAGCCATTTATAGTATAGTATAGTATAGTATAAGCAGCACAAGGATTTTTAAGTCCAAAATGCATCACCTTACATTTCTCAACATTGAATCTTATCTGCCCAATGTGACAATCTATCTAGATCCCCCTGCAACGATTGCACATCCTCTCAATTTTTTAATGGTCGACAAAGTTTTGAGTCATCAGCAAACACACTTACTGACAATACCCACTTCCAAATCATTAATAAATAGATTAAATATAAGCGTCCCCAACAGAACCCTGTGGTACCCCACTTAGCACTTTAGTCCATAATGATGAAGCCCCATTAACAACTACTCTCTGCATCCTATTCATTAACCAATTTTCTATCCATGTACAAATGTGCCGCCCCAGACCAACAGACCCTAGCTTATACATTAGTCGCCTATGGGGGACTATATCAAAAATCCAAGTATACTACATCTACTGCTATGCCAGAGTCTAAATTTCTACTTACCTCCCTCATAAAAGCCAAGCAAGTTAGTTTGACAAGATCTATTGCTCCTAAATCCATGCTGGTTACTACTTATAATGTCAGTCCTTGAAACATACTCTAGAATAAGTTCCCTTATTAATCTTTCCAGTATCTTTCCCACCACTCAAGTTAAACTTACAGGCCTGTAATTACCCGGCTGTGAACGACTACCCTATTTGAATATTGGAATAAAATCAGCCTTTTTCCAGTCCAGAGTCACACATCCGGACATGAGGGAATCTGCAAAAATAAGAAACAATGGCCTAGATAAAACTGAACTTAGCTCCCTAAGTACCCGAGGATATATTTTATCCGGTCCTGGAGATTTATTAATATTAACCTTATTTAGTTCTTTCTGTAGCATATCCTCGGTTAACCAAAGTGCACTTGCATCTTTTATACCATTATTGCTACTATACTCTATGATATCTGTACTGGATTAATTAATGGTGCCACATTTTTAGTCCTCATCTTCTTACTATAAATATACTTTTAAAAGTTTTTAGGCTAAGTGATTCTTTGTTCAGCTATCCTAACTTTATTATTAATTTTAGGTAGTTTGATTGCTTTCTTACACTCCTTGTTACAGTTTTTATAATCCTTAAAGGCCCTTTCCATTCCCTCTGACTTAAAGGTTTTAAATGCCTTTTTTTTTTGCCTCTTTAAATTTCAGCCACATGGGCGCGGATTTATTTTTTTACATTTGTTTCCCAAGGGTATAAATTTAGATGTGCATGTGCATTTCTAAACTACTGCTGGAACTTGCTAAAGCAGGTCAAACCCACTAGTAATTTCTAGACAATGCTGTTAAAGTCCAGAGTAGACAATGGAATATGGGACTTATGTCAAGAGGCGTGGCCTGACAGTGCTACTACATACAAACCATTTTCTAGTCCAGTTTTCAGGGGAAACATTTGCTTTAATGCCATTTACTGGAGAAGTATTTTACAGTTTATTAGTATTTTTGGGGAAATGTTTCAGATTATGGAGTATAAAATGTGGTTTAACCTTTTATACAAGAATTTACTTTGAGATGATTATTTCAATAATGCATTATGATATAAGTATCATAAATCTTTCAAAAAAAGAAGAGGACAATTAGTAGAATCTCTAGCAGATGTCCTCAGACATTAGTATAACTACAAGGCCAATCATTTTGTGAATGAAATCCAATCACAAAATCAATGGTCCAGGACAAGGAATTGCATAGAAATGTCGATCAATAATCTGATATATGGTCAATGTATGGCAATCATAACAGTGAATGAAATCTAATCTTGCAATTTCACCCTCTAATCAGTTAGCCTCAGTTATGATATGAATGATTAACCAAAGATATTAAGGAGCCACAACCAGTATAAGAGCATTATATTACAGGATTTTTTTTTTTTTAAATGATAAAGACCAACTACCCAGGAGTTTTCCGAGATAAGTAATACCTTGCAGAGCTAAAGTCCTGAGTTCAAATCTACCCTTGGACACATCTGCAAGGAGTTTGTATGTTCTCCCACGTGCTTGTGTGTGTCCAGTTTCCCCCACAAATCATAAAGATAAACTGATAGGTTGTAGGTGTCAAATAAATGTGCAAGGTCTGATGTGAATGAATACCTATAAGTGCTACAGCTACTGAAGATGTTGGAGCTATATGATAATAATAACAATAAAATTGTCCTGCGTTAGGCAACATTACACAGGATTTTCATACAAAATCTTGCTATTATTCTTAGCATTGTGGAATATAAAAAGCTTTAGATTTCTTACGTAAGCCCAACTGATCTGTAGGGTTCAGGAAAAATCCTTTGCTTTGGAAAGATTAGATAAAAAAGATACATGATGCTGTGCAGGACTGGAACAAATGTGAGGTTACTGAATTTAAACAGTGTTGAAATCTATTGACCCCCGTGAGCTGTGAAGGGTTAAAGATTTTAAGGATACTAGCTGTAGATTTCTGTGTTTTGACCCAATGAAATACTGACGGAGCCCAAATGAGATACATTTATATGATGCCCTGGAGGTTCCAGTAAACTGATTGTTTGCTTTGAAGAGGTTGTATAGGAAGAAGGTATTAACCATGTATTGTTTCAAGACCCTGAAAAAAGAGGTGTGATAGCATGCAGTAGATCAGCATTAGAGAGATTAAGAAATGCTTTGCACATATTGGGTTGCTACTCTCAAGGATTTTATAATGAGATAGTGTTACAGATCACATAGTACCTTATGACGTAAATAACAGGGTTGGTGCAAGATACACTGAGATAGATTAAGGCAAATGATTTAACAAAGGGTGTGGGCAAATCCTAGAGTTGGCTCTGCCATGGTTTGGCAGCTGAAGTGTTAAATGATGCTCCATGGAGCTCTAATAGGATTCATTTCTGCTATAAATCCTTTCCGTCTTCTTACAGTTTCTTCTAAAGGAAAAAATGTTCACAGGTGAAAGCTGGGTCTTGGATATATAGTGCACAGAAAGTAGATATTACCTATGCATGTTTGTGTGTTTTTATATTAACACACTACAACCATATTGGTAATGCCAGTCATGTAAAAAAAACCTGTGAGCAGATTTATTAATGTTGTGTGCATCCCTGCAGAAAAAATAGAAAACCACGTGTCTAAGTTTGACTGCATGTTTTATTTATTCAATTACACACACACCACTCTGTCCTTCGTAATACTACATATGTGCTAATTATCATTCCTACTAATATCACTAGGGCCTACACAAACATTCATTATTTCATTTACATTTGTTTATATATGTTTTCACACTCTTCTCTTTCAAATTCTTCAAGCCGTCCCCTCCATATATATATTTTCTCTTTCATTTGCATTCACACATTTCTCACAATTCCTGTCTCTTCCCTCCCTATCTCACACATATTCTCTTCCCCTCACACGTTCCTTCTCTTCCCCCCCTCCCCTTTCCTTTCTCTCTCTCTTCTTCATCACAGCGCAGTGTGTATATGCTGATAGCTGCAGTATACAGGGACCGACTGGGAAATTTAGCTGGAGCTGTGACATAGACACATACACACACACATGCATTCTCACATGCATTTACAGAGATGCCATTCAACATATGAATCACTACGGTCGCCACTTTCAGTTACATCTGTAGAGAAGATGCACCACAGTGGATTCAGAAGGTGAGAAGCTTTCACAAATTTGGGGAGAATGTAGCGTGGAGAAGTAGAGGGGATGACATGAGGTCAGCAGTGTGAAGGGGGGATAGAAAAGTGAATCAATAAATAATTAGGGGAAATCTTGGGCAGTGTACATTTTTAAAAAGGGAACATTAGCATATGAGGAGTAAGAGACTAAAACAGTGGCGAAAGAAAGAGGCGAGCAAGGAACAAGAGTCTGCAGAACAAGAAATACATCCAAAGATTAGGAGGAAAAACTGAGATGGAAACTTTATAGAGTAATGATGAAAATGTGATGAAGAAAGATATTTTAAGGTGAAACGTTATCAGGAATAAGATCAGCTGGGAAATAACTACACTTAAGTAAAGGTAAGAAGTAAAAAATTCAGCCAGCAAAAGGTAGGAAAATAATACGGTAATAGAGTGGTGGGGAAATGGGAGACAGAGAATAGACAGAGAGCGAGTGGAAAGAAGGGAATCCGCAACCATAAGTAGGAGAAGCATATTCATAGAAAGGAGAGGCGAGTTGGTAATAGATAAAAGGAATTTGGATGTCAATAGTTATTTATGGGGAAGGACCCATGGAATCATTTTTGTTTTTACATTAGTTAAGGAGGTTTAAAGTTCCCATGGGAGCCGGGCTAGATTTTAGAGAGAGAGAGCGGGGGACACATCACACATTATTATAAGTAATACGCTATTAGTCTGTCGGTTTTGAACTTAGACTGAGTTTGCTTACCCTGCTAATTTAATACTCAAGACAAAGTGTCTCTGTAGTTTTATTAGTGTAACACTAACAGGGGGTCTCTTAGCGATACTGCACCTTTAACGAGCATTATTACAGAGGAAGGTTTGCATGTTATTATACGAACGAACATTCGACGTAACTGTACAATAACTGTATATTATATACAGCCGAGGTCGTACATTAACGAAAATCCGTGGTATCGCAAACTTTCAATACTAGTTTAGATTATTGTAACTGTTACAAAAGACAGGTTCCCTAATTTAATTTCACTTTCATGTGAATCGATCAGTGTTGTTTACTTAGGAGAAAAGATCCTCTGTTCCTCAAAGTCACTCATACTAGGAGAAGGACCCCACTATTTTGTCCATGATAATAATGAGATAAATAATCTCCAAAGCATGTCTTCCTCTAATGTTGGTCTGAAGCTGGGTACACACTGTCACGATCTGTATCTGCCTTCCTCTGCTCTAAGAGCTTTTTTATATGCTTGAGCTTGGGCAGAGGAGGCACCAGGTGAAACAACAGTTAAAGGGACACTAAACAGATTTTATGTACTGTGTTAAGTATATAAAATCTGTTTCTATCATTCACAGGGATATGAGGCCTCTTACTCCCACCTCCCTGTCAATAATAGAACACCCAGGGAAAACTGCCGAACTTACCTTACTGGCGCTCCACTCGGCTCCTTCTCGGCTATCAGGAGCGCTGTCCCAACCAAGCACCTATCTTCTGCGCATGCATGCCAATGCAAAATATAGGCCTGCGATGGTGCAGCGCAGCTGACAGCTAAGGAGCAGCCACGTGGAGAGCACGTAAGGTAAGTGTGGCAGTTTCCCCTGGGCGTTCTATTATTCTCAGGGAGGTGGGAATAAGCATTCTCATCTCCCTGTGAATAATAGAAACGGATTTTAGGTACTTATAAATACCATTTTAGTGTCCCTTTAAGCATTGGTTGTGATGTCAGCAATCACAGCCTTGATTGACTGCATGGAGGTAGGGGCCAGCTTACATATCCGGTTAGCAATGCAGTTAATAAAGTACACAATATATATTTTGGAGTTGAGGGCAGGTAACTGAAAATGTACCTGTTTTTTATTTTAAGTGTGTGCCTACCCTGTCTGTCATTTTTTAAAGATCAGGCTACACACGTTTCAGAAGCGTTCTCCCTATATAAAGTATTGGGCTAATGTTCGGGACGGACACTTTCCCTTCGGCTGTGCATTGACTACCAATACTACAGGGAAATTTTCAAAAGGAAACAACCATTCCCAACATTGTTCATGAACATTCCATTTTGCGCTACTCACTAAACAATACAAAATATGGAGGAGATTCTGTCGATCCTGCCAGTTGCGGCACTGTACATTTTATCAATACAGATGATGCAGATGCTAGTATGTGCAATGAATTAGATATATGACACAAAAATAATATTAATGTGATATTTCTGATGTCCCAAAGAATTTACAACTGTCACATTTGTCTGATGTGTGTGAGGCAGTCAGTGGCCAGCCCTACAGCCCTTAGCATAGACATTTTGTGCTCCTGGTTGTACAGAATAGACCCACCATTTCTTATTTCTTAGATCCACAGGAGAGGGGCTCCACAGGAGAGGGGCTCCTGAAAAAAATGACTTTGCCTCATGTTACTGCACGCCTTTAATCTAGTACTTGTTTTGCTCAGGCTCAGTATCTTCCACTCTTAAACAACTCCTCCTTCCATCAGACCTGACTTTCTGTGAGAGCAAGCATGTTCAGTATTCACTATTAGCCAGGAATAAGAGAAGGAATTGCCTACCATAAAATTCACACATTCCAACTGTTAAAGTTACAGCAAAACTGTATAATATTACAACACTTGATTGACAGATGAAATGTAAGATGTTTCAGACTGGATTTCTAAAGAAATAAGGGACAGATTAACAAAAAAACGGTACAGTAATAGTTGGAAATTATTATTAATATATTATTATTGGCAATTTAAAAAAAAAATCCAGTGTACATACGCTTTATTCCATTGTCACACTTTCTTATTTTCTAAGGGTCATATTTATGAAGGTTCGTTAACTTTTCGCGGGCGTTTTCGTGGACATTAACGCATAAATCGCGTTTAACGCGATTTATAAATGTCCGAAAACGGCAGCGAAAAGTTAACGAAGCGTTAACCCTTCGCGACGATACTTCTATTTATAAAGCGGCGGTACTGGTTTCGCTCTGCTAGTATCGGCTGTTTTACTTCGCCACCTTGAAGGTGGCGAAGTCAGCCGATATTAGCCTCCCGCGGTGGGGATGGGCAGGCAACCCGCGGCGGGTGGTCGCACCCGCCCCGGGAGACACGCCCACCCCGCCCACAACCCCCCACGGCGGCACGCCCCGGGAGACACGACCACCCGCCGCCGCTTCCCAGCAGCCCCTCCCAACCCGTTCCCCGCTCGCGGCAATCTCGGAACGGGAGGCTAGGAGGGGCTGCCGGGAAGGGGCCGCAGCACCCCCTCCCCGCAGCACCCACCCGCCGCGCACCCCCTCCCCGGCAACCCCTCCAAGCCCCCCGCCCCGGCCGCTCCCGGGGAAGGGAGGGAGCCGCTGGGAGGGGTGGGGGCACATTAACCAATCAGATTTCAGAACTTTCCAGTAATCTGATTGGTTAATGTAAAGCATGCAAACCAAGCATTAAAAAATTGACCAATCAGAAATGAATTAGGGGTTTCTGCAAACCTATATAAAGAGGAGCTTTCCGCCGCGGAACTCAGATGCCATCGCAGTAGATGGCTGAAGAAAGAAGCGGCTGGCAACATCGGCTCCGCTGAGGCCAGCGGTGCCAGCGGGCTCACTGGCGGCCGCAGTGAGCCTGCCTGGCATCGGCGACCTGAGTGGGGTTGGTGTCGCCAGCCTGAAGACGTCGCCCAAGGGCTCTTTTAAGAGCCGCACACTGGGGGTCCCGGTTCGAGCTGCGGGACCCCCGCCAAAGGCACTTGTCAGTGCCGCAAGGGCCCTAACAAGGGCCGGGGAGGGGGTCCCGGTTCGAGCTGCGGGACCCCTAAGCCCCCAAAGGCACTTGTCAGTGACGCAAGGGCCCAAAGGCACTTGTCAGGGCCGCAAGGGCCGGGGAGGGGGTCCTGGTTCGAGCTACGGGACCCCTAAGCCCCAAAGGGCTCTTGTTAGAGCCGCAAGGGCACTTGTAAGTGCCGCAAAGGCCCTGATAGGGCGGGGAGGGGGTCCGGTTCGAGCTGCGGGACCCCTTAAGCCCCAAAGGGCTCTTGTCAGAGCCGCAAGGGCACTGTAAGTGCCGCAAAGGCCCTTACAAGGGCGGGGAGGGGGGGGTCCCGGTTCGAGCTGGGGACCCTAAGCCCCAAAAGGCCCTTCTCAGGGCCCGCTGGAGGGTGCCTCCCCTCCCAGCGGCTCCCCCCTCCCCGGGAGCGGCCGTGGCGGGGGGCTTGGAGGGGTTGCCGGGGAGGGGGCGGCAGCCCCTCCTAGCTCCCGTTCCGGAGATTGCAGGAGCGGGGAACGGGTTGGGAGGGGCTGCTGGGAAGCGGCGGCGGGTGGTCTCCGCCACCGCGGGGGGTTGTGGGCGGGGTGGGCGTATGCCCCGCCCCCTTAGGAGATGCGTCGGGAAGGGATTTTAAGTCCCTTCGCGGCGATACTATACAGTATCGCCGCGAAGGGGCTTAAAATTACCGCAACACATTGCGGCCGCGATACATCGCGGGAATGGCGCTCGCCGTTATAAATACGGCGATAGCACTATTTTCGTGGCCACGATGTGCGGCGGTAATTTTTTGGCGCTATTTTCGTTCCTTTATAAATATGCCCCTAAGTGTCTTACAGAATCAAGGGCCATATTCAATAGGTCGCAATATCGGGAACTTCCAATACTGTGGGTTATTGTAAAAGTACATCCATACCGACATTCGTTCATACGAATACCATGTGGTAGTACACTAAAGCAATGATAGTGTATGGGTGATCGTACAATTACGATCGTAAATCTACGCTTGTGATCATAATTGTATTACCACGATCGTAAATTTTACGCCCGCAATCAGACTTCTACAATCTTGATAATTTTTATTTAAAGGCACAGTATCACAAAATAGCGATACCTTTTGAAATACGTAATAAAAGAAACGTACTTTTAGGTAGAGGCGTTGAAAGACAATATCGCTCTTAAAGCGTCATACACACATGCGAGCCTTTACCTCCACAGTTATCATCATGCACATCATACCACATTCCAATTCCAGGGTTTTTCCTTTGTATGGTATTTTCTGGCTTTAAAAAGTCCTGATAAAGTCCCTGTGTTCCCTTTTTTTTTTTTGATACCCTTGAGATGGCAAGACTGATACTATCCTAGTCACCTCAATGGCATTCTTAAACCCATGCTAAACCCTGATATATAATTCTCAACATTCTAAAGGACATGTTCACCCTTAAAACATAAAACTGGTCAGTTGTCAGTTACTTGCCCCCAAGCCCCAACTGATATATTTTGCACTTCATTGCCTGCATTACTAACTAGGGGGGAGATTCAATATGGCCCAAATGCTTCTAAAACCAATGCTAACCTGAGGAAATTTCAGGTTAACGTGGGTTTTAGATGGATTTTAGAGCACAGCGCCAGTTCCAAATGTTTTTGGAAATAGCACTGTATTAACGATACACAACCACTATCGTTAAGTTTTGCACTACTTCGTAGCGCAAAACTTTACGGGACAGGTTGTGGAGCGTTAAAGTCACGATTCTTACCTTAGCCCGATCCCGCGATGCAATACCTGACGTAATTATTATTATTATTATTATTGTTGATATAGTGCTAACATCTTCTGTAACAATTTACAATTACATGTATACATTCATATCAGGCCCTGCCCAAAGAGCTTACAATCTAAGCACATTTATTTGACACATACAACCTATCAGAAGGTCTTTATGATTGTGGGGGAAACCGGAGCGCCCAGAGGAAACCCACGCAGGCACGGGCAGAACATACAAACTCCTTGCAGATGTGTCCAAGGGTGGAATCGAACTCTGGAATTCAGCGCTGCAAGGTATCAGTGCTAACCACTGAGCCACCTTGCTGACTGTATCGCAGGATCGGGCTAGCAGCGCGCTTCCTAGTATTGAATCTCCCCGTAGATATTTAAGGATAATTATCGTCTCCATTCTGTAGGGGCAAAATGGCCCCTACTTCCATGCAGTCAATCAAGGCATCACAACTAATGATTGACTGCTGATTCCCTTGCTGCATCCTCTGCACAAGCTCAAGCATATACTAACCTCTTAGAGCAGAGGGAGAAAGTACATACCTTTGCCAGAAAGGAATAGAACTTATCACTAAATATCTGTCTACAAATGCATGTAATAAACTGGGACAAATAGGGTTGTGTTCAGATAATTGACAAGTCACCTGTTGTCCTTTTTAAGCTTTTAATTTCAGACTCACCGGGTGGAGACAGTTTTATTCCTTGAAACTCACATATTCACAGGTCACGTGGAAAAGAGGCATAGTGTGCATTAGTGTCACAGTTACTGTAGAAAGTGTCCCTCGTTTTCTTAAATAGAGGAACCTTTATTTCCACTGTTCAGCGCTGACAATGCTAAGAATCCCTTACATTTTCTTGTTTCATCTATAGGTCAGTGACTCCCATCATATATCACAGTCACACTCAAATGAGAAAGTCTTAATGGTTTTCTCACTGTCACACATACAGTAGTATGACATCTTTAACATTTCATGTTTATTGCCTCTATGATGCTGCTTTAAAAGCTTTTAAAGCAGCATCATAGAGGGAATAAACATGTAAGCAATTGAATGGGGTGTGCACTAGACTTCTATTTTGTATGTATACTATATTAAATTAGTCGCTAGTTGCACTTTATAATGGATGTATACTATCCCATCTTTATATATTTTGTGTGTACCTACAATTAAGGTGTTGCTCAGGACAAAATTAACTATAACAACAACAGATGGGTATATAGTACCCAAAGTGTCCCTGCTAGCACCCGTTGAATACCTTTTTAAATTTAAATTGCATTTGTTCAATGATCCGGACACTGATAGCCAATGTGATCTTAATTCGTTTTTATTGCACAATTGTCCAAATAGAAAATACTTTATACCTTTGAACTTCAATTTACACCAAGTGATTAAAATCAAACAATAGAGCAGGTTATAACCAAAAAATTATACATGTGGAGATTATCATGTGATTAAGTCCGATCTAGTCCAATGCACATATGTACACTCAGAGATGGATTAATATCATGTGGGGCCCTAGGCAGGCCATCGTTTAGAGCCCCTTTTATGTTAAATATATTGTATAGACTATAATATTGTTACTGCTTTTGAAGCTGGGCCCCCAGAAGTTTCCTGGGCCCTAGGCAGTTGCCTAGGGTTGCCTTGTTGATAATCCTGCTCTGTGTACACTTGTCCTCGCAATGTACCAGACCGGTCTGCTTGCAATCAAAGTATTACTATAACAAAGCTCTCTTACCAGAGTACCATCTGCAGTGTGAACCCCACTCCTATAGTCGGATGGAGCTGGGACTTACACAGGTTGTCGCTTGTCTTCCACCGAATTCATTGTGGGCCGACCTCTTCCCCGGCATCTCACTGACTCCTGCCGTCTGATTCACTCTCTGCGTCCTCGGGTAACGTCACATAGACCAGCTCCGTTTCTCTTCGCCCAGTCACAAACCTAACAGGAGTGGAAGCTCTCTTACCTCCACATACCCTGGACTTAGAGAATTGTAGCTCCAATCCTTTTTTATTGCTACCCTCATATAATATGTATGTACACTGGGAAATTTGTCTTTTTAAATTGCTCATTACATTGAGCAAAACAAGTTCTGGATTGAAGGCATGCAGCATCACAAACACATCAGAGTAAGTGCTGCTTACATGTTTTCACTTATAGAGTGAAATGAGGTCAATTTTCAGTGTACAATTTCTTTAAAGGCATTGTAACACAGAAATGGAAAAAGGACTTTATAGCCATTGAACAACAGGCGGTGTACTGTAAAGGGGAAGATCAGTGCAAATACATATGCTTTTCAGAAAAAAGAACAGTATTTTTTCATCCCAATGACCATAATCTGCCAATTCAGCATTTTGTCTGTGTATAAATAAATGCACCGAAATACTGACTTCCTGTTTGCAGGACCCCTAGTAGAGACCGTTATGGTCTTGCCCTTGACTCAGCGCCTGGGTTGATTCAGTTGCTCAGTAGAGATCTGAGCATCTTTGACCTATCCAACAGCCAATCAGAAGAAATTACTGTTAGGAACATTCAAAGGATGTGGTGCATCCTGGGAAGAAGAAGGATCGTTAGAACCTGAAATGTCAGCTCACTAATGTCAACAGCAGGGAACAGCATGGGAGAGAATATGTAGAATAACTAAGTATGCATTACACAAACTTACAATTTATCAAATATTCAATTTAACAAATATTCATAATTTCCACTGAACTGTCCCTTAAAGGTGATTCCCATACAAGATTACATGGTCTTTATTTCAGCTTAGTGTTTTTTTCCCACACTTATTTTACTGTTTAGGATACACAGTACTTTTGGTGTGTCTTGTAATAACAAAACGTGATTTTTAAAAAAAAATCTAAATTATTTTCATTTTACAAATTTTTGTTTCTTTCTTCCAGGTGACCAAGTTTCTCCACTTACATCCAGCTTATTGCCATTATGATTCTGCTATTCTATTGTATTCTGCTCCTGTCTGTATGTGCATTTGCTTCCTCACCCAATTCTTCTTCCTGTGGAGCCAGCAATGAGCAAAATGGTGAATGCATAGATGGAGTTCTACTGCCTGCCTGGCTACCTCATCCTCCCTCAAATGGAGATAGAGCTGCCCGTGCTATTGTGTATTTTGTGGCACTTGTTTATATGTTCTTGGGTATGTCCATTATTGCTGATCGCTTTATGGCATCCATCGAGGTCATTACCTCACAGGAGCGTAGGGTCACTTACCGACGGCCAAATGGAGAAGTTACAGTCACAAGTGTACGTCTGTGGAATGAAACTGTTTCTAATTTGACATTAATGGCATTAGGATCCTCAGCACCAGAGATACTGCTTTCAATAATTGAGGTAGTTGGACGAGGTTTTGAATCAGGGGACTTAGGCCCAAGTACCATTGTAGGCTCAGCAGCCTTTAACATGTTTGTTATTATTGGCCTTTGCGTTATGGTTGTGCCTGAAGGAGAGAGCCGGCGCATCCGCCATCCACGTGTCTTTGCAGTGACTGCATTTTGGAGTGTTTTTGCTTATGTATGGCTATTCTTGATCCTCTCTTTATCTTCTCCTGGAGAAGTGGAGGTATGGGAAGCTCTGCTTACATTTTTATTCTTCCCTTTGTGTGTTTTACAAGCCTGGATTGCAGACAGACGACTTCTCTTTTACAAGTATGCTGGGCGAGGAAGGAATGGTAGAGCAAAGTACAGGGCAGGTAAGAGCAGGGGAGTGCTAGTAGGGGCGGAAGACTCTGGAGTACGAGAGGAGGCTGGAGAATTGACCCTGGCTGGAGGAGAAAGAGCAACAGATGATGAGGAAGAGGAGGAGGAGAGAAGGGATATGGCAAGGGCGTTTAAAGACATGCGTCAACGATATCCAGGCAAAGACATGGAACAGCTCATGGAGTTGGTAAATTATCATGCCCTGGTTCAGCAACAAAAAAGTCGAGCCTTTTACAGGATTCAGGCAACCAGAATGATGATAGGAGCAGGCAATGTTTTAAAGAAACATGCAGCAGACCAAGCAAGAAGGGCTCTGACAGATGGTGGGACCAGAGATGGGGATGTTGGAGGGCATGGAGAGGAGGAAGATCAATGGACTGAAGTGGAATTTGAACACACACATTATCAGTGTTTTGAAAACTGTGGCACTGTTAGTGTATGGGTGGTTTGCAGGAGGGCAGATGGAGATGGTGCAATACAGGTAGACTATAGGACAGAAGATGGTTCAGCCAATGCAGGATCAGATTATGAACTGGCGGAAGGAACAATAGTCTTTCAGCCTGGAGAAGTTAGAAAGGAATTGCGCTTGGGAATTATTGATGATGATGTGTTTGAACAAGATGAACATTTTTATGTGCAGCTAAGCAACCCTAGGAGAGCAAGAGGAGTAAGGGAGGGCCAAGGGAGGGTAAGACTCGGTAATGGGAGAAGAGCTACAGTGACTATATTTGATGATGACCATGCAGGCATCTTCAGCTTTGAGTCAGACAAAATGAGGGTTAGTGAAAGTATAGGCACAATGAAAGCAAAAGTAGTGAGAGGATCAGGGGCACGGGGAAAAGTGGCAATACCCTACAAGACCAGTGAGGGCACTGCAAAAGCAGGAGAGGATTACCTTGAAGTAGCAGGGAAGGTGGAGTTCCAAAATGATGAAACAACGTAAGTAAAAATAAATTACATTCTTATAAACATTTTTATTCTTAAAAGCTTACTAGTTTGTGTTGCCTTAAAGGGAGTCTTCACCTCCCCACTTAAATATAGTAGTTACCTCCCATTAATTCACCTGCTCTAATGTAGTAGTTCAAAGAAACTCTAGTACGCAATATGTGCTTGGTCATCTTGATAAGGACCGAACCGGGTCCGAGAATTATCTGTTCCCTTCCTAATTAGTTATCCATTGATAGAGCAGCCTAGGCCGAGAAGAAACTAGAAAGAACCACACTGACACGAGCTGTTCAGTATGCAAAAATGCTTCTTCTGCTTTATTGTTAGTTACAATGGGTTATATGGTGGGGGTGTTGATTGGAACAATTAGTCTGGCAAGGGTCATTATATTTGCTTATTTAGGCCATTGTAGCTTCTTTTCCAGGAGTCCTCTGTGAAGCATCATACAAAATATCTGCCCTTGTGGAGAGATTCCTCTTTTACATTTCATCTAGCAGAGCTAAGCGTATGATATCTATGTTTATCAGTTGAGTAGGAAAACAAGAGCTGAGCATATCATATAATATTGAATCATCAAGGTTAGAAGAATAGAACAACCAAAATATAGTAATGAGACAGTAAAATAACATTTTTCATGTAACTGACACTAAAACTTAAAGCTGTAGATATATGTGATATATGTCTCCTTCACAATCCCCCCTAAAATGTCTATTTTGCTGTCCCTACCTAGCAAGGATTATCAGAGTTGCTCCAGAGGGGTTCCACCATAGGGGTGGGTATGGATCTTCAGCTTGGTCTGGAGAGACCTGCACAAAGCCAGGGACCAACCCTTCCAACTTCCAACATCCTGACTAACCCTGAAGGGGGCGTTAATGAAGAGGATTGTAAGAGGAGACATCAGTAGAACGTATGGCAGTATATGGGGACTCATACACTGTGTTATATTCTTGGAGTATAAAAGTCGGGGCAGATATCTCTACGGCCTTTGTAGCTAGCTTCTTAATATATGGGATGAAACAACAGATAAAAAGTGAGACAAAAATTAGAACAATACGGTCACCCCTATCTGGGCTAAAGTTTTCTGCCAGCCAGTCATCCATCCAAAATATTGGTCCCATGGGTTTGTTATACCAGAATTTCTCTTTAATTCGATTGACAAATCCTCAAGTTTCTTAATAGCAAGAGTGACTTTACCATTTGGGCCAGTGTTATCAGGGATATAAGTGCAACAAGTGCTGGAGTCTGGTAACATTTTACAATCTCCCCCTTTTCAGCAAGTATCATATCCAAAGCGATTCTATTTTGGAAAGTAATTTGTGCGGTGGGGCCTAATTGATCAGCCAAACCCTGGAGTGCATCTCTAGTATAGTTAATAAATTGTTGCTGATTGTAGTAGATGTAATTAACCCAATCAACATTTTTATTCACTGTGATCATTGGAATTAGAGATTCAAACCCTGCTTTAACTTGATCACGGGCTTTGAATTCATCGGGTACCCCCCTAGAGACTCCAATGGCATCAATATACACGTGAGGGTCAAGACCACCCCCTGGGGTGGTGAGATGGTTGTGAAGGTAGACCTGACGGATAGTGAGGGATAATGGGAAGTGGCATGATTGCTTTACTCAAAGCACATTCACTATTCCAATGCCCAAGGACACTGGGCCACCTATCAATCATACAGAAATCAAACATAAAGGTTGCCACATTGGTGTTAGAAGAATTAAACCAGAATGTAGTTAGACCCCCCTTCTAAGTTATGACAACTTGTAAGGCCTCCCCTGAGGAGATGATAAAAAGGATATAAAGATCAATCATGTTTCTCCGGCAGGAGGGGTGGATTTCTTGCTATGTGATGCGTGGATCCACGAAGGTCTTCCTTCCAGTTTCACTGAAGTGGGAGTGGTAAGGAGTACCTAGAGGGGCCGTCAAATCTAGGTTCGCGAGAGTGTTTTCTTACGAAAATCTTGACCAGCACCCAGTCACCTGGGAGAAGTGAATGGGTACCTGCTATAGAATCAGGATCTGGAAGAGAAGAGAACACTTGACCATGCACTTTGGTTAATTCACAAGTTAGTTGGGAGACAAAATCAGTTAATACATCAGAATGTAATTGCAATTGCTGAGGGAAATAACACCCTAACCTAGGGGCTGACCCAAATAAGATCTCAAAGGGGAATAATTTGTGTTCCCCCCTTGGTGTGTATCTGATACTGAACAAAGCTATAGGCATACTGTCAGGCCATCCCATCCCAGAGTCTTGAGCCATTTTTAGCATGAGCATCTTCAGGGTCCATTCATCCTTTCAACCTTCCTGCTACTCTGAGGATGATAGGGCGTGTGGAAGTGTAAGATCACTCCTAAAGTAGTCCAAATTTCTTTGGTGACAGTGGCAATGAATGCAGGGCCTTGATCACTTTCAATCACTTCAGGTACACATAACCTGCATACGACCTCAGAGAGTAATTTCTTGGCAGTAGTTGTCTTAGCAGTCATGTTAGTTACGGGATACGTTTCCAGCCATCCGGAGAACATATCCACAATTACCAACACGTATTCGAATCTTCCGCTTTTTGCCATTTGGATGTGGTCTATCTAGATCCTTTGGAAATGGTACAAAGGTTTGGCCAGATGAAGTTTTGGAGGCTTTTCCATACGTCCTGGATTGCATTTATCGCATATTGCACAGGAAGCCGGGTAATTCCTGGTAAAGGTGGTGATGCCAGGAGCAAAGTAAGTCTTTGATATTAGGTTATTCATGAGATTCTTCGAAATGTGGGCAGGTCCATGTGCCCATTGGACGAGGGCTGGGTAGAGCTTTTTACGTATACACACATTCTTATTGCATGTATATAGTCCATCTTGAAGTACTGCCTCCTTTCCTAGCCACCCCTCTCTCTCTTCCTTGTCGGTGTTGCCTTGGATATTTTTTAGTTTATCCATGCTGTCCAAGAATCCCATCTGGAGAAGGGGAGCCGCTTCAGTGGTGTTATCTTGAAGGTTAAATTTTCCCCTCGCATCTTTTGGCAATTCCTGTATTCCTCTCAAGGCAGCTGACTTTGCAGCCTTGTTGGCCATATTATTGCTTATGGTTTTAGGGGAGTTGAGCTTTCCATGAGCCTTCACTTTCAGTGAAATTTGCCTTTCTCGTCTGCGAAGCGTGATCCATCCACAAATAAAGTGATGTGTGGGTTGTCCAGTGGAGACGAACTGACTGTGGGAAGGTGTGCTGTTTCTTGCTGCATGAGTTCAAAGCAGTTGTGTGTGTCCTGTACACTATGGTCCTCATTATCCTGTGCTCTATGGTGATAAGTTCCATCATCGGTGGTACCCCCCTCAGGAATTGGCAGAAGTGTAGAGGGGCCAAGAGAATGCAATCAAGGCCTAGGATGATATCAGAGGTTTTATCCAGGAGAAAAGGAGCTGCATAAACTGCTCTCATGCAGGATGGGCTCCCTTTAGCAACATTGTCTAGCTGTTCAGAAAAATATTCAATATGTTTTATTCTTGATCCATGGTTTTGAGCGAGGAAACCAAGGGCATGGCGCTCAGAAACAAAGAGTTTGAATGGCTTCTCATAGTCCGGGGCCCTAGTGCGGGTGCTGAAGATAGGATAGACTTCAGAGTGGTGAAACATTCAGCAGCTTCGGCAGTCATGGTGTAGGGTTCAGACTTTAAGACATCGTAGAGAGGTTGCATGAGAACGGCAGTAAGAGATGTGGCCGAGAAAGGCATGTAGTGGTTTATGTCCACGTGGAAGAATGATGCCTTGTAGAGTATTTATCCTGTCGGTTGTGATGTGTCGTGTCCCTTGAGAAATACATTGTCCGAGGAATGTCACAGTTGGTTGGCACCACGGGGGACTGTAGGGAGGTTCTAAAACCTTATGTTGATGCAGCGACTTCACCAAGCCCACATCACCACTAAGTATCTACATCCTGTAGTAGATTTGGGCTATAAACATTGGGGCTAAGACTTTTATGATCCATATTATTACTATAACTATCCCCTCTTTAATAAAAAAAAATGAATCGGGAGAAAACAAAATGTATACTGAAATAATAACATTCTCAGGAAAAAAGTGGGAATGCAGGAAGGAAACAAAAAGAAATGGAGGAAGGAGCAGCAACTTAACACATATATAAAATAAAATTTCCTTAAACAAAATGAAAAGAACTCACAATCATTTCATTTAAACAACTAAAACATAAGGAAGATAATAATCCACAAATTAAATTAATGTAAAGTCAGCTCACCATTCTCATTTATAAACTATCTACTGCCAAATTTTATCAAAACCAACTACATTAAAATCATACCTGGAATCAGTGAACTAACAGCTTAAAGGGTATGTCCACCCTTAAATCAAACTTTTAATATAGGCTTCCCCCTGGTCCCCCAGCCCCAACCGCATAATTTTTATTTTAAAGAAAGCTCCCCAAACTCTTACTTACCTCCCCTCTTTCCTCCGCCGCGCTCCCGGCCCTCTGCTTGCGAGAAATGCAAGCAGAGGGGCGGGACCGGCAGCCGCGTCTGTTATTGGCTGAGCTGCAGCCAATCACGGACGCGGCTGCCGGCAGCTCACTTCAGCGGAGGAAAGAGGAGAGGTAAGTAAGAGTTTGGGAGCTTTCTTAAATAAAAATTATGCGGTTGGGGCTGGGGGACCAGTGGGAAGCCTATACTAAAAGGGTTAAATGCTAGGGGGGGAGGGATTGGGGAGGAGGGAGGGAGAGAAGGAGAGGAGGGAGGAGGGGAAGAAGGGCTGCAGTACGCATGGCAAAAATCTACCTGAGGCCAGGTAGAGGCAGAGTCCTATATGGACTCTGCTAGCCTCCTGGTGGGCAGTTTTTGGGACTTTGGGGGGGGACTACAGGAGAACCCTATGGAGCTGGGATGTTAGGTAAGATTAAACTACACTACATTGTGGGGCCAGTAGTTGGGGGGGATTATAGTTTTGGGGGTGGACTGCCCTTTAAAAAAAAAAAAAAAAAAAAGAACCTTAAACAAAACACAGGTTCGGGTTAAAGAAAAGATTAAGCTAAATAAACAAAACACGGAAACGGACTAAATTTTAAACAGAATCTGGGAATTGAAGATCTATATACACTATACACAAACATTTACAACCATAACAGCTCTAATTGGTTGAGAATCAAATCAGACTGGGGAGAGATTTACACCTATATTTAAATATTAATTGCTTGGGTATTAATTTTATCTAATCTTAATAATGAATAAAAGGAATATACCATGGGTAAGACCGGAATATATCTAACGTTTAAGACCATGATGGATTTAAAATAACCTCATACTCTGTGAGGCATTGGATAGTTCATATTCTATTCTTTAGCATTTATAAAACATGATTGGATGTTAATTAAACATTCTCCGTACCCAATATAATAGAGTTGGAGGCCTCAACGGCCACTGTACTGGCTGCAGGGGTGCACAAACATTAAGGCATCCCCTGAACACTGACTGCCAATGATTTAGAAAAAATAAGTAACTAGTTTTAAGGTGTCTCTGTGATATTGTGATAAAACTGCCACCATGGTTTTACAATGTTCTCTATAATACAAATGAAAAGATTTATCATAATTCAGAAGACCCAGAGCAGGGGCAGAGGTAAATGTTATTACAATTATTTAAACATTCTTTGTGATTTTTGGTGTCCATAAAATGATGTCTGGACAGTCTTTGGTGGTGCTTTTTGGAGCATTTGGTCCCAGTGGGAGTTGGCTGGGATCCATTGTTGGTAAAAGTTCATGAAGCTGACCAATTCAGCGTTATTACAGGGTGTTTGAAATGCAAGATGTCTTTATCTCTGGCGGGGCTGACCAGATATTCACCTTTAGTTCTTATACAACCAAGATATTGAACTGATTCTTTGCAATATTGTATTTTCTAGAAGCTTTTGATGCAAGACAATTGAGGAGAGAGAGACCTTTTTACATACCTCCATGCTCTGGATACACAATAACCATAATTAATTAATACATTTCAATAATCCTAGAACCATGTGGCTGAACCCATTATTATTTTAACACTTTACAGAGAGCTATGGAGTCTGTCACTGGCAAGTCCACCAAGTCTCTATGTCAAACAGTGACACATGAAATGGGACTCTTCAAAAAATGAATACAAAAAGACTGAGCCGTAGCACCAGTTGACATGCGAAAGGAAAGCATGTCTTAAAATCAACAACTGTATTACATTGGGTATTGGCAGAAATGCTAATAAGGGCTTAAATATCCGAAACTATAGGAATTATCTGTATTATGAGCGGGCTATAATAGGGGTATAAAATAGGAAGATAGTCTTTGTAATTACTCATTGCTGTACAAAGGTACAAACCATTGGCAGACCCCCCCCCCATCTGCAAAAATAAGAAACAATGGCCTAGATAAAACTGAACTTAGCTCCCTAAGTACCCGAGGATATATTTTATCCGGTCCTGGAGATTTATTAATATTAACCTTATTTAGTCTCTTCTGTAGCATATCCTCGGTTAACCAAAGTGCACTTGCATCTTTTATACCATTATTGCTACTAACTCTATGATATCTGTACTGGATTAATTAATGGTGCCACATTTTTAGTCCTCATCTTCTTACTTAAATATACTTTTAAAAGTTTTAGGCTAAGTGATTCTTTGTTCAGCTATCCTAACTTTATTATTTTTAGGTAGTTTGATTGCTTTCTTACACTCCTTGTTACAGTTTTTATAATCCTTAAAGGCCCTTTCCATTCCCTGGACTTAAAGGTTTTAAATGCCTTTTTTTTTGCCTCTTTAAATTTCAGCACACCATGGGCGCGGATTTATTTTTTTACATTTGTTTCCCAAGGGAAAATTTAGATGTGCATGTGCATTTCTTAAACTACTGCTGGAACTTGCTAAAGCAGGTCAAACCCACTAGTAATTTCTGACATGCTGGTAAAGTCCAGAGTAGACAATGGAATATGGGACTTATGTCAAGAGGCGTGGCCTGACAGTGCTACTACATACAAACCATTTTCTAGTCCAGTTTTAGGGGAAACATTTGCTTTAATGCCATTTACTGGAGAAGTATTTTACAGTTTATAGGATTTTTGGGGAAATGTTTCAGATTATGGAGTTATAAAATTGGTTTAACCTTTTATACAAGAATTTACTTTGAGATGATTATTTCAATAATGCATTATGATATAAAGTATCTAAATCTTTCAAAAAAAAGAAGAGGACAATTAGTAGAATCTCTAGAGATGTCCTCAGACATTAGTATACTACAAGGCCAATCATTTTGTGAATGAAATCCAATCACAAAATCATGTCCAGGACAAGGAATTGCATAGAAATGTCGATCAATAATCTGATATA
This sequence comes from Hymenochirus boettgeri, assembly GCA_019447015.1. NCBI lineage: Eukaryota > Metazoa > Chordata > Amphibia > Anura > Pipidae > Hymenochirus > Hymenochirus boettgeri. The sequence continues at coordinate 52,515,990 of CM033472.1, forward strand.
GGTCAAGTATGGCAATCATAACAGTGAATGAAATCTAATCTTGAATTTCACCCTCTATCAGTTAGCCTCAGTTATGATATGATGATTAACCAAAGATATTAAGGAGCCACAACCAGTATAAGAGCATTATATTACAGGATTTTTTTTTTTTTAAATGATAAAGACCAACTACCAGGAGTTTTCCGAGATAAGTAATAACTTGCAGAGCTAAAGTCCTGAGTTCAAATCTACCTTGGACACATCTGCAAGGAGTTTGTATGTTCTCCCAGTGCTTGTGTGTGTCCAGTTTCCCCCACAAATCTAAAGATAAACTGATAGGTTGTAGGTGTCAAATAAATGTGCAAGGTCTGATGTGAATGAATACCTATAAGTGCTACAGCTACTGAAGATGTTGGAGCTATATGATAATAATAACAATAAAATTGTCCTCGCGTTAGGCAACATTACACAGGATTTTATACAAATCTTGCTATTATTCTTAGCATTGTGGAATATAAAAAGCTTTAGATTTCTTACGTAAGCCCAACTGATCTGTAGGGTTCAGGAAAAAATCCTTTGCTTTGGAAAGATTAGAATAAAAAAGATACATGATGCTGTGCAGGACTGGAACAAATGTGAGGTTACTGAATTTAAACAGTGTTGAAATCTATTGACCCCCTGAGCTGTGAAGGGTTAAAGATTTTAAGGATACTAGCTGTAGATTTCTGTGTTTTGACCCAATGAAATACTGACGGAGCCCAATGAGATACATTTATATGATGCCCTGGAGGTTCCCGTAAACTGATTGTTTGCTTTGAAGAGGTTGTATAGGAAGAAGGTATTAACCATGTATTGTTTCAAGACCTGAAAAAAAGAGGTGTGATAGCATGCAGTAGATCAGCATTAGAGAGATAAGAAATGCTTTGCACATATTGGGTTGCTACTCTCAAGGATTTTATAATGAGATAGTGTTACAGATCACATAGTACCTTATGACGTAAATAACAGGGTTGGTGCAAGATACACTGAGATAGATTAAGGCAAATGATTTTTACAAAGGGTGTGGCAAATCCTAGAGTTGGCTCTGCCATGGTTTGGCAGCTGAAGTGTTAAATGATGCTCCATGGAGCTCTAATAGGATTCATTTCTGCTATAAATCCTTTCCGTCTTCTTAAGTTTCTTCTAAAGGAAAAAAATGTTCACAGGTGAAAGCTGGGTCTTGGAATATTAGTGCACAGAAAGTAGATATTACCTATGCATGTTTGTGTGTTTTTATATTAACACACTACAACCATATTGGTAATGCCAGTCATGTAAAAAAAACCTGTGAGCAGATTTATTAATGTTGTGTGCATCCCTGCAGAAAAAATAGAAAACCACGTGTCTAAGTTTGATGCATGTTTATTATTCAATTACACACACACACCTCTGTCCTTCGTAATACTACATATGTGCTATATTATCATTCCTCTAATATCACTAGGGCCTACACAAAATTCATTATTCATTACATTTGTTATATATGTTTCACACTCTTCTCTTTCAAATTCTTCAAGGTCCCTCAATATATATATTTCTCTTTCATTTGCATTCACACATTCTCACAATTCCTGTCTCCCCATCTCACACATATTCTCTTCCCCTCACACGTTCCTTCTCTTCCCCCCCTCCCCTTTCCTTTCTCTCTCTTCTTCATCACAGCGCAGTGTGTATATGCTGATAGCTGCAGTATACAGGGACCGACTGGGAAATTTAGCTGGAGCTGTGACATAGACACATACCACACACACATGCATTCTACATGCATTTACAGAGATGCCATTCAACATATGAATCACTACGGTCGCCACTTCAGTTACATCTGTAGAGAAGATGCACCACAGTGGATTCAGAAGGTGAGAAGCTTTCACAAATTTGGGGAGATGTAGCGTGGAGAAGTAGAGGGGATGACATGAGGTCAGCAGTGTGAAGGGGGGATAGAAAAGTGAATCAATAAATAATTAGGGGAAATCTGGGCAGTGTACATTTTTAAAAAGGGAACATTAGCATATGGGAGTAAGAGACTAAAACAGTGGCGAAAGAAAGAGGCGAGCAAGGAACAAGAGTCTGCAGAACAAGAAATACATCCAAAGATTAGGAGGAAAAACTGAGATGGAAAAATTTATAGAGTAATGATGAAAATGTGTGAAGAAAGATATTTTAAGGTGAAACGTTATAGGAATAAGATCAGCTGGGAAATAACTACACTTAAGTAAAGGTAAGAAGTAAAAAATTCAGCCAGCAAAAGGTAGGAAAAAATACGGTAATAGAGTGGTGGGGAAATGGGAGACAGAGAATAGACAGAGAGCGAGTGGAAGAAGGGAATCCGCAACCATAAGTAGGAGAGCATATTCATAGAAAGGAGAGGCGAGTTGGTAATAGATAAAAGGAATTTGGATGTCATAGTTATTTATGGGGAAGGACCCATGGAACTATTTTTGTTTTTACATTAGTTAAGGAGGTTTAAAGTTCCCATGGGAGCCGGGCTAGATTTTAGAGAGAGAGAGGGGGGACCACAACACATTATTATAAGTAATACGCTATTAGTCTGTCGGTTTTGAACTTAGACTGAGTTTGCTTACCCTGCTAATTTAATACTCAAGACAAAGTGTCTTGTAGTTTTATTAGTGTAACACTAACAGGGGGTCTCTAGCGATACTGCACCTTTAACGAGCATTATTACAGAGGAAGGTTTGCATGTTATTATACACGACGAACATTCGACGTAAGTACAATAACTGTATATTTATACAGCCGAGGTCGTACTAACGAAATCCGTGGTATCGAAACTTTCAATACTAGTTTAGATTATTGTAAACTGTTACAAAAGACAGGTTCCCTAATTTAATTTCACTTTCATGTGAATCGATCAGTGTTGTTTACTTAGGAGAAAAGATCCTCTGTTCCTCAAAGTCACTCATACTAGGAGAAGGACCCCACTATTTTGTCCATGATAATAATGAGATAAATAATCTCCAAAGCATGTCTTCCTCTAATTTGGTCTGAAGCTGGGTACACACTGTCACGATCTGTATCTGCCTTCCTCTGCTCTAAGAGCTTTTTTATATGCTTGAGCTTGGGCAGAGGAGGCACCAGGTGAAAACAACAGTTAAAGGGACACTAAACAGATTTTATGTACTGTGTTAAGTATATAAAATCTGTTTCTATCATTCACAGGGATATGAGGCCTCTTACTCCCACTCCCTGTCAATAATAGAACACCCAGGGAAAACTGCCGAACTTACCTTACTGGCGCTCCACTCGGCTCCTTCTCGGCTATCAGGAGGCTGTCCCAACCAAAGCACCTATCTTCTGCGCATGCATGCCAATGCAAAATATAGGCCTGCGATGGTGCAGCGCAGCTGACAGCTAAGGAGCAGCCACAGTGGAGAGCACGTAAGGTAAGTGTGGCAGTTTCCCCTGGGCGTTCTATTATTCTCAGGGAGGTGGGAATAAGCATTCTCATCTCCCTGTGAATAATAGAAACGGATTTTAGGTACTTATAAATACCATTTTAGTGTCCCTTTAAGCATTGGTTGTGATGTCAGCAATCACAGCCTGATTGACTGCATGGAGGTAGGGGCCAGCTTACATATCCGGTTAGCAATGCAGTTAATAAAGTACACAATATATATTTTGGGTTGAGGGCAGGTAACTGAAAATGTACTGTTTTTTATTTTAAGTGTGTGCCTACCCTGTCTGTCATTTTTTAAAGATCAGGCTACACACGTTCAGAAGCGTTCTCCCCTATATAAAGTATTGGGCTAATGTTCGGGACGGACACTTTCCTTCGGCTGTGCATTGACTACCAATACTACAGGGAAATTTTCAAAAGGAAACAACCATTCCCAACATTGTTCATGAACATTCCATTTTGCGATCATCATAAACAATACAAAATATGGAGGAGATTCTGTCGATCCTGCCAGTTGCGGCATGTACATTATCAATACAGATGATGCAGATGCTAGTATGTGCAATGAATTAGATATATGACACCAAAAATAATATTAATGTGATATTTCTGATGTCCCAAAGAATTTACAACTGTCACATTTGTCTGATGTGTGTGAGGCAGTCAGTGGCCAGCCCTACAGCCTTAGCATAGACATTTTGTGCTCCTGGTTGTACAGAATAGACCCACCATTTCTTATTTCTTAGATCCACAGGAGAGGGGCTCCAAGGAGAGGGGCTCCTGAAAAAAATGACTTTGCCTCATGTTACTGCACGCCTTTAATCTAGTACTTGTTTTGCTCAGGCTCAGTATCTTCCACTCTTAAACAACTCCTCCTTCCATCAGACCTGACTTTCTGTGAGAGCAAGCATGTTCAGTATTCACTATTAGCCAGGAATAAGAGAAGGAATTGCTACCATAAAATTCACACATTCCAACTGTTAAAGTTACAGCAAAACTGTATAATATTACAACACTTGATTGACAGATGAAATGTAAGATGTTTTCAGACTGGATTTCTAAAGAAATAAGGGACAGATTAACAAAAAACGGTAAGTAATAGTTGGAAATTATTATTAATATATTATTATTGGCAATTTAAAAAAAAAATCCAGGTGTACATACGCTTTATTCCATTGTCACACTTTCTTATTTTCTAAGGGTCATATTTATGAAGGTTCGTTAACTTTCGCGGGGTTTTCGTGGACATTAACGCATAAATCGCGTTTAACGCGATTTATAAATGTCCGAAAACGGCAGCGAAAAGTTAACGAAGCGTTAACCCTTCGCGACGATACTTCTATTTATAAAGCGGCGGTACTGGTTTCGCTCTGCTAGTATCGGCTGTTTTACTTCGCCACCTTGAAGGTGGCGAAGTCAGCCGATATTAGCCTCCCGCGGTGGGGATGGGCAGGCAACCGCGGCGGGTGGTCGCACCCGCCCCGGGAGACACGCCCCACCCCGCCCACACCCCCCACGGCGGCACGCCCCGGGAGACACGACCACCCGCCGCCGCTTCCCAGCAGCCCTCCCAACCCGTTCCCCGCTCGCGGCAATCTCGGAACGGGAGGCTAGGAGGGGCTGCCGGGAAGGGGCCGCAGCACCCCCTCCCCGCAGCACCCACCGCGCCACCCCCTCCCGGCACCCCTCCCAAGCCCCCCGCCCCGGCCGCTCCGGGAAGGGAGGGAGCCGCTGGGAGGGGTGGGGCACATTAACCCAATCAGATTTCCGAACTTTTCAGTAATCTGATTGGTTAATGTAAAGCATGCAAAACCAAGCATAAAAAATTGACCAATCAGAAATGAATTAGGGGTTTCTGCAAACCTATATAAAGAGGAGCTTTCCGCGCGGAACTCAGATGCCATCGCAGTAGATGCTGAAGAAAGAAGCGGCTGGCAACATCGGCTCCGCTGAGGCCAGCGGTGCCAGCGGCTCACTGGCGGCCGCAGTGAGCCTGCCTGGCATCGGCGACCTGAGTGGGGTGGTGTGTCGCCAGCCTGAAGACGTCGCCCAAGGGCTCTTTTAAGAGCCGCCACCCTGGGGTCCCGGTTCGAGCTGCGGGACACCCCGCCAAAGGACTTGTCAGTGCCGCAAGGGCCTAACAAGGGCCGGGAGGGGGTCCGGTTCGAGCTGCGGGACCTAAGCCCCAAAGGCTTGTCAGTGCCGCAAGGGCCGGGGAGGGGTCCTGGTTCAGCTACGGGACCCTAAGCCCCAAAGGGCTCTTGTTAGAGCCGCAAGGGCACGTAAGTGCCGCAAAGGCCCTGATAGGGCCGGGAGGGGGGTCCCGGTTCGAGCTGCGGGACCCCTTAAGCCCCAAAGGGCTCTTGTCAGAGCCGCAAGGGCACTTGTAAGTGCCGCAAAGGCCCTTACAAGGGCCGGGGAGGGGGGGGTCCCGGTTCGAGCTGCGGGACCCCCTAAGCCCCAAAAGGCCCTTCTCAGGGCCCGCTGGAGGGTGCCTCCACCCCTCCCAGCGGCTCCCCCCCTCCCCGGGAGCGGCCGTGGCGGGGGGCTTGGAGGGGTTGCCGGGGAGGGGGCGGCAGCCCCTCCTAGCCTCCCGTTCCGAGATTGCAGCGAGCGGGGAACGGGTTGGGAGGGGCTGCTGGGAAGCGGCGGCGGGTGGTCTCCGCCACCGCGGGGGGTTGTGGGCGGGGTGGGCGTATGCCCCGCCCCCTTAGGAGATGCGTCGGAAGGGATTTTAAGTCCCTTCGCGGCGATACTATACAGTATCGCCGCGAAGGGCTTAAAATTACCGCAACACATTGCGGCCGCGATACATCGCGGGAATGGCGCTCGCCGTTATAAATACGGCGATAGCACTATTTTCGTGGCCACGATGTGCGGCGGTAATTTTTTGGCGCTATTTTCGTTCTTTATAAATATGCCCCTAAGTGTCTTACAGAATCAAGGGCCATATTCAATAGGTCGCAATATCGGGAACTTCCAATACTGTGGGTTATTGTAAAAGTACATCCATACCGACATTCGTTCATACGAATACCATGTGGTAGTACACTAAAGCAATGATAGTGTATGGGTGATCGTACAATTACGATCGTAAATCTACGCTTGTGATCATAATTGTATTACCACGATCGTAAATTTTACGCCCGCAATCAGACTTCTACAATCTTGATAATTTTTATTTAAAGGCACAGTATCACAAAATAGCGATACCTTTTGAAATACGTAATAAAAGAAACGTACTTTTAGGTAGAGGCGTGATAAGACAATATCGCTCTTAAAGCGTCATACACACATGCGAGCCTTTACCTCCACAGTTATCATCATGCACATCATACCACATTCCAATTCAGGGTTTTCCTTTGTATGGTATTTTCTGGCTTTAAAAAAGTCCTGATAAAGTCCCTGTGTTCCCTTTTTTTTTTTGATACCCTTGAGATGGCAAGACTGATACTATCCTAGTCACCTCAATGGCATTCTTAAAACATGCTAAACCCTGATATATAATTCCAACATTCTAAAGGACATGTTCACCCTTAAAACATAAAACTGGTCAGTTGTCAGTTACTTGCCCCCAAGCCCCAACTGATATATTTTGCACTTCATTGCTGCATTACTAACTAGGGGGGAGATTCAATATGGCCCAAATGCTTCTAAAACCAATGCTAACCTGAGGAAATTTCAGGTTAACGGGGTTTTAGATGGATTTTAGAGCACAGCGCCAGTTCCAAATGTTTTTGGAATAGCATGGATTAACGATACACAACCACTATCGTTAAGTTTTGCACTACTTCGTTAGCGCAAAACTTTACGGACAGGTTGGTGGAGCGTTAAAGTCACGATTCTTACCTTAGCCCGATCCCGCGATGCAATACCGACGTAATTATTATTATTATTATTATTGTTGATATAGTGCTAACATCTTTGTAACAATTTACAATTACCGTATACATTCAATCAGGCCCTGCCCAAAGAGCTACAATCTAAGCACATTTATTTGACACATACAACCTATCAGAAGGTCTTATGATTGTGGGGGAAACCGGAGGCCCAGAGGAAACCCACGCAGGCACGCGGCAGAACATACAAACTCCTTGCAGATGTGTCCAAGGGTGGAATCGAACTCTGGAATTCAGCGCTGCAGGTATCAGTGCTAACCACTGAGCCACCTTGCGACTGTATCGCAGGATCGGGTAGCAGCGCGCTTCCTAGTATTGAATTCCCCGTAGATATTTAAGGATAATTATCGTCTCCATTCGTAGGGGCAAAATGGCCCCTACTTCCATGCAGTCATCAAGGCATCACAACTAATGATGACTGCTGGTTCCCTTGCTGCATCCTCTGCACAAGCTCAAGCATATACTAACCTCTTGAGAGCAGGGAGAAGTACATACCTTTGCCAGAAAGGAATAGAAACTATCACTAAATATCTGTCTACAAATGCATGAATAAACTGGGACAAATAGGGTTGTGTTCAGATAATTGACAGTCACCTGTTGTCCTTTTTAAGCTTTAATTTCAGACTCACCGGGTGGAGACAGTTTTTCTTCTTGAAACTCACATATTCACAGGTCACGTGGAAAAGAGGCATAGTGTGCATTAGTGTACAGTTAATGTAGAAAGTGTCCCTCGTTTTCTTAAATGAGGAACCTTTATTTCCACGTTCAGCGCTGACAATGTAAGAATCCCTTACATTTTCTTGTTTCATCTATAGGTCAGTGACTCCCATCATATATCACAGTCACACTCAAATGAGAAAGTCTTAATGGTTTTCTCACTGTCACACATACAGTAGTATGACATCTTTAACATTTCATGTTTATTGCCTCTATGATGCTGCTTTAAAAGCTTTTAAAGCAGCATCATAGAGGGAATAAACATGTAAGCAATTGAATGGGGTGTGCACTAGACTTCTATTTTGTATGTATACTATATTAAATTAGTCGCTAGTTGCACTTTAATGGATGTATACATCCCATCTTTATATATTTTGTGTGTACCAATTAAGGTGTTGCTCAGGACAAAATTAACTATAACAACAACAGATGGGTATATAGTACCCAAAGTGTCCCTGCTAGCACCCGTTGAATACCTTTTAAATTTAAATTGCATTTGTTCAATGATCCGGACACTGATAGCCAATGTGATCTTAATTCGTTTATATGCACAATTGTCCAAATAGAAAATAACTTTATACCTTTGAACTTCAATTTACACCAAGTGATTAAAATCAACAATGAGAAGGTTATAACCAAAAAATTATACATGTGGAGATTATCATGTGATTAAGTCCGATCTAGTCCAATGCACATATGTACACTCAGAGATGGATTAATATCATGTGGGGCCCTAGGCAGGCCATCGTTTAGAGCCCCTTTTATGTTAAATATATTGTATAGACTATAAATGTTACTGTTTTGAAGCTGGGCCCCCAGAAGTTTTCCTGGGCCCTAGGCAGTTGCCTAGGGTTGCCTTGTTGATAATCCTGCTCTGTGTACACTGTCCTCGCAATGTACCAGACCGGTCTGCTTGCAATCAAAGTATTACTATAACAAAGCTCTCTTACCAGAGTACCATCTGCAGTGTGAACCCCACTCCTATAGTCGGATGGAGCTGGGACTTACACAGGTTGTCGCTTGTCTTCCACCGAATTCATGTGGGCCGACCTCTTCCCCGGCATCTCATGACTCCTGCCGTCTGATTCACTCTCTGCGTCCTCGGGTAACGTACATAGACCAGCTCCGTTTCTCTTCGCCCAGTCACAAACCTAACAGGAGTGGAAGCTCTCTTACCTCCACATACCCTGGACTTAGAGAATTGTAGCTCCAATCCTTTTTTATTGCTACCTCATATTAATATGTATGTACACTGGGAAATTTGTTCTTTTTTATTGCTCATTACATTGAGCAAAACAAGTTCTGGATTGAAGGCAGAGCATCCAAAACACATCAGAGTAAGTGCTGCTTACATGTTTTCACTTATAGAGTGAAATGAGGTCAATTTTCAGTGTACAAATTCTTTAAAGGCTGTAACACAGAAATGGAAAAAGGACTTTATAGCCATTGAACAACAGGCGGTGTACTGTAAAGGGGAAGATCAGTGCAAATACATATGCTTTTCAGAAAAAAGAACAGTATTTTTCATCCCAATGACCATAATCTGCCAATCACGCATTTGTTCTGTGTATAAATAAATGCACCGAAATACTGACTTCCTGTTTGCAGGACCCCTAGTAGAGACCGTTATGGTCTTGCCCTTGACTCAGCGCCTGGGTTGATTCAGTTGCTCAGTAGAGATCTGAGCATCTTTGCCTATCCAACAGCCAATCAGAGAAATTACTGTTAGGAACATTCAAAGGATGTGGTGCATCCTGGGAAGAAGAAGGATCGTTAGAACCTGAAATGTCAGCTCACTAATGTCAACAGCAGGGAACAGCATGGGGAGAATGTAGAAAACTAAGTATGCCTTACACAAACTTACAATTTATCAAATATTCAATTTAACAAATATCATAATTTCACTGAACTGTCCCTAAGGTGATTCCCATACAAGATTACATGGTCTTTATTTCAGCTTAGTGTTTTTTTCCCACACTTATTTTACTGTTTAGGATACACAGTACTTTGGTGGTTCTTTAATAAAACAAAACGTGATTTTTAAAAAAAAATCTAAATTATTTTCATTTTACAAATTTTTGTTTCTTTCTTCCAGGTGACCAAGTTTCTCCACTTACATCCGCTTATTGCCATTATGATTCTGCTATTCTATTGTATTCTGCTCCTGTCTGTATGTGCATTTGCTTCCTCACCCAATTCTTCTTCCTGTGGAGCCAGCAATGAGCAAAAATGGTGAATGCATAGATGGAGTTCTACTGCCTGCCTGGCTACCTATCCTCCCTCAAATGGAGATAGAGCTGCCCGTGCTATTGGTATTTTGTGGCACTTGTTTATATGTTCTTGGGTATGTCCATTATTGCTGATGCTTTATGGCATCCATCGAGGTCATTACCTCACAGGAGCGTCGTAGGGTCATACCGCGACCAAATGGAGAAGTTCAGTCACAAGTGTACGTCTGTGGAATGAAACTGTTTCTAATTTGACATTAAGGCATTAGGATCCTCAGCACCAGAGATACTGCTTTCAATAATTGAGGTAGTTGGACGAGGTTTTGAATCAGGGGACTTAGGCCCAAGTACCATTGTAGGCTCAGCAGCCTTTAACATGTGTTATTATTGGCCTTTGCGTTATGGTTGTGCCTGAAGGAGAGACGGCGCATTCCCCATCCAAGTGTCTTTGCAGTGACTGCATTTTGGAGTGTTTTTGCTTATGTATGGCTATTCTTGATCCCTCTTTATCTTTCCTGGAGAAGTGGAGGTATGGGAAGCTCTGCTTACATTTTTATTCTTCCCTTTGTGGTTTTTACAAGCCTGGATTGCAGACAGACGACTTCTCTTTTACAAATATGCGGCGAGGAGGAGGAGGAAGGATGGTGAGCAAAGTACAGGGCAGGTAAGAGCAGGGGAGTGCTAGTAGGGGCGGAAGACTGGAGTACGAGAGGAGGCTGGAGAATGACCCTGGCTGGAGGAGAAAGAGCAACAGATGATGAGGAGAGAGGAGGAGAGAGAAGGGATATGGCAAGGGCGTTTAAAGACATGCGTCAACGATATCCAGGCAAAGACATGGAACAGCTCATGGAGTTGGTAAATTATCATGCCCTGGTTCAGCAACAAAAAGTCGAGCCTTTACAGGATTCAGGCAACCAGAATGATGATAGGAGCAGGCAATGTTTTTAAGAAACATGCAGCAGACCAAGCAAGAAGGGCTCTGACAGATGGTGGGACCAGAGATGGGGATGTTGGAGGGCATGGAGAGGAGGAAGATCAATGGACTGAAGTGGAATTTGAACACCACCATTATCAGTGTTTTGAAAACTGTGGCACTGTTAGTGTATGGGTGGTTTGCAGGAGGCAGATGGAGATGGTGCAATACAGGTAGACTATAGGACAGAAGATGGTTCAGCCAATGCAGGATCAGATTAGAACTGGCGGGGAAGGAACAATAGTCTTTCAGCCTGGAGAAGTTAGAAAGGAATTGCGCTTGGGAATTATTGATGATGATGTGTTTGAACAAGATGAACATTTTTATGTGCAGCTAGCAACCCTAGGAGAGCAAGAGGAGTAAGGGAGGGCCAAGGGAGGGGTAAGACTCGGTAATGGGAGAAGAGCTACAGTGACTATATTTGATGATGACCATGCAGGCATCTTCAGCTTTGAGTCAGACAAAATGAGGGTTAGTGAAAGTATAGGCACAATGAAAGCAAAAGTAGTGAGAGGATCAGGGGCACGGGGAAAAGTGGCAATACCCTACAAGACCAGTGAGGGCACTGCAAAAGCAGGAGAGGATTACCTTGAAGTAGCAGGGAAGGTGGAGTTCCAAATGATGATGAAACAAGTAAGTAAAAATAAATTACATTCTTAAAACATTTTTATTCTTTAAGCTTACTAGTTTGTGTTGCCTTAAAGGGAGTCTTCACCTCCCCACTTAAATATAGTAGTTACCTCCCATTAATTCACCTGCTCTAATATAGTAGTAGTTCAAAGAAACTCTAGTACGCAATATGTGCTTGGTCATCTTGATAAGGACCGAACCGGGTCCGAGAATTATCTGTTCCCTTCCTAATTAGTTTACCATTGATAGAGCAGCCTAGGCCGAGAAGAAACTAGAAAGAACCACACTGACACGAGCTGTTCAGTATGCAAAAATGCTTCTTCTGCTTTATTGTTAGTTACAATGGGTATATGGTGGGGGTGTTGATTGGAACAATTAGTCTGGCAGGGTCATTATATTTGCTTATTTAGGCCATTGTAGCTTCTTTTCCAGGAGTCCTCTGTGAAGCATCATACAAAATATCTGCCCTTGTGGAGAGATTCCTCTTTTACATTTCATCTAGCAGAGCTAAGCGTATGATATCTATGTTTATCAGTTGAGTAGGAAAACAAGAGCTGAGCATATCATATAATATTGAAATCAAGGTTAGAAGATAGAACAACCAAATATAGTAATGAGACAGTAAAATAACATTTTTCATGTAACTGACACTAAAACTTAAAGCTGTAGATATATGTGATATATGTCTCCTTCACAATCCCCCTAAAATGTCTATTTTGCTGTCCCTACCTAGCAAGGATTATCAGAGTTGCTCCAGAGGGGTTCCCATAGGGTGGGTATGGATCTTCAGCTTGGTCTGGAGAGACCTGCACAAAGCCAGGGACCAACCTTCCAACTTCCAACATCCTGACTAACCCTGAAGGGGGCGTTAATGAAGAGGATTGAAGAGGAGACATCAGTAGAACGTATGGCAGTATATGGGGACTCATACACTGTGTTATATTCTTGGAGTATAAAAGTCGGGGCAGATATCTCTACGGCCTTTGTAGCTAGCTTCTTAATATATGGGATGAAAAACACGATAAAAAGTGAGACAAAAATTAGAACAATACGGTCACCCCTATCTGGGCTAAAGTTTTCTGCCAGCCAGTCATCCATCCAAAATATGGTCCCATGGGTTGTTTATACCAGAATTTCTCTAATTCGATTGACAAATCCTCAAGTTTTAATAGCAAGAGGGACTTTACCATTTGGGCCAGTGTTCAGGGATATAAGTGCAACAAGTGCTGGAGTCTGGTAACATTTTACAATCTCCCCCTTTTCAGCAAGTATCATATCCAAAGCGATTCTATTTTGGAAAGTAATTTGTGCGGTGGGGCCTAATTGATCAGCCAAACCCTGGAGTGCATCTCTAGTATAGTTAATAAATTGTTGCTGATTGGGTAGATGTAATTAACCCAATCAACATTTTTATTCACTGTGATCATTGGAATTAGAGATTCAAACCCTGCTTTAACTTGATCACGGGCTTTGAATTCATCGGGTACCCCCTAGAGACTCCAATGGCATCAATATACACGTGAGGGTCAAGACCACCCCCTGGGGTGGTGAGATGTGTGTGTGAAGGTAGACCTGACGGATAGTGAGGGATAATGGGAAGTGGCATGATTGCTTTACTCAAAGCACATTAATTCCAATGCCCAAGGACACTGGGCCACCTATCAATCATACAGAAATCAAACATAAGGTTGCACATTGTGTTAGAAGAATTAAAACCAGAATGTAGTTAGACCCCCCTTCTAAGTTATGACAACTTGTAAGGCCCTCCCTGAGGAGATGATAAAAAGGATATAAAGATCAATCATGTTTCTCCGGCAGGAGGGGTGGATTTCTTGCTATGTGATGCGTGGATCCACGAAGGTCTTCCTTCCAGTTTCAATGAAGTGGGAGTGGTAAGTGGTAGGAGTACCTAGAGGGGCCGTCAAATCTAGGTTCGCGGAGTGTTTTCTTACGAAAATCTTGACCAGCACCCAGTCACCTGGGAGAAGTGAATTGGGTAACTGCTATAGAATCAGGATCTGGAAGAGAAGAGAACACTTGACCATGCACTTTGGTTATTCACAGTTAGTTGGGAGACAAAATCAGTTAATACATCAGAAGTAATTGCAATTGCTGAGGGAAATAACACCCAACCTAGGGGCTGACCCAAATAAGATCTCAAAGGGGAATAATTTGGTTCCCCCCTTGGTGGTTATGATACTGAACAAAGCTATAGGCATACTGTCAGGCCATCCCATCCAGATCTTGAGCCATTTTTAGCATGAGCATCTTCAGGGTCCATTCATCCTTTCAACCTTCCTGCTACTCTGAGGATGATAGGGCGGTGGAAGTGTAAGATCACTCCTAAAGTAGTCCAAATTTCTTGTGGACAGTGGCAATGAATGCAGGGCCTTGATCACTTTCAATCACTTCAGGTACAATAACCTGCATACGACCTCAGAGAGTAATTTCTTGGCGAGTAGTTGTCTTAGCAGTCATGTTAGTTACGGGATACGTTTAGCCATCCGGAGAACATATCCACAATTACCAACACAGTATTCGAATCTTCCGCTTTTTGCCATTTGGATGTGGTCTATCTAGATCCTTTGGAAATGGTACAAAGGTTTGGCCAGATGAAGTTTTGGAGGCTTTTCCATACGTCTGGATTGCATTTATCGCATATTGCACAGGAAGCCGGGTATATTCTGGTAAAGGTGGTGATGCCAGGAGCAAAGTAAGTCTTTGATATTAGGTTATTCATGAGATTCTTCGAAATGTGGGGCAGGTCCATGTGGCCATTGGACGAGGGCTGGGTAGAGCTTTTTACGTATACAACACATTTATTGCATGTATATAGTTCCATCTTGAAGTACTGCCTCCTTTCCTAGCCACCCCTCTCTCTCTCCTTGTCGGTGTTGCCTTGGATATTTTTTAGTTTATCCATGCTGTCCAAGAATCCCATCTGGAGAAGGGAGCGCTTCAGTGGTGTTATCTTGAAGGTTAAATTTTCCCCTCGCATCTTTTGGCAATTCCTGTATTCCTCTCAAGGCAGCTGACTTTGCAGCCTTGTTGGCCATATTATGCTTATGGTTTTAGGGGAGTTGAGCTTCCATGAGCCTTCACTTTCAGTGAAATTTGCCTTTCTCGTCTGCGAAGCGTGATCCATCACAAAATAAAGTGATGTGTGGGTTGTCCAGTGGAGACGAACTATGCTGTGGGAAGGTGTGCTGTTTCTTGCTGCATGAGTTCAAAGCAGTTGTGTGTGTCCTGTACACTATGGTCCTCATTATCTGTGCTCTATGGTGATAAGTTCCATCATCGGTGGTACCCCCCTCAGGAATTGGCAGAAGTGTAGAGGGCCAAGAGAATGCAATCAAGGCCTAGGATGATATCAGAGGTTTTATCCAGGAGAAAAGGAGTGCATAAACTGCTCTCATGCAGGATGGGGTCCCTTTAGCAACATTGTCTAGCTGTTCAGAAAAATATTCAATATGTTTTATTCTGATCCATGGTTTTGAGCGAGAGAAACCAAGGGCATGGCGCTCAGAAACAAAGAGTTGAATGGCTTCTCATAGTCCGGGGCCCTAGTGGGGTGCTGAAGATAGGATAGACTTCAGAGTGGTGAAACATCAGCAGCTTCGGCAGTCATGGTGTAGGGTTCAGACTTTAAGACATCGTAGAGAGTTTCATGAGAACGGCAGTAAGAGAGTGGCCAGAAAGGCATGTAGTGGTTTATGTCCACGTGGAAGAAAGATGCCTTGTAGAGTATTTATCCTGTCGGTTGTGATGTGTCGTGTCCTTGAGAAATACATTGTCCGAGGAATGTCACAGTTGGTTGGCACCCCGGGGGAATGTAGGGAGGTTCTAAAACCTTATGTTGATTGCAGCGACTTCACCAAGCCCACATCACCACTAAGTATCTACATCCTGTAGTAGATTTGGGCTATAAACATTGGGGCTAAGACTTTTATGATCCATATTATACTATAACTATCCCTCTTTAATAAAAAAAAATGAATCGGGAGAAAACAAAATGTATACTGAAAAAAAATAATTCTCAGGAAAAAAGTGGGAATGCAGGAAGGAAACAAAAAGAAATGGAGGAGGAGCAGCAACTTAACACATATATAAAATAAAATTTCCTTAAACAAAATGAAAAGAACTCACAATCATTTCATTTAAACAACTAAAACAATAAGGAAGATAATAATCCACAAATTAAATTAATGTAAAGTCAGCTCACCATTCTCATTTATAAACTATCTACTGCCAAATTTTATCAAACCAAACTACATTAAAATCATACCTGGAATCAGTGAACTAACAGCTTAAAGGGTATGTCCACCCTTAAATCAAACTTTTAATATAGGCTTCCCCTGGTCCCCCAGCCCAAACCGCATAATTTTTATTTTAAGAAAGCTCCCCAAACTTTACTTACCTCCCCTCTTTCCTCCGCCGCGCTCCGGCCCTCTGCTTGCGAGAAATGCAAGCAGAGGGGCGGGACCGGCAGCCGCGTGTTATTGGCTGAGCTGCAGCCAATCACGGACGCGGCTGCCGGCAGCTCACTTCAGCGGAGGAAAGAGGAGAGGTAAGTAAGAGTTTGGGGAGCTTTCTTAAAATAAAAATTATGCGGTTGGGGCTGGGGGACCAGTGGGAAGCCTATACTAAAAGGGTTAAATGCTAGGGGGAGGGATTGGGGAGAGGGAGGGAGAGAGGGAGGGAGAGGGAGGGAGAGGGAGGGGGAGAAGGGCTGCAGTACGCATGGCAAAAATCTACCTGAGGCCAGGGAGGAGGCAGAGTCCTATATGGACTCTGCTAGCCTCCTGGTGGGCAGTTTTTGGACTTTGGGGGGGGACTACAGGAGAACCCTATGGAGCTGGGATGTTAGGTAAGAGATTAAACTACACTACATTGTGGGGCCAGTAGTTGGGGGGATTATAGTTTTGGGGGTGGACATGCCCTTTAAACCTTAAACAAAACACAGGTTCGGTTAAAGAAAAGATTAAGCTAAATAAACAAAACACGGAAACGGACTAAATTTTAAACAGAATCTGGGAATTGAAGATCTATATACACTATACACAAACATTTACAACCATAACAGCTCTAATTGGTTGAGAATCAAATCAGACTGGGGAGAGATTTACCTATATTTAAAATTAATTGCTTGGGTATTAATTTTATCTAATCTTAATAATGAATAAAAGGAAATACCATGGGTAAGACCGGAATATATCTAACGTTTAAGACCATGATGGATTTAAAATAACTCATACTCTGTGAGGCATTGGATAGTTCATATTTATTCTTTGCATTTATAAAACATGATTGGATGTTAATTAAACATTCTCCGTCCCAATATAATAGAGTGGAGGCCTCAACGGCCACTGTACTGGCTGCAGGGTGCACAAACATTAAGGCATCCCGCCTGAACACTGACTGCCAATGATTTAGAAAAAATAAGTAAATAGTTTTAAGGTGTCTCTGTGATATTGTGATAAAACTGCCACCATGGTTTTACAATGTTCTCTATAATACAAATGAAAAGATTTATCATAATTCAGAAGACCCAGAGCAGGGGCAGAGGTAAATGTTATTACATTATTTAAACATTCTTTGTGATTTTTGGTGTCCTAAAATGATGTCTGGACAGTCTTTGGTGGTGCTTTTTGGAGCATTGGTCCCAGTGGGAGTTGGCTGGGATCCATTGTTGGTAAAAGTTCATGAAGCTGACCAATTCAGCGTTATTACAGGGTGTTTTGAAATGCAGATGTCTTTATCTCTGGCGGGGCTGACCAGATATTCACCTTTAGTTCTTATTACAACCAAGATATTGAACTGATTCTTTGCAATTTGTATTTTTAGAAGCTTTTGATGCAAGACAATTGAGGAGAGAGAGACCTTTTTAAATACCTCCATGCTCTGGACACACTAACCATAATTAATTAATACATTTCAATAATCCTAGAACCATGTGGCTGAACCCATTATTATTTTATTTAACACTTTACAGAGAGCTATGGAGTCTGTCACTGGCAAGTCCACCAAGTCTCATGTCAAACAGTGACACTGAAATGGGACTCTTCAAAAAATGAATCAAAAAGACTGAGCCGTAGCACCAGTTACATGCGAAAGGAAAGCATGTCTTAAAATCAACAACTGTATTACATTGGGTATTGGCAGAAATGCTAATAAGGCTTAAATATCCGAAAACTATAGGAATTATCTGTATTATGAGCGGGCTATAATAGGGTATAAAATAGGAAGATAGTCTTTGTAATTACTCATTGCTGTACAAAGGTACAAACCATGGGCAGAATATCTATTAATTATATCTTGTGAAAGGGGGGTTAGGGGCATTAAAAAAAATATTCCGTACATCAAATTTTACTTCCAACGAGTTATGCCACTAAAGAAAATTGAGGTACACAATTTACTGACTAAATCCTGTATTATCAAGTTAATGGGGTAATCTGGTAATAATTTAAAGGAAAAATAAGACAATAACAATAGGCCATCATCCCTATTAGTGACAAATGTTTTATATTCTTCGTCTCTGCAGGTACCCCAATAAATCTCTACAAAAGGCTTGCAATCAGCTGAGGGACCATTAATATAAGGAAGCTTTGATAGAGACGCACATAGTCCCTGTATCATTAAAAAAAAATTAAACAGATTACCTTGTATACGAAGAACATGAATAGGATTACACATTTTGTCCATGAGCTGTACCACAGCAAAGGAATCACTTGTGGGGAAATCCATTACAACTGCCATCATAGAGGATATCTATCTGTGACTGTATTTTCACATCCTATTTAGCTATATGGATATAACAGGCACTAGTCTCACTAATGATCTAATTTATTACAAATAACATATCTACTATTATTGTTCATTCTGATAACTCCTCTTCCAAAACCACCAGAAACTCTACCAGATCCTAAATCTTCACTTTCTAAAAAACTTCCGTAGAATGACAGACAAAACTGTTACACATAAAACACACAAGACATACAAAGGTAGGGTCTCTTAATGTTCCGTATAATGCTAGCTAGCAAAACAACTAATAACTCTTCAGAAGTTCGAACTTCTAATGAACTGGACCACACTGTCCGTTCTATAACTGGTTAATTGGTTAAGCAATTCTAGCATAATTCTTTACATGTTTCTTTCCCACCCTCCCCGCAATAAGTTCAAATGCAGTGACACCCTTAAGGTCTTCCTCTCTCATCTTACTTTTATTCTGACCTATTTTAGCCGTTTACAATTAAATCTGAATTGCAATTTATTCTACTTTGGCTAAACCTTCGGCGGGGGTCTACAATCACAGAAAATGGGCTCTGTTCCTGTTCTTGCCTGAGAGTTCGCACACCTGTTGAAATTTTAAACCAATACAATCTGATTCCACTGAAAAAAAAATGGGCATTAAGTCAATAGCACAGAAATTAGGGAAACGCCCACAGTACAGGTTTGTAGGCCTGATATGATGAGGGATAGCCTTTTGAATGTCTCCTTATTTTTATAAGTCTCCAGTTGTGGACTAATTCCAAACAGTAAACCACATACTCAATCAACACACGACATATCCTCCCATGTCATGGTGGGAATATCTCGGACGCGATTTTACAGTGAACAGAGACACCTCAGATTCAAAGATCACAAAGATCAGTCGGTCGGGGAAATTCTCTCTCCTGGCCACTCACACCGACAGTCACAAAGATCAGTCAGTCGGGGAAACTCCCTGTCCTGGCCACTCACACCGACAGTCACAAAGATCAGTCGGAACGGATGGCACTTAGTTATTTTTTTATTTAATATGAGTTTAGTGTTCCTTTAACTAGCTTTTTAGAGCCTTCATACTTCCCAAGTTCCCAACTTTTGTGCGGCCAGAACTGGTGTGTGGGCTTGAGCTATCTACAGCCTTCCAAGTCGTGCCCAGGACCACCCAAGCCCACCCACTGTGTGACAAATACTGTCAGTGCAGTACACTTGGACAGGCCGCTCAAAATGGAGTTTCTTGATCTCGCTCTGTGATATGCTGACATATTAATGAAAATAATGTGCAGGGCAGAAGCCATTTATTGCTGCTTAATTCTTAGTTCTTTTAAGTGTTCATTTTTCTTCCTTCAGTCTGTCCCATGTGCTTTTGGAAGGGTGTACTGACAATCTGTTGAGAGAGAGAGAAAAGCAGGTAATGCTGTAATAGGAGAACCAGAGTTGATTTATAGGAGGTAATCCAGGGAAGCCACATGATAATAATATAAACTCTAGTGCAGAGTAGGAAGAAAGACTTGATATGTCTGGATTGAAAACATCTAGAGATCTAATCCTAGGCTTGCTTTAACCCTTTCCCTGCCACAGATCGTATATTCACGATCTGTGCAGAGAAATGCTTAACTGCACAGATCGTGAATATACGAGTGGGCTTCCCCTTTAAAAATGAAAAAAAACACCGCCGCTAGGGCCGACCCGGGGGCAGCATTCAGCTGCCCCCCATCCCCCTCGACCCCCCCCTGGTGTGTCCAAATCCGAGGGGGGGATCGGGAGTTAGCTTACCTTTTCTGGTGACCGTATAGCAGCCAGCCGGTCCACGGGAGTCCAAGGAGGAAGCGGAAAGGGAGACCCGGTGACGTCACGGAGCTTCCTCCTTCACCGGGGTCTCCCTTGAGTGGTAGGAGACTGCCCCTGGTGGTCTAGTTGAGGTACTGCAGCTTGATCTCAATTTGATCATGCTGCAGTACCTAGTATAGAAAAGCTGTCAAGCTGCCAGCTTTTCTATACATTTTGTGAATGGAACTCAAAGTTCCATTCACAAATAGGATTTTTTCTAAGTCTTTGCTACTTAGCGAAGAATTAGAAAAAAAATGGGGACAGAGATCAATATTTGGTGATCACTTCTGATCACCAAATTATTGATCTTTGCCAATGAATGAAAAATCACTTCCTGGAAAATGATTTCCGGGAAGTGATTTTTCCGATCGGATTTCGAATTGGAAAACGGCATTTATGCCCGTATTCAAGTTCGGTATCATTCCCTAAGATGATCTGATGATTATCTTTGGGAATGATCGGGGAAAAAAAGGGGAAATACACACAAAAAAATTCTTAAAGTGATACAACACACCTTTTTTTTTTTACCCTAAAACTATAAATTAGAAAAAAAAGTTGTCTCTCCAAGCTCCCCAATGTCCCCAGTGATATCGGTAAAGTAAAAGCGGATACTTATTTGTTCGATTTCAAGGGAAACTAAGCCTATATTTTATAAGGAAAATTTTGCAGAGGTACCAAATAAAGACCGTATTGAATTTTTAGGATCAGTAAAGTGTGCAAAAACGTGTGTGACTCTCCATACTAACCGACTTCACTAAAATACCACTAAAAGGGGGGAGAGTGTGTGTGTGGGGGTGGGTTGTGTGGCGTTTTTTAAAAATTTCTGTAACTGACTTCTAAATGCGTCCCATTTGAGCTAGTTGGTGGCCTCGTCTCTGTTGCCACCACGCAAATGGCACACCGTTTGATCAGGACATGTGGGAGATTGCTATTAGTGGGTTTTTTTGCTGGTCAAGGGGGTTTAGGTAGGATTTCAACCCTTGAATCATCTCATTTATTTTTCACAAAATCTCGTAAAAACACCGAGTTTTTGGATCGCTGGGTCTGGAATCTTCCTGCATGTATGAAAGCATGGCACGTAACGTAGTGAAGGCGTGTAGATTCCAAAAATATATAGTTTGTGGAGGGAATTTCCATGTTTCGGGACTGTTTCTTAGAAAAAGTGTAGGCTGTTCAAATTACAGAGCACTTTGATTTTTTCTTGTAATTGCATTTGTGCATGCGTCCCATTTGAGCTAGTTGGTGGCCACGTCTTGTGCATCCACGCATATGGCATACCGTTTGATTCAGAAAATGTGGGAGATTGATATTTAGTGGGGGGGTTTATTTGGGGGGGCATTTCAAAGTTTTGGGGCGTTTGAAATTACAGAGCACTTTGATATTTTTCTTGTAATTACAATGGTGCATGCGTCCATTTGAGCTAGTTGGTGGCGTCCCTGTGTGAATCCACGCATATGGGATACCGTTTGATTCAGGGCATTTGGAAGATTGATAATTGACAAGTTTTTTTTACATGACATGGAAATTTGCCATGATTTTAACTTGAATTGTATTTTTATAAATTTTTCCTGAAAATCTGGTAAGAAAGCGAAATTACACAAAACTGCACCCACACCATTGGTGGTATGCATAAAAGAATCACACCATTGTGTAGCTGAAGGTGTGGAGTCCAAGAATATATAGTTTTGGGGGGTATTTCTAATATAGAGGGGTGTTTAGGCTGACAAATCTGAAAAGTTGCTGTAATTGGGCCACTGTTCATTGGCTCACTTTGTGGCTAGTTGATTCCACGTCTGCGTGTGTAACCATACATAGGGCATACCGTTTGATTCAGAACATTTGGAGATTGATATTTGGTAACTTTTTTTACATTCCTTGGGTTTTGGCATGATTTTACCTTTGAAGTGTTTTTGTTCATTTTTTCAGACAAATGCGAACTTCTACGAAGAACTGCGCCACACCATTGATTGTATGAATGAACAAACGACAGCGTTACGTAGCTGAAGGTATGGATTCTGAGAATATATAGTTTTGCGGGGGTATTTCCAAGTTAGAGGGGGGTTCAGTTTGGAAAATCTGGGAAAATGCTGTTATTGGCTCACTGCGCATTGTTTTACATTTTGACTAGTCGCTTCCACGTCAGTGTGTGGTAACCACACATATGGCACATGTTTGATTCAGGACATTTAGGAGATGATATTTGGTAGTTTTTTTACATTACATGGGGTTTTGGTGTGATTTTGTAACTTTGAAATGTATTTTTCTCTATTTTTCCAGAAAATTGTGTAGAAATGCGAAATTCTACGAAGAACTGCGCCCACACCATTGATGGTATGAATGAACGAACTACAGTGCTACATCGTGAAGGTGTTTAGATTTCAGGAATATATGTTTGTGGGGGGTATTTCTGAGTTATCAGGGTGTTTTGTGGAAAAAACTGCAGACTGTCCAAATTCGGAGTTGGCTAAATATTTTTGCTGTTTCTGAGCATCGTGCATTGTCTCACTTTGTGGCTTTCGCTTCCACGTCCGCATGTGTAACCACACATATGGCATACCGTTTGATCACGGACATTTGGGAGATTGATATTAGTAACTTTTTTTGATTCCATCAGGTTTTGGCATGATTTCTACCTTTTGAAGTTGTTTTTTGTTCATTTTTTCAGAAAAGTGCGAACTTCTACAAAGAACTGCGCCCACACCATTGATGGTATGAATGAACAAACTACAGCTTTACATAGCTGAAGGTGTGTAGATTCAGTAATATATAGTTTGTGGGGGTTATTTCTAAGTTAGGGGGTGTTTTGTGGAAAAAACTGCAGACTGTCCAAATTCAGAGTTGGCTAAATATTTTCGCTGTTTCTGAGCCATCGTGCATTGTCTCACTTTGGGCTTTTCGCTTCCACGTCCGCGTGTGTAACCACACATATGGCATACCGTTTGATTCAGGACATTTGGGAGATTGATATTTAGTAACTTTTTTTAGATTCCATCAGGTTTTGGCATGATTTCTACCTTTTGAAGTTGTTTTTGTTCATTTTTTCAGAAAAGTGGACTTCTACGAAGAAATGCGCCCACACCATTGATGGTATGAATGAACAAACTACAGCGTTACATAGCTGAAGGTGTGTAGATTTCAGGAATATATAGTTTGTGGGGGTTATTTCTAAGTTACGGGGGTGTTTTTGTGGAAAAAACTGCAGACTGTCCAAATTCGGAGTTGGCTAAATATTTTCGCTGTTTCTGAGCCATCGTGCATTGTCTCACTTGTGGCTTTTCGCTTCCACGTCCGCGTGTGTAACCACACATATGGCATACCGTTTGATTCAGGACATTTGGGAGATTGATATTTGGTACCTTTTTTTTACATTCCATGGGGTTTTGACATGATTTCGACTTTTGACAAGTTGTTTGATGTTCATTTTTTTTAAAATCTGGTAAAAGTGCAAACTTCTACGAAGAACTGCGCCCACACCATTGATGGTATGAATGAACGAACTACAGAGTTACATAGCTGAAGTGTGGTAGATTTCAGGAATATATAGTTTGTGGGGGTATTTTTGAGTGGGGGGGGTGTTTTGTGGAAAAACTGCAGACTGTTCAAATACAAAACTGGCTAATTTTTTTTTGCTGCTACTGACATTTGGCACTGGTCACGCTCTGGGTTAGTTGGTAGCCATGTCTCTGGGTACACCCATGAATGTGGCATACCGTTTTATTCGGGAGGGGTTAGGCTTTCATATTTGAGATGCGTTTGAACTTTCCTCCACAGTTTTTAGCTGAAATTCGCATTTGATTTTGTCTCTGATTTTACAGTTGAGGAAAAAAAGGAAAATGTGAGAAAGTAACTTACAATTTGACGAAGAGCTGCGTCCGGGTATCTGCATTTTGATCGAAACTAACCTCACTCGTAAAATCCTGCGAGTGTGTAGTTTCTAAAAATATCTCACTTGGGGGGATAGTTTAGATAATTTGGTAGATATTCTATGTTAACTGTCAGTAGTGGTTACACATTTTAATTTGGTGTAATATTCTAGGAGGTGCAGTTTTAGTTTGGGGGGGTCTCCTGTACAGGAAACGTCGGGTACCTACATATATCTGGTATCGTTGTACTCGGGAGTATCTGAGCTTTTAGAAACAGTAAGATTTTTGTGTGTAACCTTAAGATAACTATAAGTAAAAATGGGAAAAATCCATGAAAATTTGCAAATTTTTCATTTTTTTTACATATTTTACCCATAATTCCAGTAAAATTTCCAGAAAAGTTACAAAATTTTGTTACCATATTAAAGTACACTTTGTGCTGAAAAAAACAATGTATAATATTCCTGATTTACTGCAAGGTTTCCTACTGTAAAATTAGTCTAAAGCGATTAAGGACAAAATCCTGAAAATTCTTCTGGCAGTTAACGCAAAAAAAAATGAAAATCTCCTGGCAGTGAAAGGGTTAAAGGTATAAGAAAGCCATTTTTAATAGAGGGCACTTGCATGGTGACCACAGTTCCCCCTTTAAAGAGCAACTATACTGTCCTGGAAACCCCCCTCCCATTCCATATATCGAGGGTGAGGAACTAAGGGCCCTATTTATAAAAGATCGGTATCGTTATCGTAAAATACAGATCGTTATCGTAAAATAAGCCCGGGTTTTTACCGATAACGACCGTTATTTACCGATAACGACCGGTATTTAACGTTATCGGTAAATAACGGTCGTTATCTGTAAATAACGACCGTTATTTACCGATTATGACCGGTATTTAACGATATCGGTAAATACCGGTCGTTATCGGTAAATAGTGGTCGTTATCGGTAAAAACCCGGTCGTTATTTTACGATAACGATCGGTATTTTACGATAACGATACCGATCTTTTATAAATAGGGCCCTAAACCACTAGGTCCTCACCATTGAGTTTAGCTTCTAACTCTTGCACTTACCTATTGAATTTCCAATCATCGGCACGCTGTTCCTTCACCAACAGCCTAGGCAAAGGGAGGGAAGAGGAGAACAGCGTGCCCACAATTGGAACTACAAGAGGTTAGTCCTGGAGTTAGAAGCTGAAGACATTGAGGACCTACCAGTTTTCAAGGGACAAACAAGGATCGAGGGGGAGGTAAGTATATTAAAGTAATTATTTTAAGTTTAAATAAATGTGTGATTCCTGATACCGTATATACTCGAGTATATGTTGAGATTTTCATGCTTTAAAATTAGCCTGAAAACCTAACCTCGGCTTATACTCAGGTCAAGTCCTAATTTAGATCCAAATGCTGCAATTGCGGGTAGTAACCAGTAGGTGACGCTGTGTTAAAAAATACTTTACCTGCATAGAAAATTACAGGAGCTGATCTGCCTTTACACTCCTTCCTGCTTCCTGTAGTCAGGCTGCTGGACTCACTCAGCACTGTCACTGCTCATCTGGATGCTGTAAATCTGATGGGTCTTCTCAGTTTGCGGCAAAAAACAGCTGCTAGTTCAGTGCAGCTTGAAACTGCAACTCTCAGGTGACACTTTTAACTATTGGGGTCAGAGTGCCCTTTACTATATGGGGTCAGAGTGTCTTTTAATATATGGGGTCAGAGTGTCCTTTACTATATGGGGTTCAGAGTGCCCTTTACTATAAGGAAGTTAAGAGAATTGGAAATGATGGTAAGCTTAATGAAAAGTTTATTGAACCTTGCCACTCCACATGTTTAGAAACTACAATTCCCAGCAACCAAAGCATGCTGGGAGTTGTAGTTTCTAAACATCTGGAGTGCCAAGGAATTTGGGATTACTGGTACTGGATTTCACTATTACTGTATGCAGGGACGTAGGGATCACCATAGCAACCATAGCGACTGCTATGGGGCCCAGAGCCAAAGGGGCCCTACCAGGTCCCTTGCAGACATGTCCAGCCTCCTAAGAAAATTTTTGCGTCACGTAGTTCAGTCCCACAAACACCCTTTTCGTTTTACTTAAACCTTTCAAAGAGCCTCCCAGGCTCAGATATTCTACTTTAAAAAACACGGCTCCTCTCTTCATCCGTGATAGTGACATTACAGCCAATGGCTGAAGCCTGTTAGAAAACAAGACTCCTCTGCTTCTGTGCATGCTCGTAACCAACCAGCCTGCAACAGGGTGTCCACACCAGCAAAGGGATCGGGAGGTTTATAAGTAGAATATATGAGCCTGGGAGCATCTTTAAAAGGTAAACGTAAAACAAAAATGGGGTTTGTGGGGCTGAACTATATGTCATAAAAATCTTCTTAAGAGGGTTGACATGCCCTTTAAAAAAACTGCCCAGGTTGGGTAGAACTGCGCTAGACTGTTTTTTTGTGGGTTGAGGGGCCCCATCCAAAATCATACTATGGGGCCCTGCGATTTCTAGCTACACCACTGACTGTATGGGATTAATGTATGGGAATTCTGCTGACCATTTAAAGGGCAACTTAAGCCACAAAACAATACAGAATCAGAAGGCAATGGTGGTTATAATTTCTACCCTCGGCGTATAGTCGAGTCAATCTGATCGACTTATCGACTTGCGACAAATAAAAAAAAAGAATGCAAAAATACATTCTAGGGTAACCTGCTGAAATGTACAGGAATAAACTAAATGAAGGAGAGTGCACAACCTTAATTAATACCAGGCAGGCACACGGAGAAACTACTAGAATTAAGAAGGGGGTGTTTTATGCATATTTATTTATGACTGGATTGGTGTGGGTGACAACAAACATCTTGTTATTGCTTGTTTGGGTAGCTTTATTTGTGGACTCTTTTATCCTAGCAGTCCCCCCCCCGCCAAAAAAAATCACATGGCAATCACAGTGTCCCTGGTGATTAAGTTACCATGAATAGTTGTATCAGGCTCAGCTAAGCTTTCAATGAAGAATCCCTTGAACAGTGTTGTTTTACTCCGAGACTTAATGTAAAAAAAATCCATTGCTGTACAATATATTTCTTTTATAATGTTAATTTGTAGTTATAATATACATAGTCAATAGAGATATCAAGTTTTTATTTCTATGTATTATATTTAATATTTAATGCTACATATTCTGCAATACTTTGCAACTATTAATTCCATTTACATTTGCCCCGGCCCCAAAGAGCTCACAAAGTAATCACTTGGGGCCCTATTTATAAAAGATCAGTATCGTTATCGTAAAATACCGATCGTTATCGTAAAATAACGACCGGGTTTTTACCGATAACGACCGTTATTTACCGATAACGACCGTTATTTACCGATAACGACCGTTATCGGTAAATAACGACCGTTATCGGTAAATAATGGTCGTTATCGGTAAATAACGACCGGTATTTACCGATAACGACCAGTATTTAACGATATCGGTATATAACGGTCGTTATCGGTAAATAACGGTCGTTATCGGTAAAAACCCGGTCGTTATTTTACGATAGCAATCGGTATTTTACGATAACGATATCGATCTTTTATAAATAGGGCCCTTTATCTCACACACACAACCTATCAGTAGGTCTTTAAGATGTGGGGGAAACTGGAGCCTGGAGGAAACGGAAAAAATACAAACTCCTTTCAGACAGGTGCGAAAATGCTGGATCTCCCTTGCAGCTTTACAGCCAGGCCCCTAACACACACCCTTTTAGCCAATTTCCCACTATCAGCAGTTTTCAGATAGCTAATCATGCGTACATTATTAAAGATGCACGCGATCAGCTGTTTAAATCTACTGTACTGGAGTGGCAGTAGTTTTAAACAGCTGGTTGCACGCACCTCTACTTGTTTATAATTCTACTTATTGTGATACAATTGGGAGGATTTTTGTGTAACAAGGAATTACTGGGCCCCCCAGCAAAACTATGATGGGGCCCCTATTTGTGCTTCATCCACAGTTTTCTGGGGGGAAGCTATCGCTGTCATATGAAAAATAAAACACGGGCCCCTTTGGCTCCTGGGCCCCCCTGTGGTTGCTCCCCTGGTAGTTATTCCCCCGTTTACACCACTGCTTGAGGATGTGTCCAAGGGACAAAACCAGGACTTAAGTGCTGCAAGATATCAATGCTATGATATCAAGATATCAAAACCAATGAGCCATTGTACTATGAGTTTATTGCTCAATGTTTCCCAAGACACAGCAGCATACACATATTATTCATTGAAACATACACAGTGTATGAATTATATATTCAATTGATTCAAGGTAGATTATAAAATGCAAGACTCTAAATGTAGAGGGTAGGAGGGTCATTTACTTTAAATTGTTACATGTACCATTATCCAGTGAGTGTCTATCTGGGCTGGATTTACTGTGATGAGCATGGATGGAACCACTAGTGTCTCTATATAAATAGAATCATATTACTGTTACATGTACCATTATCCAGTGAGTGTCTATCTGGGCTGGTTTTACTGTGATGAGCGTGGATGGAACCACTAGTGTCTCTATATAAATAGAATCATATTACTGTTACATGTACCATTATCCAGTGAGTGTCTATCTGGGCTGGATTTACTGTGATGAGCGTGGATAGAACCACTAGTGTCTCTATATAAATAGAATCATATTACTGTTACATGTATCATTATCCAGTCAGTGTCTATCTGGGCTGGATTTAATGTGATGAGCATGGATGGAACCACTAGTGTCTCTATATAAATAGAATCATATTACTGTTACATGTACCATTATCCAGTCAGTGTCTATCTGGGCTGGATTTACTGTGATGAGCATGGATGGAACCACTAGTGTCTCTATATAAATAGAATCATATTATTGTTACATGTACCATTATCCAGTGAGTGTCTATCTGGGCTGGATTTACTGTGATGAGCGTGGATAGAACCACTAGTGTATTTATATAAATAGAATCATATTACTGTTACATGTACCATTATCCACTGAGTGTCTATCTGGGCTGGATTTACTGTGATGAGCGTGGATAGAACCATTAGAGTCTCTAAATAAATAGAATCATATTACTGTTACATGTATCATTATCCAGTCAGTGTCTATCTGGGCTAGATTTACTGTGAAGAGCATGGATAGAACCACTAGTGTCTCTATATAAATAGAATCATATTACTGTTACATGTACCATTATCCACTGAGTGTCTATCTGGGCTGGATTTACTGTGATGAGCGTGGATAGAACCATTAGAGTCTCTATATAAATAGAATCATATTACTGTTACATGTACCATTATCCAGTCAGTGTCTATCTGGGCTAGATTTACTGTGAAGAGCGTGGATAGAACCACTAGTGTATTTATATAAATAGAATCATATTACTGTTACATGTACCATTATCCACTGAGTGTCTATCTGGGCTGGATTTACTGTGATGAGCGTGGATAGAACCATTAGATTCTCTATATAAATAGAATCATATACTGTTACATGTACCATTACAGTCAGTGTCTATCTGGCTGATTTACTGTGAAGAGCGTGGATAGAACCACTAGTGTATTTATATAAATAGAATCATATTACTGTTACATGTACCATTATCCAGTGGGTGTCTATCTGGGCTGGATTTACTGTGATGAGCATGGATAGAACCACTAGTGTCTCTATATAAATAGAATCATATTAATGTTACATGTACCATTATCCAGTCAGTGTCTATCTGGGCTAGATTTACTGTGAAGAGCGTGGATAGAACCACTAGTGTATTTATATAAATAGAATCATATTACTGTTACATGTACCATTATCCAGTGGGTGTCTATCTGGGCTGGATTTACTGTGATGAGCATGGATAGAACCACTAGTGTATTTATATAAATAAAATCATATTACTGTTACATGTACCATTATCCAGTGAGTGTCTATCTGGGCTGGATTTACTGTGATGAGCATGGATAGACAACTAGTGTCTCTATAAAATAGAATCATATTACTGTTACATGTACCATTATCCAGTCAGTGTCTATCTGGGCTGGATTTGCTGTGAGAGCGTGGATAGACCACTAGTGTATTTATATAAATAAATCATATTACTGTTACATGTACCATTATCCAGTGAGTGTCTATCTGGCTGTTTTTACTTTGATGAGCATGGATAGAACCACAAGTGCTCTTTATAAATAGAATCATATTACTGTTACATGTACCATTATCCAGTGGGTGTCTATCTGGGCTGATTTACTGTGATGAGCGTGGATAGAACCATTAGAGTCTCTATATAAATAGAATCATATTACTGTTCCATGTACCATTATCCAGTCAGTGTCTATCTGGGCTAGATTTACTGTGAAGAGCGTGGATAGAACCACTAGTGTATTTATATAAATAGAATCATATTACTGTTACATGTACCATTATCCAGTGGGTGTCTATCTGGGCTGGATTTACTGTGATGAGCATGGATGGAACCACTAGTGTCCTCTATATAAATAGATCATATTAATGTACATGTACCATATCCAGTCAGTGTCTATCTGGGCTAGATTTACTGTGAAGAGCGTGGATAGACCACTAGTGTATTTAATAATAGAATCATATTCCTGTTACATGTACCATTATCCAGTGGGTGTCTATCTGGGCTGGATTTACTTGATGAGCATGGATAGAACCACTAGTGTATTTATATAAATAAAATCATATTACTGTTACATGTACCATTATCCAGTGAGTGTCTATCTGGGCTGGATTTACTGTGATGAGCATGGATAGAACCACTAGTGTCTCTATATAAATAGAATCATATTACTGTTACATGTACCATTATCCAGTCAGTGTCTATCTGGGCTGGATTTGCTGTGAAGAGCGTGGATAGAACCACTAGTGTATTTATATAAATAGAATCATATTACTGTTACATGTACCATTATCCAGTGAGTGTCTATCTGGGCTGGTTTTACTTTGATGAGCATGGATAGAACCACTAGTGTATTTATATAAATAGAATCATATTACTGTTACATGTACCATTATCCAGTGGGTGTCTATCTGGGCTGGATTTACTGTGAAGAGCGTGGATAGAACCACTAGTGTCTCTATATAAATAAAATCATATTACTGTTACATGTACCATTATCCAGTGGGTGTCTATCTGGGCTGGATTTACTGTGAAGAGCGTGGATAGAACCACTAGTGTCTCTATATAATAAAAATCATATTACTGTTACATGTACCATTATCCAGTCAGTGTCTACTGGGCTAGATTTACTGTGAAGAGCAGGGATAGAACCACTAGTGTCTATATAAATAAAATCATATTACTGTTACATGTACCATTATCCATGAGTGTCTATCTGGGCTGGATTTACTGTGATGAGCATGGATAGAACCACAAGTGTCTCTTTATAATTAGAATCATATTACTGTTACATGTACCATTATCCAGTAGTGTCTATCTGGGCTGTTTTAGTTTGATGAGCATGGATAGAACCACAAGTGTCTCTTTATAATTAGAATCATATTACTGTTACATGTACCATTATCCAGTGGGTGTCTATCTGGGCTGGTTTTTATTTGATGAGCATGGATAGCACCACTAGTGAAATTGCACAGTAAAAATAGATTCCATCTTACTGTTACATGTACTACATCTGGTTGCACCTTCGGGCAGCAATTAGCTGGTTAGGCAGCTAGTCCGAACCAGCTTTACCTTTCATTCAGGAAAGTAAATGACCTCCTACCTCTGCAATTAGAGTCTTGCATTTATAATTTACCTTGAATCAGAAATAAATTGTACACAAAACAAGGTTAAATGGATGAAGGGGGGGGGGGGGGAGACCATGAAAATCATTTATGAGGAAATCATAAGCTGGTATTTAATAATGGGGGATGGGGGTGTTGTTTATGAAGATAAAACCATATTGTGAGCAAAAAACCTTGAGAGAGTCAGACAGTGGAGAATGGGGAGAGCTTTATCTATGCTGTCACTGTCTGTTGGTCAGCCAGATGGGGAGGGGGTCTGTTAGAGGCACCTCACGTATTTTTTTTGCTTAGAAATCCTGATCAGTAGCAGGAGCAATGCAGAGAGAAAAAAAGAGGGGGGGAGGAAGAACATAGAAGAGAAGGTTGAATCACAAGCCATGAAATGCATCCTTGGATATTTCTCTCTGCCACAAAGGGGAGGTGTTTCGGATCTAACACATACATGTGAGGGAATATAATTAGTAACAATTGATTGAGAGTGGATACGAATACTGGAAAGTAAAAAACCAATAACATTGTGGCCTTACTTATTTTTATTAAAGCAATAAACAAAAACTATATAGCTTACATTA
Source organism: Hymenochirus boettgeri (assembly GCA_019447015.1). Taxonomy (NCBI): domain Eukaryota; kingdom Metazoa; phylum Chordata; class Amphibia; order Anura; family Pipidae; genus Hymenochirus; species Hymenochirus boettgeri. The sequence goes on from CM033472.1 coordinate 52,548,669, forward strand.
ATCCTGTGATGCAAATACCATCACAAGGAAAAACCTTTAACTGACATGTAGCAAACACACAAATTTATTATTATTATTTAATGGAACCAGAAATCAAATATAACTCTTATGGTATTTACTAAGTTCTGTGTCCGTCTTTCCTTTACAGAAGTTCACATGCAGGTCGCTCTGTAGTTAGCTGGGCTCTGGCAAGGAGAGAGTAGAATACGAACTACTGAGCATGTCAGTGCGTTTCTTAAATGCTTACGATCAAGTTTTGCGATCTGTGAGAACACATTCCAGGCTAACACAATTGGTGGCCAAACAGTGTGCACTTTGATTTATTTTCAGGGGCATGCCATTCGCCATTTTTTGCCAAATAGCAACTCTCCAAGCAGAATCTCAGCGCAACCACATTGTAAGTCATGAGAACACGCAACTTCGCATTTCACGCGTTGCATTGTGGTAATAGTTGTAGTGCGGCCGCAGCCAAAAATGCATGCAGCCAGACCTGAGTCAGCAGTATGCAGTTTATTTGCAACAGTTTGTAATAACTACAGCCCTGCTAACTATAAATATTAAGGGCTAGCCCAATTAGAACAATTCGTTTACGATTTGATTGCGCTAGCAGGACTGGCGACCTATGGAACCCTATTGGAGCGGCCCCCTACATGCACTGCACTACCGCATCGAGGGTTCAACAACAGAAGCGCATTGCATTGTGCAGCATTTCGAACAGCATTCTTTTGCGCGTCTTAGTGGGGCCTAAGAGTGTCCTACAATTAGCAGGTGATCTGGAAATCATACCCACAAAGGAAAAACTAGGAACCTCAAAAGTTCTACTCCACAAGCTTCTAATTTTATACGTGATATATACAATAGCTGTTGGTTAGTAAGGAATTACTACCCGAGGCATTTGTTTTATTTCTTCTAAATACTACACTATATTCTGAGCGGAATGTGGTAGCGCTACTTAATATGATTTTTTCAATGTATCATAAATATTCCATAGTAATAAAAAATATGGGTTCCATTGCTCAGAGACGTCACTCGCAAATCTTTCAATTAAATAAAAAACAAACAAAATCAGTTTCAGTGCTTTTCAGTAATTGTTTCTGACAAATATTTATGTACGAAAAAAAGAAAGGAATGATCAGCTGGCTACCAATGTCCCCAGCAATCTAAACAAACTATTAGGCCGGAATATCTTTCAAAATAACCCTTGGTTAAAGTCAGTTCAGCCTCATTTATTGGATTTAGCACTGCATGGATTACCACAAAGAACCCTGTATGTAATAATTGGTCCCCATCATTGCCTGTTGATTGATTAACATAAACCTACAGCCTGGGACCTAGCTTATGGAAAGATGCTCTCTGAATGCATGTTCCCATAGGCTATGCCCCCGAAAGGGCCGTTCGGTGAGCGCACAATTACCGTATATACTAGAGTATAACCGAGTTTTTCAGCTGAAAATCAGCCTGAAAACTCGACTCGGTTTATACTCGAGTCACTCACCTTTGAAGAAGATCAGCGTCCTCTCCATTCCGCAGCAGCGTCCTCTCCATTCCGGCAGCCGCACGATCAGTCCATGTACTGGCGCGCCGGCTGACGTCACTAATTGGCGCCACTAATTGGAGAGGAACTGGAGAGGAACTTAACAGCACACAGTCCTAGAAGCCCTTGGATGCAGGAGAGCCCACAGATCCTGGATGAAGAGAGCCACAGGTACAAACTTAACTGGGTTTGAGGGTGGATTCAAGATGTTTTGGAAACTACAACTCCCAGCATGCTTTACTAGCTGGGAGTTGTAGTTTCCAAACATCTTGAATGCCAAGTGAGGGTGGCATTCAAGATGTTTGGAAACTACAACTCCCAGCTAATAAAGCATGCTGGAGTTGTAGTTTCCAAACATCTTGAATGCCACCCTCACTTGGCATTCAAGATGTTTGAAACTACAACTCCCAGCTAATAAGCATGCTGGAGTTGTAGTTTCCAAAACATCTTGAATGCCAAGTGAGGGTGGCATTCAAGATGTGTGGAAACTACAACTCCCAGCATGCTTTATTAGCTGGGAGTTGTAGTTTCCAACATCTTGAATGCCAAGTTCTACCCTCGTTTATACTCGAGTCAACAACTTTTATTAGATTTAGGTGAAATTGGGTACCTCGGTTTATACTCGGGTCGGTTTATACTCGTATATACGGTAAGCATTTTAAATGGTTTGATTTGCGCTCGCTGTTCTGGTTTTGTGACACTCTGAAAAATAATACCTTTGAAATCCCTCTAGGTGGGATAAAGTTGTAATGGTATATTAAAGGACAATTATCTTATACCCCTCCTGCTTTCTCTTTCGGACCAGCAAATAGCACCTCTGTATACTATACAGAACCCTGTATATTTACTTAAACTTTCCCCCTGGCTGGCTCCTCTTCCATCTTCTGTCTGCAGTGCGTTAAGTGGCCAATGGAAGATGCGCTCTGCGAGAAGCGCATCTTCCCATTGGCCCCATGTGACAGAAGACTAGAAAGGAGTAGACCGTGTGACAAAGGAACATTTTAGGTAAGTATTAGAAATGATCTGTAAAGTACCCACAGTGAGGACCTAGCAGTTAGGGTACTCTTTATGTGAGGATCGGAGGTATATTATCCTTTAAAGGATTCATAAGGTAGCCATACACGCCATGTCCGATAACAAAAACAGACCGACTGTCATTCTGATCTCATTGTCGACATCACATAAGTAATAATTAACAATATCTTGTATCGATTGATAATATCAGTTAAAGGGTATGTCCACCATTTTTTTCAAACTTTTTGTTATTCATTTAACTGAAGAAAAAGAGGTAAATGAGCTATGTCTAATCTCCTGTTCTTTATTAAATTTGCAGGAGAGAAGGCAGACTACCTGCTACATACCTGCATACCTGACAGACTCCGATGCCACTGTCAGTCTCTGTAGCATCCCCAATCCCTTGCATTGTGCGTGCATGTGCACACAGTGCAAGGGAGCGTGGATGCGTCAGGGACTGTCAGTGAGAAGCTGGCGCTGCTCTCTCTCCTGCAAGGTTTACTGAGAACGGGAGGAAAGACATAGCTCATTTACCTCTTGTTCTTCAGTAAAAACTGAATAACACAAAGTTAAATAAAAATGGTGGACATACCCTTTAGGGGAAGTATCTGTATGTTTGCTGATGCTGCAAAATTTTGAACGAAAGATCTAGAAAGTGGCAACCTGGGCATAAAAATGGCACAGGAAGAACAATGCACGTTTATGTCGCATTGCTATGAAAAAATGATATGCTGCTCATTCACTTAGCAATACTATGGATAGGGGCTATTGTGTTGTTGGTATCAGAATATTGGCAGAAAGCAATGCCAGTCTTATATAGAATGTCAGTTTGTTTTTAGTCATTGGTGCCTCTAGGCTTGTGTCCTCTCTCCTTCAAGAGGTGTATTATTTGGATGTTTTGCAGTTCTGATAAACATTATTGTTTAACCCCCATTCTTGAACGTTAATAGCCATTTTACTGTAATTTTCCTGTCTGTAAAAAGATCCAGAAGACTGGTGGCAGCATTCATAACATCAGTTGTCTGTCCATGGACTTACGTCTTTCCCAACATAACATCTTTAGTGACAGTGCTTGAAGCAAGGGATAAAAACCACTAGCAAGGGAAAGGTGATGTAACTCAAGCTAATTAGAGCAGTAAAAAAGGACACTTTTCAGCAATATTAATTCTCACAGGCAGCAATCAAAGATGTGATCCATGGCTAATTTCAAAGAAAGGTCTGTAGGCTTTTATTTAATACTAACGTGTTTAGGACCAATGTTTACCTTTACATTTAAATTGTAAGACCACCCCCCTCCACTCAAACACAGGATCGCAATACTTTTGTCCCTGATATTCCTGCTCACAGATATCCAGCATGAACTCTTCCTGCCTGTCTCCTTCTTTCTCATTCCTTCAGGGTAGCAGCTGTCAGTCACGGCCATGACCCATGGCTTACGGCTGTTTCCCACTACAACTGTTCCTGTTAATATTTATTAATAAATACGATGGTCCATGGATACTTTCCGATTGCCAGAGTCAGCAAGGAATTATCCCTTATTTTTCACCCGGCTTTTTTTTTTTTTTGCCTCCTCTTGATCAACTCATAGGCGGGTTAAAGAGGAGGGAAAGGTTTGGACGAAATGTATGTCTTTATTCAACTCCATTACTATTTTACTATAAGCGGTGAAGATGGTGCTGGATATCTTTGCACAGAAATGTCAGGGGAAATGGTAAGTATTTTTTGTATTTGTTTCTTATTGCATATATGCCCTTTAACACCCCAAACAGAATGTTTGCCCAATATTAAATCATTGCTCCCCCTGAACTTGCATCTCTCATTTTGTTTGTGTGATGTGAATAAACAGATTTTTCTAAGGAATAGTGTGCACTCCAATCATCTTATTGCTCGTGCTGTACTGGAGTCCTTCAAGGTAAAGGACCGACGGGAGCTGCACCTTCAACTTCAGTGCAAAGTTGCCAGAAGGAGTGCCTAGGCCCAAACATTTCCTGTGTGGATCTCTCAGTAGGGATCATGGTGTGACCTTATTACCCAATTATTAAATGGTAAGGGTATCTCCACCCCCAAAATTGAAAAGATGCTGTAGTGTAGCCACGTCTGTGATTGGCTGAGAGTCAAACATTATTGGAATGATTATTTCTTTTAAAAAGAATAATGCAGAGTGGAGGATCCAGAGGGAGTGAGGGTGAAGAGCTCCCCTGCGCCTGCCAGGGTCCTCAAGGAAGACAAGGAATAGCAGGCACCGGGCTACACACAGAAGGGTCCTACACTTCACTTTTCTGGAATTTGATCAGGAACTGCAAGACAACCAATAGGAGCTGAGAAGAAAGGTAAGGATGTTTTAACACTACACAGTGGGGCTATGAGTGTGGCAAATTTTGGGAATGGACATGCCCCTTCTTTTTGTTTTCTTTTATCTACACAGTATCATGGATTTTAGAATGATAACTTTTTTTCTGGCAATTAAATTAGAGACATCCCTATTTTTTTAATATCTTGTATTTGTTAACTGTTTTCTGACTCGTGACAGAATTTAGAGGGGCCATATTGTAAACATAAGTTAGCGATACCATAAGTTTTCAGTAATGCACGACAGTGGCAAAAAATACATTTACGGCAAACGGTCGTAGAATACCATGCGGTAGTAAAATACCACAATGGTATTGTATGGGATCCTAAATCTATGATCGCTTTAATGACATTAAAGGCTCAGTAACACTAAAAGTGCTACCACACTTTATAAATATGGCCCTAGGTGTAAATGGTGACAGGTATTGATACCACATAGGTCACATACCGTGGATTAAAATCTGTCCAAAACCACCTGGCAAAATGTGACTTTTTGAGATATAGCTATTGCTAAATGCTCTAAGTATTCTTCAAAGAAACAAATTAACAAAAAAATTATAGTGAATTTATACAAATACATCACTCATTACAGCTGTATTGATATATTCAAAAATAGCATTTTGTTATTTTTCGATGGCGACCAGTTTTCTAAGGTCCACTTAAGTATGTACAGAGCCTGATTCTTTTTGGAGTTGCAAGGAGCATCGTTATTTTTTAAGAAAATCACACTTACTGTCACAACAGTATCACAAGTTTAATTCTTAAAAAAAAGGAAAGATTCTGTACAAGTTCTGTTTTAACAGGAATTAATCCAGCTAAATGATATTACATTACATTACATTATATTACTACTATATTAGAATAGGCAAATACGCTGATATAGCCAGATCATTATCTGTTAAAACCTTATTTATTCTACAGAGAGATACTTATTTTTTGTTAATGTGAGAGGTAACTACAGAGATACTAAATACGGTACTTGACTGGTACATTCATTGCACTAGTGGCTGCCCTGGTGGCCATAATGTGTGAAAAAACATTTTTTTTTTATACAGACAAAATTGACTATTTTTAGTAGGTCATAAGAAATCAACTTTGTATTGTAACAGCATATTAAGTTTGAAATAATTTGAAATAAAACATGGTGGCTCATTATGCCAGAGCCGCTGGTCAGTTTTATGAGTTAAAGGTAAAGGTCAAACGACTTTAACTCCATCTTAGCGCCATTGCGCGGGTTTACAAGGGTTTTTGCACTGGCAATCTTATTGCATCAACCAGTAGGTTTGGTGTATGTGCAATTTCTATATTTGGAAAAAGGTCAGTGCACCTGATGAAATGTTTAAAGTTAAGTTTTGCTATTTTGTGCTAAACTTTAACCTAAAATAAATTGAGGCATTTGAAGGCACATCTGACACTTTGCTTACCTTCCATGCTACCATGATGTAAGAAGCATAAAATGATTAGTTCATGACAGCAGTGGGGAAGATAAGCATAGAAAACATAACAAGGTTCACCCTCTATGTTTTGTAACTCTGCTATTCTATTGCTTCAGCTGATAACTATAGCTATATAAATAAAATCATATTACTGTTACATGTACCATTATCCAGTGGGTGTCTATCTGGGCTGGATTTACTGTGAAGAGCGTGGATAGAACCACTAGTGTCTCTATATAAATAAAATCATATTACTGTTACATGTACCATTATCCAGTCAGTGTCTATCTGGGCTAGATTTACTGTGAAGAGCATGGATAGAACCACTAGTGTCTCTATATAAATAAAATCATATTACTGTATCACAAAGATTCAGTCGGTCGGGGAAATTCTCTCTCCTGCCACTCACACCGACGTCACAAAGATCAGTCAGTCGGGGAAACTCCTGTCCTGGCCACTCACACCGACAGTCACAAAGATCAGTCGGTCAGGAAATTCCCGTCCTGGCCACTCACACGACAGTCACAAAGATCAGTCGGTCAGGGAAATATTCCTGTCGCATGTGTGTATATGCACATGACCTGTCTCTTATTCAATAAGTTCTGCCTTATTCAAAAACGAACAACAGAACTAACAACAAAAAACACAGGCAACAGATAATCCCTCACAGGTTATGGGAATGCCATCAGGCAAGATATTACCTGTCTTTGCTGACTGCTAATGGCCGATAGGACACCAAGTTTTAACCAACAGTAAAGGTGTAACAGGCTGCACAGGCAAGAAACTAATAACATAGGTTACGCATCCCGGAAGTGGCAGTTCCGTCTGTCCACTACTGGTCAGCTTGAGTCCTGGGCATGATGATCGTCAGAGCCTGATGGCCCCGAACCGGGTCCGAGCAGCCTAGGCCGAGAATAAACTAGAAAGAACACACTGACACGAGCTGTTCAGTATGCAAAATGCTTCTTCTGCTTTATTGTTAGTTACAATGGGTATATGGTGGGGGTGTTTTGATTGGCAGAATTAGTCGTTCAAGGGTCATATATTTGCTTATTTAGGCCATTGTAGCTTCTTCTCCAGGAGTCGTCTGTGAAGCATCATACATCACAATATCTTGTCCTTGTGAAGAGATTCTTCTTTACATTTCATCTACAGAGCTAAGCGTATGATATCTATGTTATCAGTTGAGTAGGAAAACAAAAGCTGAGCATATCATATGGTATTGAATCATCAAGGTTAGAAGAATAGAACAACCAAAATATAGTAATGAGACAGTAAAATAACTTTTTATGTAATTGACACTAAAACTTAAAGCTGTAGATATATTGTGATATATGTCTCCTTCACAATCTGATGTCCTGAATGCTACTGCCCTCCTGGTTCATGTCTCCTTTGCAGCTGTATTCACAGAAATGCAAGGTAGCAATAAAATGATTTAAAGGAACCTAAACCCAAAAAATTAACTAAGTGGCATCTGTTTCTATTATTCACAGGGAGGTGAGAACGTTATCTCACCTCCCTGTGAATAATAGGACGATCGGGGGACCTGGAACTTACCTTACACGCCGCTCCACTCGCAGAAGCTCCTGCTCTAACAGCTGTTCTGTCCCGATCGCGCGCCCTATCTTTTGAATTGGCGCGCATGCGCACCGATAGGGCGCGTGGTGGGACAGAGCGGCTGTTAGAGCCGGAGCGGTGCGAGTGGAGCGGCAGGTAGGTAAGGTAAGTTCCAGGTCCCCCGATCGTCCTATTATTCACAGGGAGGTGAGAATAAGCGTTCTCACCTCCCTGTGAATAATAGAACGGATGGCACTTAGTTATTTTTTATTAATATGAGTTTAGTGTTCCTTTACTAGCTTTTTAGAGCCTTCATACTTCCCAAGTTCCAACTTTTGTGCGGCCAGAACTGGTGTGTGGGCTTGAGCTATCTACAGCCTTCCAAGTCGTGCCCAGGACCACCCAAGCCCACCCACTGTGTGACAAATACTGTCAGTGCAGTACACTTGGACAGGCCGCTCAAAATGGAGTTTCTTGATCTCGCTCTGTGATATGCTGACATATTAATGAAAATAATGTGCAGGGCAGAAGCCATTTATTGCTGCTTAATTCTTAGTTCTTTAAGTGTTATTTTTCTTCCTTCAGTCTGTCCCATGTGCTTTTGGAAGGGGTGTACTGACAATCTGTTGAGAGAGAGAGAAAAGCAGGTAATGCTGTAATAGGAGAACCAGAGTTGATTTATAGGAGGTAATCCAGGGAAGCCACATGATAATAATATAAACTCTAGTGCAGAGTAGGAAGAAAGACTTGATATGTCTGGATTGAAAACATCTAGAGATCTAATCCTAGGCTTGCTTTAACCCTTTCCCTGCCACAGATCGTATATTCACGATCTGTGCAGAGAATGCTTAACTGCACAGATCGTGAATATACGACTGTGGCTTCCCCTTTAAAAATGAAAAAAAAAACACCGCGCGCTAGGGCCGACCCGGGGCAGCATTCAGCTGCCCCCCTATCCCCCTGCCCCCCCCTGGTTGTGTCCAAATCCGAGGGGGGGATCGGGAGTTAGCTTACCTTTTCTGCCGTGACCGTATAGCAGCCAGCCGGTCCACGGGAGTCCAAGGAGGAAGCGGAAAGGGAGACCCGGTGACGTCACGGAGCTTCCTCCTTCACCGGGGTCTCCCTTGAGTGGTAGGAGACTGCCCCTGGTGGTCTAGTTGAGGTACTGCAGCTTGATCTCAATTTGATCATGCTGCGAGTACCTAGTATAGAAAAGCTGTCAAGCTGCCAGCTTTTCTATACATTTTGTGAATGGAACTCAAAGTTCCATTCACAAATAGGATTTTTTCTAAGTCTTTGCTACTTAGCGAAGACTTAGAAAAAAAATGGGGACAGAGATCAATATTTGGTGATCACTTCTGATCACCAAATTATTGATCTTTGCCAATGAATGAAAAATCACTTCCTGGAAAATGATTTCCGGGAAGTGATTTTTCCGATCGGATTTCGAATTGGAAAACGGCATTTATGCCCGTATTCCAAGTTCGGTATCATTCCCTAAGATGATCTGTGATTATCTTTGGGAATGATCGGGGAAAAAAAGGGGAAATACACACAAAAAAATTCTTAAAGTGATACAACACACCTTTTTTTTTTTACCCTAAAACTATAAATTAGAAAAAAAAGTTGTCTCTCCAAGCTCCCAATGTCCCCAGTGATATCGGTAAAGTAAAGCGGATACTTATTTGTTCGATTTCAAGGGAAACTAAGCCTATATTTTATAAGGAAATTTGCAGAGGTACCAAATAAAGACCGTATTGAATTTTTAGGATCAGTAAAGTGTGCAAAAACGTGTGTGACTCTCCATACTAACCGACTTCACTAAAATACCACTAAAAGGGGGGAGAGTGTGTGTGTGGGGGTGGGTGTGTGGCGTTTTTAAAAATTTTTCTGTAACTGCACTTCTAAATGCGTCCCATTTGAGCTAGTTGGTGGCCTCGTCTCTGTTTGCACCCACGCAAATGGCACACCGTTTGATTCAGGACATGTGGGAGATTGCTATTAGTGGGTTTTTTTGCTGGTCAAGGGTTTAGGTAGGATTTCAACCCTTGAATCATCTCATTTATTTTTCACAAAATCTCGTAAAAACACCGAGTTCTTTGGATCGCTGGGTCGGAATCTTCCTGCATGTATGAAAGCATGGCACCGTAACGTAGTGAAGGCGTGTAGATTCCAAAAATATATAGTTTGTGGAGGGAATTTCCATGTTTCGGGACTGTTTCTTAGAAAAAGTGTAGGCTGTTCAAATTACAGAGCACTTTGATTTTTTCTTGTAATTGCATTTGTGCATGCGTCCCATTTGAGCTAGTTGGTGGCCACGTCTCTGTGGCATCCACGCATATGGCATACCGTTTGATTCAGAAAATGTGGGAGATTGATATTTAGTGGGGGGGTTTATTTGCGGGGGGCATTCAAAGTTTTGGGGCGTTTGAAATTACAGAGCACTTTGATATTTTTCTTGTAATTACATGGTGCATGCGTCCATTTGAGCTAGTTGGTGGCCACGTCCCTGTGTGAATCCACGCATATGGATACCGTTTGATTCAGGGCATTTGGAAGATTGATAATTGACAAGTTTTTTTTACATGACATGGAAATTTGCCATGATTTTAACTTGAATTGTATTTTTATAAATTTTTCCTGAAAATCTGGTAAGAAAAGCGAAATTGACACAAAACTGCACCCACACCATTGGTGGTATGCATAAAAGAATCACACCATTGTGTAGCTGAAGTGTGGAGTCCAAGAATATATAGTTTTGGGGGGTATTTCTAATATAGAGGGGTGTTTAGGCTGACAAATCTGAAAAGTTGCTGTAATTGGGCCACTGTTCATTGGCTCACTTTGTGGCTAGTTGATTCCACGTCTGCGTGTGTAACCATACATAGGGCATACCGTTTGATTCAGAACATTTGGAGATTGATATTTGGTAACTTTTTTTACATTCCTTGGGGTTTTGGCATGATTTCTACCTTTGAAGTGTTTTTGTTCATTTTTTCAGACAAATGCGAACTTCTACGAAGAACTGCGCCACACCATTGATTGTATGAATGAACAAACGACAGCGTTACGTAGCTGAAGGTATGGATTCTGAGAATATATAGTTTTGCGGGGGTATTTCCAAGTTAGGGGGGTTCAGTTTGGAAAATCTGGGAAAATGCTGTATTGGCTCACTGCGCATTGTTTTACATTTTGACTAGTCGCTTCCACGTCAGTGTGTGGTAACCACACATATGGCACATGTTTGATTCAGGACATTTAGGAGATGATATTTGGTAAGTTTTTTTTACATTACATGGGGTTTTGGTGTGATTTTGTAACTTTGAAATGTATTTTTCTCTATTTTTCCAGAAAATTGTGTAGAAATGCGAAATTCTACGAAGAACTGCGCCCACACCATTGATGGTATGAATGAACGAACTACAGTGCTACATGTGAAGGTGTTTAGATTTCAGGAATATATGTTTGTGGGGGGTATTTCTGAGTTATCAGGGTGTTTTGTGGAAAAAACTGCAGACTGTCCAAATTCGGAGTTGGCTAAATATTTTGCTGTTTCTGAGCCATCGTGCATTGTCTCACTTTGTGGCTTTTCGCTTCCACGTCCGCATGTGTAACCACACATATGGCATACCGTTTGATCGGACATTGGGAGATTGATATTTAGTAACTTTTTTTGATTCCATCAGGTTTTGGCATGATTTCTACCTTTTGAAGTTGTTTTTTGTTCATTTTTTCAGAAAAGTGCGAACTTCTACAAAGAACTGCGCCCACACCATTGATGGTATGAATGAACAAACTACAGCTTTACATAGCTGAAGGTGTGTAGATTCAGTAATATATAGTTTGTGGGGGTTATTTCTAAGTTACGGGGTGTTTTGTGGAAAAAACTGCAGACTGTCCAAATTCAGAGTTGGCTAAATATTTTCGCTGTTTCTGAGCCATCGTGCATTGTCTCACTTTGGGCTTTTCGCTTCCACGTCCGCGTGTGTAACCACACATATGGCATACCGTTTGATTCAGGACATTTGGGAGATTGATATTTAGTAACTTTTTTTAGATTCCATCAGGTTTTGGCATGATTTCTACCTTTTGAAGTTGTTTTTTGTTCATTTTTTCAGAAAAGTGGACTTCTACGAAGAAACTGCGCCCACACCATTGATGGTATGAATGAACAAACTACAGCGTTACATAGCTGAAGGTGTGTAGATTTCAGGAATATATAGTTTGTGGGGGTTATTTCTAAGTTACGGGGGTGTTTTGTGGAAAAAACTGCAGACTGTCCAAATTCGGAGTTGGCTAAATATTTTCGCTGTTTCTGAGCCATCGTGCATTGTCTCACTTGTGGCTTTTCGCTTCCACGTCCGCGTGTGTAACCACACATATGGCATACCGTTTGATTCAGGACATTTGGGAGATTGATATTTGGTACCTTTTTTTTACATTCCATGGGGTTTTGACATGATTTCGACTTTTGAAACGTTGTTTGATGTTCATTTTTTTTAAAATCTGGTAAAAGTGCAAACTTCTACGAAGAACTGCGCCCACACCATTGATGGTATGAATGAACGAACTACAGAGTTACATAGCTGAAGTGTGGTAGATTTCAGGAATATATAGTTTGTGGGGGTATTTTGAGTGGGGGGGGTGTTTTGTGGAAAAACTGCAGACTGTTCAAATACAAAACTGGCTAATTTTTTTTTGCTGCTACTGACATTTGGCATGGTCACGTCTGGGTTGTTGGTAGCCATGTCTCTGGGTACACCCATGAATGTGGCATACCGTTTTATTCGGGAGGGTTCATTTTATGAGATGCGTTTGAACTTTCCTCCACAGTTTTTAGCTGAAATTCGCATTTGATTTTGTCTCTGATTTACAGTTGAGGAAAAAAAGGAAAATGTGAGAAGAAAGTAACTTACAATTTGACGAAGAGCTGCGTCCGGGTATCGCATTTTGATCGAAACTAACCTCAATCGTAAATCTGCGAGGTGTGTAGTTTCTAAAAATATCTCACTTGGGGGGATAGTTTAGATAATTTGGTAGATATTCTAGTGAACTGTCAGTAGTGGTTACACATTTAATTTGGTGTAAATTTAGGAGGTGCAGTTTTAGTTGGGGGTCTCGTACAGGAAACGTCGGGTACCTACATATATCTGGTATCGTTGTACTCGGAGTATCTGAGCTTTTAGAAACAGTAAGATTTTGTGTGTAACCTTAAGTAACTATAAGTAAAAATGGGAAAAATCCATGAAAATTTGCAAATTTTTCATTTTTTTACATATTTACCCATAATTCCAGTAAAATTTCCAGAAAAGTTACAAAATTTTGTTACCATATTAAAGTACACTTTGTGCTGAAAAAACAATGTATAATATTCCTGATTACTGCAAGGTTTCCTACTGTAAAATTAGTCTAAAGCGATTAAGGACAAAATCCTGAAAATTCTTCTGGCAGTACGCAAAAAAAATGAAATCTCCTGCGAGTGAAAGGGTTAAAGGTATAAGAAAGCCATTTTTATAGAGGGCACTTGCATGGTGACCACAGTTCCCCCTTTAAAGAGCAACTATAATGTCCTGGAAACCCCCCTCCCATTCCATATATCGAGGGTGAGGAACTAAGGGCCCTATTTATAAAAGATCGGTACGTTAGTAAAATACAGATCGTTACGTAAAATAACGACCGGGTTTTACCGATAACGACCGTTATTACCGAAAAGACCGGTATTTAACGTTATCGGTAAATAACGGTGTTATCTGTAAATAACGACCGTTATTTACCGATTATGAACGGTATAACGATATCGGTAAATACCGGTCGTTATCGGTAAATAGTGGTCGTTATCGGTAAAAACCGGTGTATTTTACGATAACGATCGGTATTTTACGATAACGATACCGATCTTTTAAAATAGGGCCCTAAACATAGGTCCTCACCATTGAGTTAGCTTCTAACTCTTGCACTTACCTATTGAATTTCCATCATCGGCACGCTGTTCCTTCACCAACCGCCTAGGCAAAGGAGGGAAGAGGAGAACAGCGTGCCCACAATTGGAACTACAAGAGGTTAGTCCTGGAGTTAGAAGCTGAAGACATTGAGGACCTACCAGTTTTCAAGGGACAAACAAGGATCGAGGGGGAGGTAAGTATATTAAAGTAATTATTTTAAGTTTAAATAAATGTGTGTGATTCCTGATACCGTATATACTCGAGTATATGTTGAGATTTTCATGCTTTAAAATTAGCCTGAAAACAACCTGGCTTATACTCAGGTCAAGTCCTAATTTAGATCCAAATGCTGCAATTGCGGGTAGTAACCAGTAGGTGACGCTGTGTTAAAAAATACTTTACCGCATAGAAAACAGAGAGCTGATCTGCCTTTACACTCTCCTGCTTCCTGTAGTCAGGGTGCTGGACTCACTCAGCACGTCACTGCTCATCTGGATGCTGTAAATCTGATGGGTCTTCTCAGTTTGCGGCAAAAAACAGCTGCTAGTTCAGTGCAGCTTGAAACTGCAACTCTCAGGTGACACTTTAACTATTGGGGTCAGAGTGCCCTTTACTATATGGGGTCAGAGTGTCTTTTAATATATGGGGTCAGAGTGTCCTTTACTATATGGGGTCAGAGTGCCCTTATATAAGGAAGTAAGAGATTGGAAATGATGGTAAGCTTAATGAAAAGTTTATTGAACCTTGCCACTCCACATGTTTAGAAACTACAATTCCCAGCAACCAAAGCATGCTGGGAGTTGTAGTTTCTAAACATCTGGAGTGCCAAGGAATTTGGGATTACTGGTACTGGATTTCACTATCTGTATGCAGGGACGTAGGGATCACCATAGCAACCATAGCGATGCTATGGGGGCCAGAGCCAAGGGGCCCTACCAGGTCCCTTGCAGACATGTCCAGCCTCCTAAGAAAATTTTTGCGTCACGTAGTTCAGTCCCAAACACCCTTTTCGTTTTACTTAAACCTTTCAAAGAGCCCAGGCTCAGATATTCACTTTAAAAAACACGGTCCTCTCTTCATCCGTGATAGTGACATTACAGCCAATGGCTGAAGCCTGTTAGAAAACAAGACTCCTCTGCTTCTGTGCATGCTCGTAACCAACCAGCCTGCAACAGGGTGTCCACACCAGCAAAGGGATCGGGAGGTTTATAAGTAGAATATAGAGCCTGGGAGCATCTTTAAAAGGTAAACGTAAAACAAAAATGGGGTTTGTGGGGCTGAACTATGTCATAAAAATCTTCTTAAGAGGGTTGACATGCCCTTTAAAAAAACTGCCCAGGTTGGGTAGAACTGCGCTAGACTGTTTTTTTGTGGGTTGAGGGGCCCCATCCAAAATCATACTATGGGGCCTGCGATTTCTAGTACACCACTGACTGTATGGGATTAATGTATGGGAATTCTGCTGACCATTAAAGGGCAACTTAAGCCACAAAACAATACAGAATCAGAAGGCAATGGTGGTATAATTTACCTCGGCGTATAGTCGAGTCAATCTGATCGACTATCGACTTGCGACAATAAAAAAAAAGAATGCAAAAATACATTCTGGGTAACCTGCTGAAATGTACAGGAATAAACTAAATGAAGGAGAGTGCACAACCTTAATTATACCAGAGGCACACGGAGAAACTACTAGAATTAAGAAGGGGGTGTTTTATGCATATTATTTAGACTGGATTGGTGTGGGTGACAACAAACATCTTGTTATTGCTTGTTGGGGTAGCTTATTTGTGGACTTTTATTCCTAGCAGTCCCCCCCCCGCCAAAAAAAATCACATGGCAACACAGTGTCCCTGGTGATTAAGTTACCATGATAGTTGTATCAGGCTCAGCTAAGCTTTCAATGAAGAATCCCTTGAACAGTGTTGTTTTACTCGAGACAATGTAAAAAAAATCCATTGCTGTACAATATATTTTCTTATAATGTTAATTTGTAGTATAATATACATAGTCAATAGAGAATCAAGTTTTTATTTTAGTATTATATTTAATATTTATGCTAATATTCTGCAATACTTTGCAACTATAATTTCATTTACATTTGCCCCGGCCCCAAAGAGCTCACAAAGAATCACTTGGGGCCCTATTATAAAAGATCAGTATCGTTATCGTAAAATACCGATGTATCGAAAATAACGACCGGTTTTTACCGAACGACCGTTATTTACCGATAACGACCGTTATTTACCGATAACGACCGTTATCGGTAAATAACGACCGTTATCGGTAAATAATGGTCGTTATCGGTAAATAACGACCGGTATTTACGATAACGACCAGTATTTAACGATATCGGTATATAACGGTCGTTATCGGTAAATAACGGTCGTTATCGGTAAAAACCGGTCGTTATTTTACGATAGCAATCGGTATTTACGATAACGATATCGATCTTTATAAATAGGGCCCTTATCTCACACACACAACCTATCAGTAGGTCTTAAGATGTGGGGGAAACTGGAGCCTGGAGGAAACGGAAAAAATACAAACTCCTTCAGACAGGTGCGAAAATGCTGGATTCTCCCTTGCAGCTTTACAGCAGGCCCCTAACACACACCTTTAGCCAATTTCCCACTATCAGCAGGTTTCAGATAGCTAATCATGCGTACATTATTAAGAGTGCACGCGATCAGCTGTTTAAATCTACTGTACTGGAGTGGCAGTAGTTTTAAACCGCTGGTTGCACGCACCTACTTGTTTATAATTCTACTTATTGTGATACAATTGGGAGGATTTTTTGTGTAACAGGAATACTGGGCCCCCCAGCAAAACTATGATGGGGCCCCTATTTGTGCTTCATCCACAGTTTTCTGGGGGAAGCTATCGCTGTCATATGAAAAATAAAACACGGGCCCTTTGGCTCCTGGGCCCCCCTGTGGTTGCCCCCTGGTAGTTATTCCCCCGTTTACACCAATGCTTGAGGATTGTGTCCAAGGGACAAAACCAGGACTTAAGTGCTGCAAGATATCAATGCTATGATATCAAGATATCAAAACCAATGAGCCATTGTACTATGAGGTTATTGCTCAATGTTTCCAAGAAACAGCAGCATACACAATAATTCATTGAAACAACACAGTGTATGAATTATATATTCAATTGATTCAAGGTAGATTATAAAATGCAAGACTCTAATGTAGAGGGTAGGAGGGTCATTTACTTTAAATTGTTACATGTACCATTATCCAGTGAGTGTCTATCTGGGCTGGATTTACGTGGATGAGCATGGATGGAACCACTAGTGTCTCTATATAAATAGAATCATATTACTGTTACATGTACCATTATCCAGTGAGTGTCTATCTGGGCTGGTTTTACTGTGATGAGCGTGGATGGAACCACTAGTGTCTCTATATAAATAGAATCATATTACTGTACATGTACCATTATCCAGTGAGTGTCTATCTGGGCTGGATTTACTGTGATGAGCGTGGATAGAACCACTAGTGTCTCTATATAAATAGAATCATATTACTGTTACATGTATCATTATCCAGTCAGTGTCTATCTGGGCTGGATTTAATGTGATGAGCATGGATGGAACCACTAGTGTCTCTATATAAATAGAATCATATTACTGTACATGTACATTATCCAGTCAGTGTCTATCTGGGCTGGATTTGTGATGAGCATGGATGGAACCACTAGTGTCTCTATATAAATAGAATCATATTACTGTTACATGTACCATTATCCAGTGAGTGTCTATCTGGGCTGGATTTACTGTGATGAGCGTGGATAGAACCACTAGTGTCTCTATAAAATAGAATCATATTACTGTTACATGTACCATTATCCAGTCAGTGTCTATCTGGGCTGGATTTACTGTGATGACATGGATGGAACCACTAGTGTCTCTATATAAATAGAATCATATTATTGTTACATGTACCATTATCCAGTGAGTGTCTATCTGGGCTGGATTTACGTGATGAGCGTGGATAGAACCACAGTGTATTTATATAAATAGAATCATATTATGTTACATGTACCATTATCCACTGAGTGTCTATCTGGGCTGGATTTACTTGGATGAGCGTGGATAGAACCATTAGAGTCTCTAAATAAATAGAATCATATTACTGTTACATGTATCATTATCCAGTCAGTGTCTATCTGGGCTAGATTTACTGTGAAGAGCATGGATAGAACCACTAGTGTCTCATATAAATAGAATCATATTACTGTTACATGTACCATTATCCACTGAGTGTCTATCTGGGCTGGATTTACTGTGTGAGCGTGGATAGAACCATTAGAGTCTCTATAAAATAGAATCATATTACTGTTACATGTACCATTATCCAGTCGTCTATCTGGGCTAGATTTACGTGAAGAGCGTGGATAGAACCACTAGTGTATTTATATAAATAGAATCATATTACGTTACATGTACCATTATCCAGTGGGTGTCTATCTGGGCTGGATTTTACTGGATGAGCAGGATAGAACCACTAGTGTCTATATAATAGAATCATATTAATGTTACATGTACCATTATCCAGTCAGTGTCTATCTGGGCTAGATTTACTGTGAAGAGCGTGGATAGAACCACTAGTGTATTTATATAAATAGAATCATATTACTGTTACATGTACCATTATCCAGTGGGTGTCTATCTGGGCTGGATTTACTGTGATGAGCATGGATAGAACCCATGTGTATTTATATAAATAAAATCATATTACTGTTACATGTACCATATCCAGTGAGTGTCTATCTGGGCTGGTTTACTGTGATGAGCAGATGGATAGAACACATAGTGTCTCTATATAAATAGAATCATATAAGTTACATGTACCATTATCCAGTCAGTGTCTATCTGGGCGGATTTGCTGTGAAGAGCGTGGATAGAACCACTAGTGTATTTAATAAATAGAATCATATACTGTTACATGTACCATTATCCAGTGAGGGGTCTATCTGGGCTGTTTTACTTTGATGAGCATGGATAGAACCACAAGTGTCTCTTTATAAATAGAATCATATTACTGTTACATGTACCATTATCCAGGGGTGTCTATCTGGGCTGGATTTACTGTGATGAGCGTGGTAGAACCATTAGAGTCTCTATATAAATAGAATCATATTACTGTACATGTACCATTATCCAGTCAGTGTCTATCTGGGCTAGATTACTGTGAAGAGCGTGGATAGAACCACTAGTGTATTTATAAATAGAATCATATTACTGTTACATGTACCATTATCCAGGGGTGTCTATTGGGCTGGATTTACTGTGATGAGCATGGATGGAACCACTAGTCTCTATATAAATAGAATCATATTAATGTTACAGTACCATTATCCAGTCAGTGTCTATCTGGGTAGATTTACTGTGAAGAGCGTGGATAGAACCACTAGTGTATTTATATAAATAGAATCATATTACTGTTACATGTACCATTATCCAGTGGGTGTCTATCTGGGCTGGATTTACTGTGATGAGCATGGATAGAACCACTAGTGTATTTATATAAATAAAATCATATTACTGTTACATGTACCATTATCCAGGAGTGTCTATCTGGGCTGGATTTACTGTGATGAGCATGGATAGAACCACTAGTGTCTCTATATAAATAGAATCATATTACTGTTACATGTACATTATCCAGTCGTGTCTATCTGGGCTGGATTGCTGTGAAGACGTGGATTGAACCACTAGTGTATTTAATAAATAGATATATTACTGTTACATGTACCATTATCCAGTGAGTGTCTATCTGGGCTGGTTTTACTTTGATGAGCATGGATAGAACCACTAGTGTATTTATAAATAGAATCATATTACTGTTACATGTACCATTATCCAGTGGGTGTCTATCTGGGCTGGATTTACTGTGAAGAGCGTGGATAGAACCACTAGTGTCTATATATAAATAAAATCATATTAGTTACATGTACATTATCCAGTGGGTGTCTATCTGGGCGGATTTACTGTGAAGAGCGTGGTGGATAGAACCACTAGTGTCTCTAATAAATAAAAATCATATACTGTTACATGTACCATTATCCAGTCAGTGTCTATCTGGGCTAGATTACTGTGAAGAGCATGGATAGAACCACTAGTGTTCTATCACAAAGATTCAGTCGGTCGGGGAAATTCTCTCTCCTGCCACTCACACCGACGTCACAAAGATCAGTCAGTCGGGGAAACTCCTGTCCTGGCCACTCACACCGACAGTCACAAAGATCAGTCGGTCAGGAAATTCCCGTCCTGGCCACTACACACGACAGTCACAAAGATCAGTCGGTCAGGGAAATATTCCTGTCGCATGTGTGTATATGCACATGACCTGTCTCTTATTCAATAAGTTCTGCCTTATTCAAAAACGAACAACAGACTAACAACAAAAAACACAGGCAACAGATAATCCCTCACAGGTTATGGGAATGCCATCAGGCAAGATATTACCTGTCTTTGCTGACTGCTAATGGCCGATAGGACACCAAGTTTTAACCAACAGTAAGGGTGTAACAGCTGCACAGGCAAGAAACTAATAACATAGGTTACTGCATCCCGGAAGTGGCAGTTCCGTCTGTCCACTACTGGTCAGCTTGAGTCCTGGGCATGATGATCGTCAGAGCCTGATGGCCCCGAACCGGGTCCGAGCAGCCTAGGCCGAGAATAAACTAGAAAGAACACACTGACACGAGCTGTTCAGTATGCAAAATGCTTCTTCTGCTTTATTGTTAGTTACAATGGGTATATGGTGGGGGTGTTTTGATTGGCAGAATTAGTCGTTCAAGGGTCATATATTTGCTTATTTAGGCCATTGTAGCTTCTTCTCCAGGAGTCGTCTGTGAAGCATCATACATCACAATATCTTGTCCTTGTGAAGAGATTCTTCTTTTACATTTCATCTACAGAGCTAAGCGTATGATATCTATGTTATCAGTTGAGTAGGAAACAAAAGCTGAGCATATCATATGGTATTGAATCATCAAGGTTAGAAGAATAGAACAACCAAAATATAGTAATGAGACAGTAAAATAACTTTTTATGTAATTGACACTAAAACTTAAAGCTGTAGATATATTGTGATATATGTCTCCTTCACAATCTGATGTCCTGAATGCTACTGCCCTCCTGGTTCATGTCTCCTTTGCAGCTGTATTCACAGAAATGCAAGGTAGCAATAAAATGATTTAAAGGAACCTAAACCCAAAAAATTAACTAAGTGGCATCTGTTTCTATTATTCACAGGGAGGTGAGAACGTTATTCTCACCTCCCTGTGAATAATAGGACGATCGGGGGACTGGAACTTACCTTACACGCCGCTCCACTCGCAGAAGCTCCTGCTCTAACAGCTGTTCTGTCCCGATCGCGCGCCCTATCTTTTGAATTGGCGCGCATGCGCACGATAGGGCGCGTGGTGGGACAGAGCGGCTGTTAGAGCCGGAGCGGTGCGAGTGGAGCGGCAGGTAGGTAAGGTAAGTTCCAGGTCCCCCGATCGTCCTATTATTCACAGGGAGGTGAGAATAAGCGTTCTCACCTCCCTGTGAATAATAGAACGGATGGCACTTAGTTATTTTTTATTAATATGAGTTTAGTGTTCCTTTACTAGCTTTTTAGAGCCTTCATACTTCCCAAGTTCCAACTTTTGTGCGGCCAGAACTGGTGTGTGGGCTTGAGCTATCTACAGCCTTCCAAGTCGTGCCCAGGACCACCCAAGCCCACCCACTGTGTGACAAATACTGTCAGTGCAGTACACTTGGACAGGCCGCTCAAAATGGAGTTTCTTGATCTCGCTCTGTGATATGCTGACATATTAATGAAAATAATGTGCAGGGCAGAAGCCATTTATTGCTGCTTAATTCTTAGTTCTTTAAGTGTTATTTTTCTTCCTTCAGTCTGTCCCATGTGCTTTTGGAAGGGGTGTACTGACAATCTGTTGAGAGAGAGAGAAAAGCAGGTAATGCTGTAATAGGAGAACCAGAGTTGATTTATAGGAGGTAATCCAGGGAAGCCACATGATAATAATATAAACTCTAGTGCAGAGTAGGAAGAAAGACTTGATATGTCTGGATTGAAAACATCTAGAGATCTAATCCTAGGCTTGCTTTAACCCTTTCCCTGCCACAGATCGTATATTCACGATCTGTGCAGAGAATGCTTAACTGCACAGATCGTGAATATACGACTGTGGCTTCCCCTTTAAAAATGAAAAAAAAAACACCGCGCGCTAGGGCCGACCCGGGGCAGCATTCAGCTGCCCCCCTATCCCCCTGCCCCCCCCTGGTTGTGTCCAAATCCGAGGGGGGGATCGGGAGTTAGCTTACCTTTTCTGCGTGACCGTATAGCAGCCAGCCGGTCCACG
This sequence comes from Hymenochirus boettgeri, assembly GCA_019447015.1. Taxonomy (NCBI): domain Eukaryota; kingdom Metazoa; phylum Chordata; class Amphibia; order Anura; family Pipidae; genus Hymenochirus; species Hymenochirus boettgeri. Next base: position 52,570,886 of record CM033472.1, read on the forward strand.
GGAGTCCAAGGAGGAAGCGGAAAGGGAGACCCGGTGACGTCACGGAGCTTCCTCCTTCACCGGGGTCTCCCTTGAGTGGTAGGAGACTGCCCCTGGTGGTCTAGTTGAGGTACTGCAGCTTGATCTCAATTTGATCATGCTGCGAGTACCTAGTATAGAAAAGCTGTCAAGCTGCCAGCTTTTCTATACATTTTGTGAATGGAACTCAAAGTTCCATTCACAAATAGGATTTTTTCTAAGTCTTTGCTACTTAGCGAAGATTAGAAAAAAAATGGGGACAGAGATCAATATTTGGTGATCACTTCTGATCACCAAATTATTGATCTTTGCCAATGAATGAAAAATCACTTCCTGGAAAATGATTTCCGGGAAGTGATTTTTCCGATCGGATTTCGAATTGGAAAACGGCATTTATGCCCGTATTCCAAGTTCGGTATCATTCCCTAAGATGATCTGTGATTATCTTTGGGAATGATCGGGGAAAAAAAGGGGAAATACACACAAAAAAATTCTTAAAGTGATACAACACACCTTTTTTTTTTTACCCTAAAACTATAAATTAGAAAAAAAAGTTGTCTCTCCAAGCTCCCAATGTCCCCAGTGATATCGGTAAAGTAAAGCGGATACTTATTTGTTCGATTTCAAGGGAAACTAAGCCTATATTTTATAAGGAAATTTTGCAGAGGTACCAAATAAAGACCGTATTGAATTTTTAGGATCAGTAAAGTGTGCAAAAACGTGTGTGACTCTCCATACTAACCGACTTCACTAAAATACCACTAAAAGGGGGGAGAGTGTGTGTGTGGGGGTGGGTGTGTGGCGTTTTTAAAAATTTTTCTGTAACTGCACTTCTAAATGCGTCCCATTTGAGCTAGTTGGTGGCCTCGTCTCTGTTTGCACCCACGCAAATGGCACACCGTTTGATTCAGGACATGTGGGAGATTGCTATTTAGTGGGTTTTTTTGCTGGTCAAGGGTTTAGGTAGGATTTCAACCCTTGAATCATCTCATTTATTTTTCACAAAATCTCGTAAAAACACCGAGTTCTTTGGATCGCTGGGTCGGAATCTTCTGCATGTATGAAAGCATGGCACCGTAACGTAGTGAAGGCGTGTAGATTCCAAAAATATATAGTTTGTGGAGGGAATTTCCATGTTTCGGGACTGTTTCTTAGAAAAAGTGTAGGCTGTTCAAATTACAGAGCACTTTGATTTTTTCTTGTAATTGCATTTGTGCATGCGTCCCATTTGAGCTAGTTGGTGGCCACGTCTCTGTGGCATCCACGCATATGGCATACCGTTTGATTCAGAAAATGTGGGAGATTGATATTTAGTGGGGGGGTTTATTTGCGGGGGGCATTCAAAGTTTTGGGGCGTTTGAAATTACAGAGCACTTTGATATTTTTCTTGTAATTACAATGGTGCATGCGTCCATTTGAGCTAGTTGGTGGCACGTCCCTGTGTGAATCCACGCATATGGATACCGTTTGATTCAGGGCATTTGGAAGATTGATAATTGACAAGTTTTTTTTACATGACATGGAAATTTGCCATGATTTTAACTTTGAATTGTATTTTTATAAATTTTTCCTGAAAATCTGGTAAGAAAAGCGAAATTGTACACAAAACTGCACCCACACCATTGGTGGTATGCATAAAAGAATCACACCATTGTGTAGCTGAAGTGTGGAGTCCAAGAATATATAGTTTTGGGGGGTATTTCTAATATAGAGGGGTGTTTAGGCTGACAAATCTGAAAAGTTGCTGTAATTGGGCCACTGTTCATTGGCTCACTTTGTGGCTAGTTGATTCCACGTCTGCGTGTGTAACCATACATAGGGCATACCGTTTGATTCAGAACATTTGGAGATTGATATTTGGTAACTTTTTTTACATTCCTTGGGTTTTGGCATGATTTCTACCTTTGAAGTGTTTTTGTTCATTTTTTCAGACAAATGCGAACTTCTACGAAGAACTGCGCCACACCATTGATTGTATGAATGAACAAACGACAGCGTTACGTAGCTGAAGGTATGGGATTCTGAGAATATATAGTTTTGCGGGGGTATTTCCAAGTTAGGGGGGTTCAGTTTGGAAAATCTGGGAAAATGCTGTATTGGCTCACTGCGCATTGTTTTACATTTTGACTAGTCGCTTCCACGTCAGTGTGTGGTAACCACACATATGGCACATGTTTGATTCAGGACATTTAGGAGATGATATTTGGTAAGTTTTTTTTACATTACATGGGGTTTTGGTGTGATTTTGTAACTTTGAAATGTATTTTTCTCTATTTTTCCAGAAAATTGTGTAGAAATGCGAAATTCTACGAAGAACTGCGCCCACACCATTGATGGTATGAATGAACGAACTACAGTGCTACATGTGAAGGTGTTTAGATTTCAGGAATATATGTTTGTGGGGGGTATTTCTGAGTTATCAGGGTGTTTTGTGGAAAAAACTGCAGACTGTCCAAATTCGGAGTTGGCTAAATATTTTGCTGTTTCTGAGCCATCGTGCATTGTCTCACTTTGTGGCTTTTCGCTTCCACGTCCGCATGTGTAACCACACATATGGCATACCGTTTGATCGGACATGGGAGATTGATATTTAGTAACTTTTTTTGATTCCATCAGGTTTTGGCATGATTTCTACCTTTTGAAGTTGTTTTTTGTTCATTTTTTCAGAAAAGTGCGAACTTCTACAAAGAACTGCGCCCACACCATTGATGGTATGAATGAACAAACTACAGCTTTACATAGCTGAAGGTGTGTAGATTCAGTAATATATAGTTTGTGGGGGTTATTTCTAAGTTACGGGGTGTTTTGTGGAAAAAACTGCAGACTGTCCAAATTCAGAGTTGGCTAAATATTTTCGCTGTTTCTGAGCCATCGTGCATTGTCTCACTTTGGGCTTTTCGCTTCCACGTCCGCGTGTGTAACCACACATATGGCATACCGTTTGATTCAGGACATTTGGGAGATTGATATTTAGTAACTTTTTTTAGATTCCATCAGGTTTTGGCATGATTTCTACCTTTTGAAGTTGTTTTTTGTTCATTTTTTCAGAAAAGTGGACTTCTACGAAGAAACTGCGCCCACACCATTGATGGTATGAATGAACAAACTACAGCGTTACATAGCTGAAGGTGTGTAGATTTCAGGAATATATAGTTTGTGGGGGTTATTTCTAAGTTACGGGGGTGTTTTGTGGAAAAAACTGCAGACTGTCCAAATTCGGAGTTGGCTAAATATTTTCGCTGTTTCTGAGCCATCGTGCATTGTCTCACTTGTGGCTTTTCGCTTCCACGTCCGCGTGTGTAACCACACATATGGCATACCGTTTGATTCAGGACATTTGGGAGATTGATATTTGGTACCTTTTTTTTACATTCCATGGGGTTTTGACATGATTTCGACTTTTGCAACGTTGTTTGATGTTCATTTTTTTTAAAATCTGGTAAAAGTGCAAACTTCTACGAAGAACTGCGCCCACACCATTGATGGTATGAATGAACGAACTACAGAGTTACATAGCTGAAGTGTGGTAGATTTCAGGAATATATAGTTTGTGGGGGTATTTTGAGTGGGGGGGGTGTTTTGTGGAAAAACTGCAGACTGTTCAAATACAAAACTGGCTAATTTTTTTTTGCTGCTACTGACATTTGGCATGGTCACGTCTGGGTTGTTGGTAGCCATGTCTCTGGGTACACCCATGAATGTGGCATACCGTTTTATTCGGGAGGGTTCATTTTATGAGATGCGTTTGAACTTTCCTCCACAGTTTTTAGCTGAAATTCGCATTTGATTTTGTCTCTGATTTACAGTTGAGGAAAAAAAGGAAAATGTGAGAAGAAAAACTTACAATTTGACGAAGAGCTGCGTCCGGGTATCGCATTTTGATCGAAACTAACCTCAATCGTAAATCTGCGAGTGTGTAGTTTCTAAAAATATCTCACTTGGGGGGATAGTTTAGATAATTTGGTAGATATTCTATGAACTGTCAGTAGTGGTTACACATTTAATTTGGTGTAAATTTAGGAGGTGCAGTTTTAGTTGGGGGTCTCGTACAGGAAACGTCGGGTACCTACTATATATCTGGTATCGTTGTACTCGGAGTATCTGAGCTTTTAGAAACAGTAAGATTTTGTGTGTAACCTTAAGTAACTATAAGTAAAAATGGGAAAAATCCATGAAAATTTGCAAATTTTTCATTTTTTTACATATTTACCCATAATTCCAGTAAAATTTCCAGAAAAGTTACAAAATTTTGTTACCATATTAAAGTACACTTTGTGCTGAAAAAACAATGTATAATATTCCTGATTACTGCAAGGTTTCCTACTGTAAAATTAGTCTAAAGCGATTAAGGACAAAATCCTGAAAATTCTTCTGGCAGTACGCAAAAAAAATGAAATCTCCTGCGAGTGAAAGGGTTAAAGGTATAAGAAAGCCATTTTTATAGAGGGCACTTGCATGGTGACCACAGTTCCCCCTTTAAAGAGCAACTATATGTCCTGGAAACCCCCCTCCCATTCCATATATCGAGGGTGAGGAACTAAGGGCCCTATTTATAAAAGATCGGTACGTTAGTAAAATACAGATCGTTACGTAAAATAACGACCGGGTTTTACCGATAACGACCGTTATTACCGAAAAGACCGGTATTTAACGTTATCGGTAAATAACGGTGTTATCTGTAAATAACGACCGTTATTTACCGATTATGAACGGTATAACGATATCGGTAAATACCGGTCGTTATCGGTAAATAGTGGTCTTATCGGTAAAAACCGGTGTATTTTACGATAACGATCGGTATTTTACGATAACGATACCGATCTTTTAAAATAGGGCCCTAAACATAGGTCCTCACCATTGAGTTAGCTTCTAACTCTTGCACTTACTATTGAATTTCCATCATCGGCACGCTGTTCCTTCACCAACCGCCTAGGCAAAGGGAGGGAAGAGGAGAACAGCGTGCCCACAATTGGAACTACAAGAGGTTAGTCCTGGAGTTAGAAGCTGAAGACATTGAGGACCTACCAGTTTTCAAGGGACAAACAAGGATCGAGGGGGAGGTAAGTATATTAAAGTAATTATTTTAAGTTTAAATAAATGTGTGTGATTCCTGATACCGTATATACTCGAGTATATGTTGAGATTTTCATGCTTTAAAATTAGCCTGAAAACAACCTGGCTTATACTCAGGTCAAGTCCTAATTTAGATCCAAATGCTGCAATTGCGGGTAGTAACCAGTAGGTGACGCTGTGTTAAAAAATACTTTACCGCATAGAAAACAGGAGCTGATCTGCCTTTACACTCTCCTGCTTCCTGTAGTCAGGGGCTGGACTCACTCAGCACGTCACTGCTCATCTGGATGCTGTAAATCTGATGGGTCTTCTCAGTTTGCGGCAAAAAACAGCTGCTAGTTCAGTGCAGCTTGAAACTGCAACTCTCAGGTGACACTTTAACTATTGGGGTCAGAGTGCCCTTTACTATATGGGGTCAGAGTGTCTTTTAATATATGGGGTCAGAGTGTCCTTTAACTATATGGGGTCAGAGTGCCCTTATATAAGGAAGTAAGAGATTGGAAATGATGGTAAGCTTAATGAAAAGTTTATTGAACCTTGCCACTCCACATGTTTAGAAACTACAATTCCCAGCAACCAAAGCATGCTGGGAGTTGTAGTTTCTAAACATCTGGAGTGCCAAGGAATTTGGGATTACTGGTACTGGATTTCACTATCTGTATGCAGGGACGTAGGGATCACCATAGCAACCATAGCGATGCTATGGGGGCCAGAGCCAAAGGGGCCCTACCAGGTCCCTTGCAGACATGTCCAGCCTCCTAAGAAAATTTTTGCGTCACGTAGTTCAGTCCCAAACACCCTTTTCGTTTTACTTAAACCTTTCAAAGAGCCCAGGCTCAGATATTCACTTTAAAAAACACGGTCCTCTCTTCATCCGTGATAGTGACATTACAGCCAATGGCTGAAGCCTGTTAGAAAACAAGACTCCTCTGCTTCTGTGCATGCTCGTAACCAACCAGCCTGCAACAGGGTGTCCACACCAGCAAAGGGATCGGGAGGTTTATAAGTAGAATATAGAGCCTGGGAGCATCTTTAAAAGGTAAAGTAAAACAAAAATGGGGTTTGTGGGGCTGAACTATGTCATAAAAATCTTCTTAAGAGGGTTGACATGCCCTTTAAAAAAACTGCCCAGGTTGGGTAGAACTGCGCTAGACTGTTTTTTTGTGGGTTGAGGGGCCCCATCCAAAATCATACTATGGGGCCTGCGATTTCTAGTACACCACTGACTGTATGGGATTAATGTATGGGAATTCTGCTGACCATTAAAGGGCAACTTAAGCCACAAAACAATACAGAATCAGAAGGCAATGGTGGTATAATTTACCTCGGCGTATAGTCGAGTCAATCTGATCGACTATCGACTTGCGACAATAAAAAAAAAGAATGCAAAAATACATTCTAGGGTAACCTGCTGAAATGTACAGGAATAAACTAAATGAAGGAGAGTGCACAACCTTAATTATACCAGAGGCACACGGAGAAACTACTAGAATTAAGAAGGGGGTGTTTTATGCATATTATTTAGACTGGATTGGTGTGGGTGACAACAAACATCTTGTTATTGCTTGTTGGGGTAGCTTATTTGTGACTTTTATTCCTAGCAGTCCCCCCCCCGCCAAAAAAAATCACATGGCAACACAGTGTCCCTGGTGATTAAGTTACCATGATAGTTGTATCAGGCTCAGCTAAGCTTTCAATGAAGAATCCCTTGAACAGTGTTGTTTTACTCCGAGACAATGTAAAAAAAATCCATTGCTGTACAATATATTTTCTTATAATGTTAATTTGTAGTTATAATATACATAGTCAATAGAGAGATCAAGTTTTTATTTTAGTATTATATTTAATATTTATGCTAATATTCTGCAATACTTTGCAACTATAATTTCATTTACATTTGCCCCGGCCCCAAAGAGCTCACAAAGAATCACTTGGGGCCCTATTATAAAAGATCAGTATCGTTATCGTAAAATACCGATGTATCGAAAATAACGACCGGTTTTTTACCGAACGACCGTTATTTACCGATAACGACCGTTATTTACCGATAACGACCGTTATCGGTAAATAACGACCGTTATCGGTAAATAATGGTCGTTATCGGTAAATAACGACGGTATTTACGATAACGACCAGTATTTAACGATATCGGTATATAACGGTCGTTATCGGTAAATAACGGTCGTTATCGGTAAAAACCCGGTCGTTATTTTACGATAGCAATCGGTATTTACGATAACGATATCGATCTTTATAAATAGGGCCCTTTATCTCACACACACAACCTATCAGTAGGTCTTTAAGATGTGGGGGAAACTGGAGCCTGGAGGAAACGGAAAAATACAAACTCCTTCAGACAGGTGCGAAAATGCTGGATATCTCCCTTGCAGCTTACAGCAGGCCCCTAACACACACCTTTAGCCAATTTCCCACTATCAGCAGTTTCAGATAGCTAATCATGCGTACATTATTAAGAGTGCACGCGATCAGCTGTTTAAATCTACTGTACTGGAGTGGCAGTAGTTTTAAACCGCTGGTTGCACGCACCTACTTGTTTATAATTCTACTTATTGTGATACAATTGGGAGGATTTTTTGTGTAACAGGAATTACTGGGCCCCCCAGCAAAACTATGATGGGGCCCCTATTTGTGCTTCATCCACAGTTTTCTGGGGGAAGCTATCGCTGTCATATGAAAAATAAAACACGGGCCCTTTGGCTCCTGGGCCCCCCTGTGGTTGCCCCCTGGTAGTTATTCCCCCGTTACACCAATGCTGAGGATGTGTGTCCAAGGGACAAAACCAGGACTTAAGTGCTGCAAGATATCAATGCTATGATATCAAGATATCAAAACCAATGAGCCATTGTACTATGAGGTTTATTGCTCAATGTTTCCAAGAACAGCAGCATACACAATAATTCATTGAAACAACACAGTGTATGAATTATATATTCAATTGATTCAAGGTATGATTATAAATGCAAGACTCTAATGTAGAGGTAGGGAGGGTCATTTACTTTAAATTGTTACATGTACCATTATCCAGTGAGTGTCTATCTGGGCTGGATTTACGTGGATGAGCATGGATGGAACCACTAGTGTCTCTATATAAATAGAATCATATTACTGTTACATGTACCATTATCCAGGAGTGTCTATCTGGGCTGGTTTTACTGTGATGAGCGTGGATGGAACCACTAGTGTCTCTATATAATAGAATCATATTACTGTACATGTACCATTATCCAGTGAGTGTCTATCTGGGCTGGATTTACTGTGATGAGCGTGGATAGAACCACTAGTGTCTCTATATAAATAGAATCATATTACTGTTACATGTATCATTATCCAGTCAGTGTCTATCTGGGCTGGATTTAATGTGATGAGCATGGATGGAACCACTAGTGTCTCTATATAAATAGAATCATATTACTGTACATGTACATTATCCAGTCAGTGTCTATCTGGGCTGGATTTGTGATGAGCATGGATGGAACCACTAGTGTCTCTATATAAATAGAATCATATTACTGTTACATGTACCATTATCCAGTGAGTGTCTATCTGGGCTGGATTTACTGTGATGAGCGTGGATAGAACCACTAGTGTCTCTATAAAATAGAATCATATTACTGTTACATGTACCATTATCCAGTCAGTGTCTATCTGGGCTGGATTTACTGTGATGACATGGATGGAACCACTAGTGTCTCTATATAAATAGAATCATATTATTGTTACATGTACCATTATCCAGTGAGTGTCTATCTGGGCTGGATTTACGTGATGAGCGTGGATAGAACCACAGTGTATTTATATAAATAGAATCATATTACTGTTACATGTACCATTATCCACTGAGTGTCTATCTGGGCTGGATTTACTGTGATGAGCGTGGATAGAACCATTAGAGTCTAAATAAATAGAATCATATTACTGTTACATGTATCATTATCCAGTCAGTGTCTATCTGGGCTAGATTTACTGTGAAGAGCATGGATAGAACCACTAGTGTCTCATATAAATAGAATCATATTACTGTTACATGTACCATTATCCACTGAGTGTCTATCTGGGCTGGATTTACTGTGTGAGCGTGGATAGAACCATTAGAGTCTCTATATAAATAGAATCATATTACTGTTACATGTACCATTATCCAGTCGTCTATCTGGGCTAGATTACGTGAAGAGCGTGGATAGAACCACTAGTGTATTTATATAATAGAATCATATTACGTTACATGTACCATTATCCAGTGGGTGTCTATCTGGGCTGGATTTTACTGGGATGAGCAGGATAGAACCACTAGTGTCTATATAAATAGAATCATATTAATGTTACATGTACCATTATCCAGTCAGTGTCTATCTGGGCTAGATTTACTGTGAAGAGCGTGGATAGAACCACTAGTGTATTTATATAAATAGAATCATATCATGTTACATGTACCATTATCCAGTGGGTGTCTATCTGGGCTGGATTTACTGTGATGAGCATGGATAGAACCATGTGTATTTATATAAATAAAATCATATTACTGTTACATGTACCATATCCAGTGAGTGTCTATCTGGGCTGGTTTACTGTGATGAGCATGATGATAGAACACACTAGTGTCTCTATATAAATAGAATCATATAGTTACATGTACCATTATCCAGTCAGTGTCTATCTGGGCGGATTTGCTGTGAAGAGCGTGGATAGAACCACTAGTGTATTTAATAAATAGAATCATATACTGTTACATGTACCATTATCCAGTGAGGTCTATCTGGGCTGTTTTACTTTGATGAGCATGGATAGAACCACAAGTGTCTCTTTATAAATAGAATCATATTACTGTTACATGTACCATTATCAGGGGTGTCTATCTGGGCTGGATTTACTGTGATGAGCGTGGTAGAACCATTAGAGTCTCTATATAAATAGAATCATATTACTGGTACATGTACCATTATCCAGTCAGTGTCTATCTGGGCTAGATTACTGTGAAGAGCGTGGATAGAACCACTAGTGTATTTATTAAATAGAATCATATTACTGTTACATGTACCATTATCCAGGGTGTCTATTGGGCTGGATTTACTGTGATGAGCATGGATGGAACCACTAGTCTCTATATAAATAGAATCATATTAATGTTACAGTACCATTATCCAGTCAGTGTCTATCTGGGTAGATTTACTGTGAAGAGCGTGGATAGAACCACTAGTGTATTTATATAAATAGAATCATATTACTGTTACAAGTACCATTATCCAGTGGGTGTCTATCTGGGCTGGATTTACTGTGATGAGCATGGATAGAACCATAGTGTATTTATAAATAAAATCATATTACTGTTACATGTACCATTATCCAGTGAGTGTCTATCTGGGCTGGATTTACTGTGATGAGCATGGATAGAACCACTAGTGTCTCTATATAAATAGAATCATATTACTGTACATGTACCATTATCCAGTCGTGTCTACTGGGCTGGATTGCTGTGAAGACGTGGATGAAACCACTAGTGTATTTAATAAATAGAATCATATTACTGTTACATGTACCATTATCCAGTGATAAATCTAGCCCAGATAGACACTGACTGGATAATGGTACATGTAACATTAATATGATTCTATTTATATAGAGACACTAGTGGTTCCATCCATGCTCATCACAGTAAATCCAGCCCAGATAGACACCCACGATAATGGTACATGTAACAGTAATATGATTCTATTATATAAATACACAGTGGTTCTATCACGCTCTTCACAGTAAATCTAGCCCAGATAGACACTGACTGGATATGGTACAGTACAGTAATATGAATCTATTTATATAGAGACTCTATGGTTCTATCCACGCTCATCACAGTAAATCCAGCCCAGATAGACACCCACGGATAATGGTACATGTAACAGTAATATGATTCTATTATAAAGAGACACTGTGGTTCTATCCATGCTCATCAAAGTAAAAACCGCCCAGATAGACACTGACTGGATAATGGTACATGTAACAGTAATATGATTCTATTTATATAGAGACTCTAATGGTTCTATCCACGCTCATCACAGTAAATCCAGCCCAGATAGACACCCACTGGATAATGGTACATGTAACAGTAATATGATTCTATTTATAAAGAGACACTTGTGGTTCTATCCATGCTCATCAAAGTAAAACCAGCCCAGATAGACACTCACTGGATAATGGTACATGTAACAGTAATATGATTCTATTTATATAAATACACTAGTGGTTCTATCCACGCTCTTCACAGCAAATCCAGCCCAGATAGACACTGACTGGATAATGGTACATGTAACAGTAATATGATTCTATTTATATAGAGACACTAGTGGTTCTATCCATGCTCATCACAGTAAATCCAGCCCAGATAGACACTCACTGGATAATGGTACATGTAACAGTAATATGATTTTATTTATATAAATACACTAGTGGTTCTATCCATGCTCATCACAGTAAATCCAGCCCAGATAGACACCCACTGGA